>JACVVK020000578.1:325000-350945 GCA_018292915.2 Batillaria attramentaria | reverse complement strand
CAGACGATGAGATCAAAAGGAAATGGGCGGAGCTGTAAGAGGCGAAGGGATTTGGCGGCTGTCAGACGATGAGATCAAAAGGAAATGGGCGGAGCTCCAAGTCCCCTGCTACCAGCCAAGTGAGACGAGAGAGCAAAGCCGCGGCGACTACCCGACAACAATTAAGCGGGTGCCCCTTCTTGGCGGGACGAGCCAGCCATACTGGAAACCAGTTAACTGTTTTAGCGGCTCCAACGCATAAGAGACGGAGGAGACCAAATAACCGGCTAAATACAATAATTATGTTCAGTTTAAACCGGGCAATGCCTTTTGCTGGGAACCCAGTAAAGATTTGACATGTTTTATATTTACTATTTAGCTGTTATTTCACATCAAGCTGTTGTATACCGGACGAGTATTTTGATTCAAGATGCAAATCAACCCTGGATATTAAAAAAGGGTCGGAATACCAACAGCTTGATGGGGTGTAAATGCTTTTATAATATAATCCTTTTCGGGGGCCACTTTATGGAATATTTTGAACGTTTATCGTACTAAAAACTGACAGCCGTGACCGGCTGCACATAGCAGACGAAGGAGTTTGTACGCCGGGAGATCACGGAGCCGACAGAATAAGGTGCGTCTTTTTATGCAAGCAATGTCAATTCACTCAAGAAATGAAGACACATACAAGGGTGGGTGGGTGGGTGTTTTGGGGTTTAACGTCCTTTTCCATCACATACGGGTGATAACAAAGACCGGGCAACAATGAAAAAGCCAGCACAAATAATTATTAGAAGTTCAACGCTCTACCATTCGGCCACCACGGCTCCCCGAAGAAGACACAAACATGCTAACGCTTTGAAGGAGATGCAAGTTTGCAAGGTAAATTCGAAACCGACCAAGCACAGCTAAGTCTGTTCACACCAGCATGGTGTCTCGTGTAGTCGCGCAACATGAAGCTTCCCGAGTGTTTATTCTAATCTTCTTAACTTCTAGTACGTGTGCACTGACTGAAGTGCCCACACACCAGCTGCTACATTTTATAATGAATCAGACGATTCAAGAAGCTTCTGCTGGACCGGAGATCTAGACAAGGAATACGCTATGACTGGAGAAATTTAGATGACAAGATGCATTTTTTTTTTCGTAAAGAAACAGTGGTGTTTTTTGGGGTTTTTTTTTCCTTCGTGACAAAAACAATTTTTTTCACGACAAAACAGTTGTTTCGCGAAAAAGGAAAAATTGTCGCAAAAACGTCATTTTTTTCCGCGAAAAACGGCGATTGTCTATTTCGCAAATATATTTGAATTTTTCGTGAAAAAAATTCTTGAGGAAAAACTGACTTTTTTCGCGAAAAAAAAATCTTTCGTTCCGACTTTTTCTCGGAAAACTTTTTTTTCCCGCAAAAACAAACAACAAACCAACAAAAACAGTTTTTCCCTTCACGACAAGTGCACGAACTGTGGTCAGTATCCATTTTACAATTAACTTAGTGCAAAAAAGCAAGCAAACAAACAAAAAACCCCAACAACTGACGGCTCTTGATGCTTCCGTTTTTGTGGTGATTCAACAGGCATGACAATTGTGATAAACATGTTTACATGACATCAAAGTGAATGACAACTGTTCCGTTTGAAGTTCGTTGAAACTGCATAGTTACAACTTTATTTGACTCAAAGCTATGAAAGAAAGCCAAATGTGGAAAATGTTTTCAAAAATGTTTGGAAGAAGATTTTGCAGGGAAAAATATGGACTAGCACTGGTGAATGTGAAATGCTTTTGAAACGGAACATTTCCTGAATCAGCCCTCAGTTAGCGCCTTTAATTCTTGGATGGTGAAGAAAATAGTCCATAGAAACGACTGCAGCACTAACTGATTTCTTTGTTTTTGTTGTGAGTGCTGCTCGTGCACACACGAGATACTCAGGACCAAAAGGTGTCCTCTGTTCTAACTGTTTTGCGATACGTGGGGGAGAGGATGTGAAACTCCGATTTTCCAAGATTTATTTCCGTCCGTGTCAGGGGTCGACCTCAATACCCGTGAACAGCCACTAAGTCTGATCGCTGTGTGAGGTTTTATCGCGCACAGACAGACAGTAGCTGTTGTTTTATAATAATAGAGATAGACGAGAAGGACAGGGAGGAAGATGAAGAGAAAGAAGAGGGAGAGAGACAGAAAGGGCTGGTTTGGCTGGCGCACCTGACCAAATATTCGCAGGATTGTAAATACTTTACTGATTATTTTTTTTACCCATGCGGTGGTAGCCAATGTTTCAACGCTGGATATAGGCCTACCGCGGTTTTCCCCCCAGCGGCTCCCAAGACCCCCAATCGAAATTTAGGGTTTTCGGTGATTCAACACCAATGACAGACAGGAATACATAAGTGCGAGTTTGGATGCAAGCATTTTTGTGATTGGCTGATTGCTTGTTGTGTTTGACCTTGCTTTGTTTGCTTTATATACACCCACAGATTTTAACATGTATGCGAATGGTAGCGATGATCCTAAATGTAAAACATTTGCATTTCTTTTTGTTTTATTCACACGGGATAAAGGTCTGCACCGGATTCAGCTTCATTTAGTGGGATACCGACACGCAATGAATGTCTGCATCGGAATCAGCTTCATTTAATCGGGTATCAACACGGAGTGAATGTCTGCACGGGATTCAGCTTCATCCAGTGGGATACCGACACGGGATAAAGGTCTGCACCGAATTCAGTTTCATTTAGTGGGATACCGACACGGGATAAAGGTGTCCACCAGATTCAGCTTCATTTAGTGGGATTCGAACACGAAGCGAATGTCTGCGCCGGATACAGCTTCATTTAGTGGGATACTGACACGAAATAAAGGTCTGCGCCTGATTCAGCTTCATTTAGTGGGAATCGAACACGGAGCGAATGTCTGCGCCGGATTCAGCTTCATTTAGTGGGATGCCGACACGGAGTGAATGTCTGCGCCGGATTCAGCTTCATTTAGTGGGATACCGACACGGGATAAAGGTCTGCACCGGATTCAGCATAATTTACTGGGTATCAACACGCAATGAATGTCTGCATCGGAAACAGCTTCATTTAGTCGGGTATTACACGCAATGAATGTCTGCATCGAAATCAGCTTCATTTCGTCGGCTGTTAACACGTTCTCTAGTGCCATGTTCAGTCAAAAATAAAGCGCTTAAGCCCAGACGCGCATTCCCGGTAAAAGCCTTGTCAGCTGATCAAGTTCAGCATCATCAAGGCACGTGTCAGTGTCGTCAGTGTCTACGTTACATCCGATCCCATTTAGTAAAGCTTATTTTTGGTGATAATATTTATTCCGGCCGCGTGAACACGTATTTAGGACAGGAAAAAAATGCCAGCATTGAAAATAGATTTAGTTTTACGTGTATTAACACGGAATCAATGTCTGTATCGGAATCAGCTTCATTTAGTCGGGTATCAACACGCAATGAATGTCTGCATCGGAATCAGCTTCATTTAGTCGGGTATCAACACGCAATGGATGTCTGCATCGGAATCGGCTTCATTTAGTCGGGTATCAACACGCAATGGATGTCTGCACCGGAATCAGCTTCATTTAGTCGGGTATCAACACGCAATGAATGTCTGCATCGGAATCGGCTTCATTTATTCGGGTATCAACACGCAATGAATGTCTGCATCGGAATCGGCTTCATTTAGTCGGGTATCAACACGCAATGGATGTCGGCATCGGAATCAGCTTCATTTAGTCGGGTATCAACACGGAGTGAATGTGTGCACCGGATTCAGCTTCATTTGGTGGTATACCGACACGGGATAAAGGTCTGCACCGGATTCAGCTTCATTTAGTGGAATACCGACACGGGATGAAGGTCTGCACCGGATTCCGCTTCATTTACTGGGATTCGAACACGGAGCGAATGTCTGCGCCGGATTCAGCTTCATTTAGCGGGATACGAACGCGGAGTGAATGTCTGCGCCGGATTCAGCTTCATTTAGTGGGATACCGACACGGGATAAAGGTCTGCACCGGATTCAGCTTCATTTAGTGGGATACCGACACGGGATAAAGGTCTGCACTGGATTCAGCTTCATTTACTGGGTATCAACACGCAATGAATGTTTGCATCGGAATCAGCTTCATTTAGTCGGGTATTAAGACGCATTGAATGTCTGCATCGGAATCGGTATCATTTCGTCGGCTGTTAACACGCAATGAATGTCTGCATCGGAATCAGCTTCATTTCGTCGGCTGTTAACGCGCAATGAATGTCTGCATCGGAATCAGCTTCATTTCGTCGGCTGTTAACACGCAATGAATGTCTGCTTCGGAATCAGCTTCATTTAGTCGGGTATCAACACGCAATGAAATTCTTAAAACCGGTCCAAACATTCGAGAGGGCACACATTACTTGTACGCATGATTTGTCGTATTGCATTACTTACGGTACGGGAAATGCTGTGTGTGCGTGAATACGGCTCACCCTTGGGATACGAACACGGAGTGAATGTCTGCGCCGGATTCAGCTTCATTTAGTGGGATACCGACACGCAATAAATGTCTGCATCGGAATCAGCTTCATTTAATCGGGTATCAACACGCAATGAATGTCTGCATCGAAATCAGCTTCATTTAGTCGGGTATCACCACGCAATGAATGTCTACATCGGAATCGGCTTCATTTAGTGGGGTATCAACACGCAATGAATGTCTGCATCGGAATCGGCTTCATTTAGTTGGGTATCAACACGGACTGAATGTCTGCACGGGATTCAGCTTCATTTAGTGGGATACCGACACGGGATAAAGGTCTGCACCGGATTCAGCATAATTTACTGGGTATCAACACGCAATGGATGTCGGCATCGGAATCAGCTTCATTTAGTCTGGTATCAACACGCAATGAATGTTTGCATCGGAATCAGCTTCATTTAGTCGGGTATCAACATGGAGTGAATGTCTGCACCGGATTCAGCTTCATTTAGTGGAATACCGACACGGGATGAAGGTCTGCACCAGATACAGCCTCATTTAGTGGGATACGAACACGGAGTCAATGTCTGCGCCGGATTCAGCTTCATTTAGTGGGATACCGACACGGGATAAAGGTCTGCACTGGATTCAGCTTCATTTACTGGGTATCAACACGCAATGAATGTTTGCATCGGAATCAGCTTCATTTCGTCTGCTGTTAAGACGCAATGAATGTCTGCATCGGAATCAGCTTCATTTCGTCGGCTGTTAACACGCAATGACTGTCAACATCGGAATCAGCTTCATTTCGTCTGCTGTTAACACGCAATGAATGTCTGCATCGGAATCAGCTTCATTTCGTCGGCTGTTAACACGCAATGACTGTCAACATCGGAATCAGCTTCATTTCGTCGGCTGTTAACACGCAATGAATGTCTGCATCGGAATCAGCTTCATTTAGTCAGGTATCAACAAGCAATTGAAATTCTTAAAACCGGTCCAAACATTCGAGAGGGCACACATTACTTGTATTCATGATTTGTCGCATTGCATTACTCACGGTACGGGAAATGCCGTGTGTGCGTGAATACGGCTCACCCGTTCTCTAGTGTCATGTTCAGTCAAATATAAAGCGCTCAATCCCAGACGCGCATTCCCGGTAAAAGCCTTGTCAACTGGTCAAGTTCAGTATTATCAAGGCACGTATTCAGTGAGTGTCTACGTTACATCCGATCCCATTTAGTGAAGCGTATTTTTTGGTGATAATATTTATTCCGGTCGTGTGGACACTTATTTAGGACAGGAAAAAAAATGCCAGCATTGAAAATAGATTTAGTTTTACGTGTATTAACACGGAATAAATGTCAGTCTGCATCGGCCTCGGAATCAGTTTCATTTAGTCGGGTTTCAATACGCAGTGAATGTCTGCGTCGGCGGAATCAGCTTCGTTTAGACGGATATCGCCGGACACGCTATAAATGTCTGCCGGCTTCGGAATCACCTTCATTTAATCGGGTATCAACACGCAATGAATGTCTGCATCGGAATCGGCTTCATTTAGTCAGGTATCAACACGCAGTGGATGTCGGCATCGGAATCAGCTTCATTTAGTCTGGTATCAACACGCAATGAATGTTTGCATCGGAATCAGCTTCATTTAGTCGGGTATTAACACGCAATGAATATCTGCATCGGAATCACCTTCATTTAATCGGGTATCACACGCAATGAATGTCTGCATCGGAATCAGCTTCATTTAGTGGGATGCCGACACGGGATAAAGGTCTGCACCGGATTCAGCTTCATTTATTGGGATACCGACACGCAATGAATGTCTGCATCGGAATCAGCTTCATTTAGTTGGATACACACGGGATAAAGGTCTGCACGGATACAGCTTCATTAGTGGGATTCGAACACGGAGCGAATGTCTGCGCCAGATTCAGCTTCAGCATTTAGTTGGATACTGATACGGGATAAAGGTCTGCACCGGATTCAGCTTCATTTAGTGGGATTCGAACACGGAGCGAATGTCTGCACCGGATTCAGCTTCATTTAGTTGGATACCGACACGGGATAAAGGTCTGCACCGGATTCAGCTTCATTAGTGGGATTCGAACACGGAGCGAATGTCTGCGCCAGATTCAGCTTCAGCATTTAGTTGGATACCGATACCGGATAAAGGTCTGCACCGGATTCAGCTTCATTTAGTGGGATTCGAACACGGAGCGAATGTCTGCACCGGATTCAGCTTCAATGAGTGGGATACCGACACGGGATAAAAGTCTGCACCGGATTCAGCTTCATTTAGTGGGATACGAACGCGGAGTGAATGTCTGCGCCGGATTGAGCTTCATTTAGTGGGATACGAACACGTAGTGAATGTCTGCGCCGGATTCAGCTTCATTTAGTGGGATACGACCACGGAGTGAATGTCTGCGCCGGATTCAGCTTCATTTAGTGGGATACGACCACGGAGTGAATGTCTGCGCCGGATTCAGCTTCATTAAGTGGGGTACCGACACGGGATAAAGGTCTGCACCGGATTCAGCTTCATTTAGTGGGATTCGAACACGGAGCGAATGTCTGCACCGGATTCAGCTTCATTTACTGGGTATCAACACGCAATGATGTCTGCATCGGAATCAGTCTCATTTAGTCGGGTATCAACACGCAATGAATGTCTGCATCGGAATCAGTCTCATTTAGTCGGGTATCAACACGCAATGAATGTCTGCATCGGAATTAGCTTCATTTAGTCGGCTGTTAACACGCAATGACTGTCAACATCGGAATCAGCTTCATTTCGTCGGCTGTTAACACGCAATGAATGTCTGCATCGAAATCAGCTTCATTTAGTCAGGTATCAACAAGCAATTGAAATTCTTAAAACCGGTCCAAACATTCGAGAGGGCACACATTACTTGTATTCATGATTTGTCGCATTGCATTACACACGGTACGGGAAATGCCGTGTGTGCGCGAATACGGCTCACCCGTTCTCTAGTGCCATGTTCAGTCAAATATAAAGCGCTCAAGCCCAGACGTGCATTCCCGGTAAAAGCCTTGTCAACTGATCAAGTTCAGCATCATCAAGGCACGTGTTCAGTCAGCGTCTACGATACATCCGATCCCATTTAGTGAAGCTTATTTTTGGTGATGATATTTATTTCGGCCGCGTGGACACTTATTTAGGTCAGGAAAAAAAAAATGCCAGCATTGAAAATAGATTTAGTTTTACGTGTATTAACACGGAATAAATGTCAGTCTGAGTCAGCCTCGGAACCAGTTTCATTCAGTCTGGTATTAATACGCAGTGAATGTCTGCATCGGCGGAATCAGCTTCGTGTATACGGATATCGTCGGACACGCTATAAATGTCTGCCGGCATCGGAATCAGCTTCATTTAGTCGGGCATTAACACGCAATGAATGTCTGCATCGGAATCAGTTTCATTTAGTCGGGTATCAACACGCAATGAATCTCTGCATCGGAATCAGCTGCATTTAGTGGGATACCGACACGGGATAAAGGTCTGCACCGGATTCAGCTTCATTTAGTCGGATTTGAACACAGAGCGAATGTCTGCCCCAGGATTCAGCTTCATTTAGTGGGATACGAACACGGAGTGAATGTCTGCGCCGGATTCAGCTTCATTTAGTGGGATACTGACGCGGGATAAAGGTCTGCACCGGATTCAGCTTCATTTACTAGGTATCAACACGCAATGAATGACTGCATCAGAATCAGCTTCATTTAGTCGGGTATGTCTGCATGGGAATCAGCTTCATTTCGTCGGCTGTTAACACGCAATGAATGTTTGCATCGGAATCAGCTTCATTTAGTCGGGTATCAACACGGGTATCCCACTAAATCAAGCTGAATCTGGTGCAGACATTCAGTCCGTGTTGATACCCGACTGAATGTCTGCACTGGATTCATCTTCAATTAGTGGGATACCGACACGGAATATAATTATGTCCGCACCAGATTCAGCATCTTTTAGTCGGTTACGTACACTGAGTAAACTTCTGTGCCGGGTTACCAACACGGACTGAATGCCGTCTGCCCCGGAATCAGCTTCATTAATAAAGAAATCACATTTATTAGCGTTTTTCAGTCCCATTTTCTGCCGCAAAATGTTCGTGGGATAAATGTTATGTAAGATTCTACAATGATGTAGGTCTTAATCTGGTTTCTTTTGTGCAGTTAATAGCCACTGACCAGTGCAGATTGCGTAGACCATATTTGCCATGCCAAAATCGAACGGAACAAGACACAATTGTGCCTGACTTTGACAATAACAATCGTATATCTTGTGGGGATGTCTTCGTCTATTTCGTATATGACCCGGGGGGAGGGGGGGGGATTTTTTAAAACTTGCCACGATAAGACACAGCATGCTACAGTGGTTTGACTTAATCCCACGGGAGAGAGAGAGAGAGAGAGAGAGAGTGCACGAGAGAGAGAGAGTGCACAAGAGAGAGAGAGAGAGAGACTCAGACTCAGACATTTAATGCTCTTCAGGCATCCGCCCATAAACAATGATTACAAACATATATGAATACTGCGTAACATAAAACAAAAATAGCAAAGCTGGAATCCAGCCTTAGTCCGATGCGGAAATCCTACAGTCAGTAATGTCTTTAGGATTACAATTTTGATTTGTCTCACACTTTACAAGGATGATTCCTGGTCGCACGATCAGCAGCCTAAGTATTGTCTGATTAGATTTACGATGACCCGCCTGTCCTCGTTCCCACGTCTCAGCAACACGTCATAGTCCGAACGTTTCACTGGTGGTCGTACTCTTATGGATATGAGGAGGGTACGGTCCTGTAGACGCAGCTGCTTGAGGAGGGGGGGGGATTTTTTTTCAAAATTGCCGCAATAAGGCTAAGGGTGCTACTATACTTTCAGATGTGCACGCATTGACGGACTCCAATAGGAAGTGGGGGCAGTTTTTCAGCACGGTTTTGTCGCGGCCGGTTTCTGGACACTGTGTGAACTCTGCAACTGACCGTGGGTGTGACAGAGTTGGGGAGCCGGGGTGGCCGAATGGTAGAGCGTTGGACTTAGATGCTCGGGTCGTGAGTTCGTATCCCGGCTGGGGCCAATATTTGTACTGGCTTTTTCATCGTTGCCCCGTCTTTGATATCACCCGTATGTGGTGGAAAAGGACGTTAAATCCCCAAACAACCCACCACCGCACCCCCCCCTGTAAAAAAATTTCGCACGTCGGAAAGCTTTTTGTTGGGAGCTTAGATCTTTAACAGTGTTGGGTGGAGGTGTGGGGCACATCTAAGAACATTCTGTTTCAGTCATTGCGGGTTCGTGATTATCATGGTTCACCTCTTCAGTCCGTCCTCGCACTACTTTGAACCGGCAATCGCACGTGCCTCACACAATTGGAGGACTCTCCTTGACGTGGTCCTCGCGCTTCACGCGACCAGGTGACAAGCTGGTAACTTGGCCTTGACGGATAAAGGGATTATGGGTCGCCTTATGCTGACCAGATAACTCGGGCACCAAGCCAATGATAGCTCTTGGCTTGGCGTCCATGCCTCTACAGAACCGGTAAGGAATGGCAAATTTGTGGCGACTAAGAACAATGGTAAAACCACAAAAAAGTCTAATTTGGTCAAAAGTAAGGGTGTGTGGGTGTTTGGGAGTTTAATGGTCAAGAATAACGTAGCGTTTACGGCGGCAAGCATACTCTGGCAGTAACACTGACTGTGCATGTGAATAAGTCGCAGCAAGGGTTTCGTTCCATTCGAGAGGCTAGCGGACGATTTTTCCTCGCCATGTTTGATTGCGTATTGACAACGTGACACATCACGTGGTGTCTAAAAAATAGTACCGGCGGTAAACAAACGTGCAGCAGACCGGCGACACAATCTACATAGACAGACGAAATGCTAAATGTGCTAGGGTATTAGACTCAAACTGCCAGACGTAGCGTCGCCAGCCGAGATCCGACGCGTTATACACCCTCTGTAGCCATGCTAGAAATCTCAGAGGTAAATGTTGTTTGAACGGACACATACAAAAGGAAAAAGAAATCATCCTACATGTAGTCAGGCAGTGAGATGATAGTGTGGTATCATTCTACTCATGATTACACTAAGTAAAGACAGCAATCTTACAATCACATACCACATCACTGTAGAAGATGCAAACATTTCTTGTATACGTCACCGACGATGCAAATATTACTCAATTTTCACCAAAACTTAAACTGCAGTTCGGGAGGGAAGCAAAACTGCCACCATTTTTGTTTTGTCGTCATCATTAGCTTGCTTCACGTCCTATGGTTTTTAGCCCTTAAGGACAAGTTGTTCCTGGTATGTGTCTTTGGCTGCTTGGCTTGGCGAGTGTCTTTGAGGTAGATAAGGGCTGTTTTGCTTTGATTTAAACATGGTTTTATTTCGCTGGTCAGGTCAGTTACACAAACAAATATTTAGGTGATGGCAAGAGGCCAGAAGCCTATATATATAGCCTCCGCCTGTGAACACTCACAACGTCAGTATTACGGCGATACTGTCACAGCGTACAGCGTAATAATAACAGTGAAAACAGGAGAGGGGAGGAGGGAAAGTAAGAAGAGGAGAAAGTGAGAAGAAGAGAGGGAGGGGAAGGCAAGGTCAGGGGAGGGGGAATTGGTTCGGTTGGCGCAGCCGACAGACTGCCCGCGGCACAGTAAGTGCTTAAACTACTCATTACTGTATGGTAAAGCGCTGGCTGTTTATTATAAACTCATGTACAAATTTGAAGATTGTGAGGTTTTCTTGACTGTTTTGCTTTGCTTTGGGCAACGTCAGAGGTTCTCTGCTTAGGTTTCAGATGTCTGGTCTGAGTTGTTTTTCAGTGCCTCAGTCTGTTCTGTCATCCGTGCTTTAGCCTTTGGATCATCACTGGGGTGTCCTTTCGCTCTTAGGTATTAATGTACATGTACAACCATTTTGTCAGATCTGATCTGACGATTGCGTCGGCCAGGATTCTCACTGGCCTATCGGCAAGTGCTTGGTGTGGCCTGAGGAAGTCTGCGGTCTTCAGTGAGTGTCTGTCTCTCAGGTCCCAGACTGGCTGGAGGCTGACAGGCAAGCCTTCACAGCCATTCTTTTTTTTTTTTGTGTGTCTCGGTTGTCCACGACATACATGGAGAGATAGTGGCGTGGTCTCTGGTGATAAAAGTCGAAACCAAGGTTATTTCAGCGAAAACGATTTTTAAGCCTCTAGCCATTTTTAGCGCCACTTCGCCATCCGCGGAAAGTAATTTGCCCCCACTGTTATGGGGTATAGTGCACATAACGGTGTTACAATTACTAAACCTCATCGCTATCACAGTTTTCACTCACCCAGGAAACACATAGTTTTGGACCTGTGGCTAAAGGTACGACCCCGACCTCTTAGCCACGTGACTAGGGTTAGTGACGAGAATGCCCCCCACCCCCACCCTCTCTCTCCCTCTGAGGTTGCCTATGGTGAACTCAGCTGCTTTAATCAGTTTTATAGTTAACGCTTAAAACGTTAGCGTGGCCACCTTCTACTGTCACACATTCACCCCCTCCCCCCCCCCGCCTGCTCCCCCCCCCCCCCGTCTCTACCCTCACCTCCTCCCCCCCCCGCCTCCTCCCTCACCCCCCCCCCCCCGCCCTCCTCCACCCCCCCCCCCGTACTACGTAAGGTGGTCTCACAACTTTCATTCCCCTTTCACATCACAGGACAGTCAGAAAGGCACGCATGCAAAACGTCATTCACCTCCCTTTCCTACACACAGGTAAACGGCGGTTCCTTTTTGACCTTTATACACAAATAGAATCAGACAACTAAACACTCACTCACATCAATACACTGAATTCACACGCAGTTACTAAAGACTTAATTACTTAGCTACTTTGACAAATGACTAACACAGAAGTCTCAAGTTAACAAAAGTACCCCAGTTACCCTTCAAACATGTGCTTAAATAAGAAATATACTACAGCGCTGGACATAACCATCCACAAAGACACCATGTGAAACATAGGTATGTGTGCACTTACTGGCGCCGTTCCGGGAGGGGAGGGTGGGGGTGCTAATTATCCCAGTAATAGACTGCTACTGCAAATCGAGTCTTCATACCTAGTGACGGCAGAAATTGGTCGTGTTGTTACTTACCTGATCGAGGTAAAACCGTTGAGAGAGGGAGAGAGAGAGAGAGTTGGGGTGTTTGGGAGTTTAGCGTCCTTTTCCACCAGTTTGATATCAAAGACAGGGCAACGAGAAAAAGGCCAGCAGAAATATTTGGCCCAAGCCGGGATTCGAACTCACAACCCGAGCATTGAGAGTCCAACGCTATACTATTCTGCTATTCCAGCTCCCAGAGAGAGAGAGAGAGAGTATCCATTTCTGAGTTTCATTTCATCTAAATCAACAATGCGTTGCTGTGTGCCATTTTTCCGTTCCAGTTGTGGCAACCCCCCGCATTTTACATCTAGACATCTTGTGTGCTCTTCAGACATGCCCACGATTTACAAATGAAATTTGCGCTTTATGCATGACTGCGTTTTACATGTACAATTTGTGCTTATGGTATGACTGCATTTTACATGTACAATTTGTGCTCATCATATGACTGCATTTTACATGTACAATTTGTGCTCATCGTATGCCCGCATCTTACAGGTACAATTTGTGCTCATCAAATGCCCGCATCTTACATGTACAATTTGAGCTTATCTTTTAAATTGTAATGTACCTCACTGTATGGATGTTTCTGCTTTTTTATGCCAACAGACATTTCACGTATACTCCACACAGTCTAGATACAAATGTTTTGAAACATAAAATTCACAAACAAAGAAGTTATGCAATCTAGCCCGCATCTTACATGTACAATTTGTGCAGTATGTAAAACTGTACTGTACACAAATTGTGTGTGTTTTACATCATTTAAGCCCCCCAAAAACGTGTCACTGATATCCTAAACATTTTATTAAGTATAGTCTTGAAACAAGAAAGTTACAAACAAACGAGTTATACAAGTAGACCGCATCTTACTGGTACAATTTGTGCTCAGGCTGCAGAAAAATGCCCGCGTTTTACATGTTGAGTGCGAATGTGTGAGTGTGAGTGTGTGAGTGAGTGAGTGAGTGAGTGAGTGTGAGTGTGTGTGTAGCGCTATGAGTTGTTTTCGTGCGAGATTAAGCGCTAAACAAGTACTATTTATTATTATTATTATTAGAGAAATTGTCCACACCAAATATCTCGGTTTTCTTTTTCAGTGAGAAAGGAATGTCCTACTGACCTGTTTTAACGATCTGTTCCAATGTCCCTTATGACATGTTCCAACTTTACTTAAGACGTGTTCCAACGTTCCCTAAGACATGTTCCAACGTTCCCTAAGACATGTTCCAACGTTCCCCTAAGACATGTTAAAACTGAAGACGTGTTCCAACGTTCTCTAAGACATGTTTAAACGTTACGTAAGGCACGTTCCAACGTTACTTAAGACATGTTCCAACTTAAGACGTGTTCCAACGTTCTCTAAGACATGTTTCAACGTTACTTAAGACATGTTCCAACTTTTACTTGACATGTTCCAACATTTCTCTGACATTTTCAAATGTCCTATTATGACAGTTCTGAAGTTTGAAACCCTTCCACCAGTTTGATGTCTGCCAGTTGCCACAGTGAAAAATACCCAGGCTCTAAACCTCCCTACCTTAACCTTACCATGAAATGTCGTGCAACCTATCTGTACAATATCTATCTTAAAAAAAAATCCTGTGTGAATGACAGAGGTGGACATCGGGGGATCATGTGCCGCTCCTAACGCTGCCAACTGTAAGACGGGAACCGCTTGTGATACGGGAGACATTTGTAGTAAGTCCACTGTCTGAACACACTGTACTGTACACCAAACGTTCTCTCTCTCTCTCTCTCTCTCTCTCTCTCTCTCTCTCTCTCTCTCTCTCTCTCTCTCTCATGCATGTATTAGTCCACGCTGGATCTTGCTAACATGCGTATGCTGATGAGTGCTTGAGAGAGAGAGAGAGAGAGAGAGTCACCTGTAAATATTTGATCTCAATGTTTTAATTTTCTTTGCTAGATGTGTTTTAGTAGTGTGTAGCAACGGCAAGTATGTAAATTGACGTTCTTCTCTGTCAAAACTTTAACCGTTGGAAAATAAAGTTTCATCATCATCATCATCATCATCATCATCATCTCTCTCTCTCTCTCTCTCTCTCTCTCTCTCTCTCTCTCTCTCTCTCTCTCTCTCTCGGTCCGTCAGTGATACCTCGAGTTAGTGAGCGCCTGAAGAACTACTTGTGACGTCACACCTAACTGGCATACGGACGCTAACCCATAACTGCTTCAAACCTATTCAGTCCTTCTTCCAAAACCTCTGACGTGATCGTTTGTCGCGCGTGAGCTCGGTTAACGCCCCTTTGTTGTTCACGTGACAGGAATCAAGCAGGGAACGAGCTGCAGCAACAACATGTATGACTGTGTGAGTGGCGCCACCTGCACGAGCAACACGTGCACCTGTAACACGGACATCACTACTGCTGATGCTGGCACCGGCAAATGCAGTAAGGAGCGATAATCGTCATCTTTCACTCACTCGCCAAACTGTCCATTTCTTGCCTTGTCTACTTGTTGACATTCAGAAGACAGTCTATTTCACTTTGCAGTTTCCTGTAAATAAATGAATAATTAACATGCATCGTGCGGCAACTTACGGTTCTCTCCCTTACTTCTCTGGTCTGAAAGACTACTGTGACAAGTGGTGATCTGACGACATCTGTATCCGTCATTCCCTCGTACGCTACTTACCAAACCCAACTAACTGACAGACGACGGAGCCAATCAGCCCTGACGACATCTGTATCCGTCATTCCCTCGTACGCTACTTACCAAACCCAACTAACTGACAGACGACGGAGCCAATCAGCCCTGACGACATCTGTATCCGTCATTCCCTCGTACGCTACTTACCAAACCCAACTAACTGACAGACGACGGAGCCAATCAGCCCTGACGACATCTGTATCCGTCATTCCCTCGTACGCTATTTACCAAACCCAACTAACTGACAGACGACGGAGCCAGTCAGCCCTGACGACATCTGTATCCGTCATTCCCTCGTACGCTACTTACCAAACCCAACTAACTGACAGACGACGGAGCCAATCAGCCCTGACGACATCTGTATCCGTCATTCCCTCGTACGCTACTTACCAAACCCAACTAACTGACAGACGACGGAGCCAATCAGCCCTGACGACATCTGTATCCGTCATTCCCTCGTACGCTATTTACCAAACCCAACTAACTGACAGACGACGGAGCCAGTCAGCCCTGACGACATCTGTATCCGTCATTCCCTCGTACGCTACTTACCAAACCCAACTAACTGACAGACGACGGAGCCAATCAGCCCTGACGACATCTGTATCCGTCATTCCCTCGTACGCTACTTACCAAACCCAACTAACTGACAGACGACGGAGCCAATCAGCCCTGACGACATCTGTATCCGTCATTCCCTCGTACGCTATTTACCAAACCCAACTAACTGACAGACGACGGAGCCAATCAGCCCTGACGACATCTGTATCCGTCATTCCCTCGTACGCTATTTACCAAACCCAACTAACTGACAGACGACGGAGCCAATCAGCCCTGACGACATCTGTATCCGTCATTCCCTCGTACGCTACTTACCAAACCCAACTAACTGACAGACGACGGAGCCAATCAGCCCTGACGACATCTGTATCCGTCATTCCCTCGTACGCTATTTACCAAACCCAACTAACTGACAGACGACGGAGCCAATCAGCCCTGACGACATCTGTATCCGTCATTCCCTCGTACGCTATTTACCAAACCCAACTAACTGACAGACGACGGAGCCAATCAGCCCTGACGACATCTGTATCCGTCATTCCCTCGTACGCTATTTACCAAACCCAACTAACTGACAGACGACGGAGCCAATCAGCCCAAAGAACCAAATACAGACTGTGTAATGTGTATGTGTTATTTGACTCATAACCTACTCTGTCAATTGTTCTCATACCGAGTGCAATATTGTTTGTGCGCAGCTCCAAAGGCCAATGTTTTAGGCGGGGCGTGTACTTCCGGTTCCTGTACAGACAGCAATGCACAATGTAGCAACAGTATCTGTGCATGTACTGGAGCATTCGTGCCTCGGCCTGAAGACCTGAAGTGTGGTAAGAAACCTCCATGTGGAATTAATAATGATAATCTTAGTGTGTAGGTGTTCTGTTAAAAAAATTCTACTCGACGCCATTCTCAGCTGGCTTCAAGAACTGCTCTCTCACAAGTTCCACGTTCTGTCTAGATGCGCTGGACCTTCAATGCTCGGGTCGTGAGTTCGATTCCCAGCTGGGGCCAAATATGTTTTGGCCTTTTTCTTGTTGCCCCGTCTTTGATATCACCCTTAGGTGGTGGAAAAGGACGTGAGAGCCTCGAGAAGAAGGAGCTATTGTTTGAAGCTAAATGGTTTTGTCTTGGTTATTCGCCATTCGCCGTTAAAGCAGAAGTAAGTCTGTACATAATTACATTTGTTGATGTCTCTCCTTGTCTCTCTCTTTCAGCCATCGCCGCGGGAGCGAGCTGTGCCAGCAACAGTAACTTGTGTACAACGGGAACCGTGTGTATGGCCGATAAGTGTAGTGAGTAATATTGAATGATATTAACCACGGTATTATCTGCCTGCTGTGCTTCTAGAGTTACGTGTTTGTCGTGGGTTTTGGTCAGCTGTGAGCGTTATGTGCTTCACACGTCTTTTCTTAACACACTGGGCGTCAAAGCTATTTGTTAGAGTTACTTGCCCCTAACTAAATTAAAGGTCACACCATACATTTGTCTGTGCCACAGTGAAACGCCCCTCACTGGTTTCCAGTACATGTACAGGGTGCGGTCGGTGGCTTAGTGGTTAAGACTGTGTCACCAACGCGAGAGGTCAAGTTCGAGTCCCACTCGGGGCGAAGAATTTTTCCTTCTCGTACGTTGCACCGTTCATTCGGGCTGATCGTCGGGGGTTCTCTCCGGGTACTCCGGCTTCCTCTCCCTTTGCTTTGGAAATAATCAGCCCGCAGAAATGCAGTTCGAACCCAAATAGCTGAGCTGACCTGACCCTTTGCACCTTTGAGTATAATGTGTTCATGTCCAGTGTGTGAGAGTTCGGGTCAATAGATTGGGTAATGCGCCTATACAATACTCAATCATCATTATTATTATTATTACCTCGGACAGTCCGAATGTTATAATTATACACCGATTGCCATGACAACACAATACACGCATCAGCACGGGCCATTCTGTAGCATTGTACTATCGTGGTTTGTTGTTTGTGTTATCAGAGAAAATGGTGGGTCAGGCCTGTACGGGCACTGGTGACGCCGCGAACTGTGTCAGTAACGCCGACTGCACATCCGGGACCTGTTCTTGCAAGACCGGCTACTCTGCCAGCGGGGGACAATGCAGCTGTACGTCATAACTTTTATTTCAAATATTAAACGCTACAACTGGCTTCTTCTTCACTTGATGGCATGGATAGTTATACTCTGTGTGTGTGTGTGTGTCAGTGTGTGTGTGTGTGTGTGTGTGTGTGTGTGTGTGTCTGTGTGTGTGTGTGTGTGTGTGTGTGTGTGTGTGTGTGTGTGTGTGTGTGCGTGTGCGGTAAAATATGGTTTGGTTTGTAGTGTAAGTCTGTTCTATTTTAGGTACTGACTTAGGCTGGGTGATCAGTAGTTTTATGTAAACCTCTCGTGGAAGAACTGTTTCCTCAAGTGAGCAACAGTTTCTCCATTGTCCTGTGTTTGTGTCACAGCGGCAAGTGGTGTCCTGGCTTCCGGCCTCGTCCTGGTCCTGGCCTTCGTGACGTCACGCCTGCTCTAACCGCTTCCACAGAGTCAGCCTCACGACTTTAAGACTCTGGACACCGTCACGCCTCAGCTGCCACCAGTCACCAGACAACAGCAGTCAACAGTCAACAACATAATTCTCCTTAAAATCACCTCAAACTGTCATTACAAGCGACATATGTAATCTATGCAAATTTTGAAGATAAGAGAATATAGTGTTTTTTCCTGAAAG
Organism: Batillaria attramentaria; assembly: GCA_018292915.2. Taxonomy (NCBI): domain Eukaryota; kingdom Metazoa; phylum Mollusca; class Gastropoda; family Batillariidae; genus Batillaria; species Batillaria attramentaria. The sequence goes on along the minus strand of JACVVK020000578.1, from coordinate 332,386 downwards.
TTTATAAAACACTTTTGAGATCGGCGATGATAAACGCAAACTTTGTCAGCGACAGCTTCAACTGAAAGAACTAGAGGAGCAAAGCCTCCTTGGCTCACTTGTGAGATGGGTCAAGGTCATTCAAAAGAGTATGTTTCTAAAGCTCTTATCACCAGCTATCACGAAATAAGGTGTCTTGTGTTCATAGTTCCTAAGAAAACGGCAAATGGCAACATAACAGTTTTCCCAGGACAGCTTCTATGACCTTGACCTTGGGTCAAGGTCATTCAAATGAGATCTGTAAGTGAAGAGCTTATCAGTGACTATCATTATGCCAAATTTGATAACTCTAATTTTTGTAGTTTCTGTACAAATGGTAATGTAAAATTTCACAACAGACAGCTGTAATGACCTTGACCTTGAGTCAAGGTCACTCAAATGGGTATGTCTGCATAGGTCTCTTTGCTGCCTATCATTGTGCCTTGCTGCTGTTTGTTGTTTCCAAGGAAATGCTAACGTTAAAGTCTCCACAAAACATCTTGAATGGCCTTGACCTTGACCCAAAGAAATTGAATACAAGTATGCCAGTACAGGTTATACCAGTACAGGTTTTGTCAATGTCTATCATGCCATGCAAAGTTTGATGCCTCTGGTACCACTACATTCCGAGAAAATGGCAATTTTAAATTTCCTATTACACAGCTTTGACGACCTTGACCTTCAGTCAAGGTCATTCAAAATGGTAAGTCTTGAAAGGTCTTGCTGCTGTTTATCAGCAAGCCAGGTTTGGTGCTTCTGCTGTTTATTGTTTCTGAGAAAATGCCAATGTTAAGGTTTTGGAAGGTTTTCCGCAAAACAGCTTGAATGGCCTTGACCTTGATTCAAAGTCACTTAATACAGGTATGTCAGTAAATGTGTTGTCAATGTCTTGCTAAGTTTGATGTCTCTGGCTTTTCTAAATTCTGAGAAAATGCCAATGTAAAATTTCCAAACAGACAGCTTTAGTGACCTTGACCTTGGGTCAAGGTCAATCATTATAGTATGTTTTGAAAGGTCTTATGGCTGTCTATCAGCTTGCCAAGTTTGGTGCCTCTGCTGTTCATTGTTTCTGAGAAAATGCCAATGTTAAGGTTTTGGACGGTTTCCGCAAAACAGCTTGCATGGCCTTGACCTTGATTCAAAGTAACTGATTACAGGTATGTTAGTAAAGGTGTTGTCAATGTCTATCATCTTGCAAAGTTTGATGTCTCTGGCTTTTCTAGATTCTGAGAAAATGTCAATGTAAAATTTCCAAACAGACAGCTTTAGTGACCTTGACCTTGGGTCAAGGTCAATCATTATAGTATGTTTTGAAAGGTCTTATGGCTGTCTATCAGCTTGCCAAGTTTGGTGCCTCTACTGTTCATTGTTTCTGAGAAAATGCCAATGTTAAGGTTTTGGAAGGTTTTTTGCAAAACAGCTTGTATGGCCTTGACCTTGATTCAAAGTCACTGAATACAGGTATGTCAGTAAAGGTGTTGTCAATATCCATCGCCATGCTAAGTTTGATGTCTCTGGCTTTTCTAAATTCTGAGAAAATGCCAATGTAAAATTTCCAAACAGACAGCTTTAGTGACCTTGACCTTGGGTCAAGGTCAATCACTATGATATGCTTTGAAAGGTCTTATGCCTGTCTATCAGCTTGCCAAGTTTGGTGCCTCTGCTGCTCATAGTTTCTGAGAAAATGCCAGTGTTAAGGTTTACTGCGGACACACAGACAGACAGACAGACAGACAGACAGACACACACACACACACACACACACACACACACACACAGACAGACGACGGAGGGTTATTACATAGACTCACTTTGTTACACAAGTGAGCCAAAAAACGATAACGTCCGCAGTGACGTTTGTAACCTTTGCACCAAATTGCACCAGAAACTCCTAACAATGGCAGTAGATATTTTCAGACAAATATAATTATAATCATACAGACCACCATTTATCTTGTCTGGTTTTCGAAACTGAAGAAATAAAAAGGTACACGCTGTGTCCAAGTCACGTGACCCTAGCATCCGTCCCAAGGACTGTGATATCAAAACTTGTCAACCCAGCGGAGCCAAACTCACGTCAAGAACAAAATCAGTGGTCTGTGTACACAGTGAAACATCGGACCAAAAAAAAAACAACAACAACAAAATAATGAAACAAACCAACGACATCAAGCAAGCCTCTGTGTGGAATGTCTTGGCCTTTACCAAACTTCCGAACACAGCAATCATAATCTGAATTCTGTATGTAGAATTACAAAGAAGCTTTTATGCCCCCCCCCCCCCCCCCAGTCCAAAGGATAGTTTAATTTCTGTAGGAAAGAAGTTATGTGCGCGAGTTTGGCCCATGGGTAGACTTTTTTAATCTGTTTATAATCTACAGTTCATATTGTCTTATTTACAGTTTTATATTTTCGTCAGTGATGCTTTAAAGTTAGACATGTTAATCAGACCGCCCTCTGGTGCTTGTTTCTAAGGAAGAGTTGCACGTGTCGACAAATATCCCAACCTTTGTGTCAGCCTGTTGTTGTCTCCTTTCTTGTTTGTGAAATATGAAATTCGGACATTACAAATTGTGCTCTCATTTCTGTGTAAAGAGTATTACACATTGTTCTTGGGGCTTGGGGAGTAGTTATAGTTGTGGTAAGCCGATTCTTTCACCTGTTTCTTTGATTGTACACGTAACTTTGGATGAGATTGATAGGAACTTTTCCCCGTGTGTCCTGTCCCAGGCCTGACTATGACCCGTACATCTTCGCGGTGATTTGGTTCTGATGTTTGTCTACACGCGCATCCTTCTTCTCTTTCCATCTCTCGTCCCTCTAACCTGTCGTAACTGCCCACAAGCTGCAGATTCATTCCACTTCATCACTAATGGCGTCCACGTCATCACTTATGGCGTCCACGTCATCACTTACGGCGTCCACGTCATCACTAATGGCGTCCAGATGACGACTTCACTTTCTGTGTAAGTCTCCTGCGTCAGTAGTTTTGTCTGGACAACGAGCTGTGTTTGTACTTTATTCTGTATGCAGCTTCTAGACACTGTCTTGTACTGACATCCAACAGACTGTTTGTCCAAATGTCCTCGATTTGAATTCCTAATGTCCAGTTGTTGATGGCTCGTTAAGTTGTTTCTGTACGAGTCTCCTGCCTTATGGATTCAAACCGGACTTGGTTGACAATCTTCTGCACCCCCAAAATTGTTTCTTGCAGTATTACAAATTCAGTTCGTTTTGTCAATTCCATTTAACCTCATTTATTGTTTCTTGAAATAAAATAGAATATTTTGCTGTGTGTGTGTGTGTGTGTTTCTTTGTGTATGTGTTTCTCTCTGCGTGTGTGTGTGTGTGTGTGTGTGTGTGTGTGTGTGTGTGTGTGTGTGTGTGTGTGTGTGTGAGGACACAAATTAACCGTGGGGTCACGTGCAGTGAGTATTTGGATAACCCTGTTTGGCGAGTCTACTTTCTAATGATTTATGTCGTCATGATAAAGCGTATTTTTTGTATTTTGTAGCCCAAGGTGGATGCCAGGGGGCCGCAAATAGAGACAAGCTGCCAGTGAAGCTGGGACTTTTTGCGCTGGAGAGCGGCAAGGGCAACGCAAGCGGATCTGAATGAAGCGGCAGTCTAGCCTAAACAGAAACTACTAGAAGACTAGCAGTACTCCAGTGAGGCCTGAGCGGAAAGGAGACATTAAAACTTTTGAAACTCCTGTCAGATGCGTGCCCTTGATTGGTCTGTGCATGGTAATGTTTGTTTCTTGATTGAAGCGTTTTTAGGGGTGACTATGACGCCTAGGGCTAATAGGGAATATATATAGGCATTTTGAGACCTTGTGCATTTGTGTTCTTTGGCCTGTGTGCGTGCGTGAGAGAGATAAGTTTCGCCATGATCGACACACTATCGGTAACTATGGAGGCCATAGGCCACTTTATACGTGCACCTCTTTGTGTAATCATGATGTCCAAAATGGAAACACGTGTTCGGATGATTGTTCCTTTCTCCTCATAATCTGTCTACACGTTACGCCATTTTGAATTACGTAACAACTAACCAACCACATGCAGACAGGTATATACACACACGTATACACACAGGTAAACTGGTCTACAGACAGTAATAATTAAAGATGTAAGCGGCAAATCTCTGGTTAGAGCCTCGCTCTGGCACCTGGCCGTGGTGACGTCATCTCCCAGCGTGAAGTGAATTACTTGCCATTACTACAGGTGCCTAATGTAGCCACTTCACACCTTCCCATCACATCACTCACACCTCCAGCATCATGTACATGATTATCGCTTCAAGCAGTTCTCACCTTACACTTAGTCTTATCGCGTGACGTCACCAGCAGCGGGGGGGGGGGGGGGGGGAGAGGTGTTTATTAAGTGTCTGTTAGCGTTAAGGAGGATGATGAGGATCACAGGGAAAGGGAGGTGATAAAAGAAGGGGAGATAATATCAGGCTGTGGGAAAGTTTGTCATTGCGCGGATAACCTCTTGTCTGTTATTTATTAATTTATCTGTATATTTATTTTAAAATTATTTTTAGCCTTCTTTGCATATCTCTTATTTCCGAAATGTTTTCAACACCTATTTGTGTAATCTTTAAAACGGAAGCTATCACACGGAGACACGAGAACAGACGTAGGCGCACGCGCGCACACACACACACACACACACACACACACACACACACACACACACACACACACACACACACACACACACACACACACGCACGCACGCACGCGCACACAGACACACACACACACACACACACACACACACACACACACACACACACACACACACACACACAAAGGTGTTTTGAGTTTAACATGGTTTGACACGCTCATGTTTAATGAATGATAGCATAAGACGACATGTTTGTAATACACAGTCCACTGAAGTCATTTCAAGTTACCCGTTAGTTCCGCTGTTTGTTTTCCAAATGTACGGCAAAGTTTTATATACACAAAAATGACAAGTAAGTCTGAGATGGGACATACAAGGGGGATTGTGAAACTGAAAGCATGAGAATTGGCAGGGGCTAAGGGTGATAACCTGCGGAGGGCTGACCCGTTTAATTCCCTCCTACCTCCCCCCCCCCCCCCCCCCCATTTTTTTATAACTAATGTCGGTTAAAACATGATGCATTTCAGTTCAGTTCAGTTCAGTTCAGTGTGTGTGTGTGTGTGTGTGTGTGTGTGTGTGTGTGTGTGTGTGTGTGTGTGTGTGTGTGTGTGTGTAAGAGAGAGGGAGAGAGAGATACTTATACATTTCTTTAGTTCCTCCGTACATTTACGTTAAAAATACTGAATCTTGCTACTCACTGTACCGCATATTCTCATCACCGACTGGGTCGCGCACTTCCCGTCATGGGTTTGCTAAATGTCATTTGAAGTTGACGTCAACTTTAGATGAAGCACAGACAAGTTTACAAGTAGCTAGCAAGCGCGTAACTTTCGTTGACTCTACCCAGCTTCATGACAACTCTTTGCAACGATTGGTCAATATTCGGCCAATAGATATCGTCACGCGCTCGCCGTTTCTTCTTGACGTCAGCGTAACCGCCTTTGTAGTATCGTCCGTTAAAGTTGGCGTTCCTCACGCAGGTTGTGAACCACCAGCCACAGTGGAATTTGCGGGCACAGTTCTGCCGCATTCCCTCGGGGAGGTCCTCCACGTCCTTGGTCAGGAAGGGACCTGCGTGCACCCGTAACCCGCTGCCTCCGAACCCAGTAAACGCGAAATAGTCGTTCGGCACGTGAAGCTCGTAGCGGTACGTCTCGTTATCCACGAAAAAGTAACTGCTCTCGGCGAAGAAATATCTTGGCGGGAGTTGCTTCCCTTGGGAGCCGACTCTCGGCCAGTCCCACATGTCAATCCTCAGCCTGTAGTAATCCTGATTGGTCAGTTGGTAGATGACGTCATTTCCCAGCCAAAACTCCCCCGTCAGATCTCCGAAGCCGTCCTTGTATTCTCGCCATGTGCGGTAGAAGTCCTGTGACCCGTCTTGCCGTCTCTGTATCAGTGTCCACGCCTCATGCTCCAGGAACTCGCAGACGACAGGCAGGCTGCGCGCGGACAGTGTAGGCAGAATGACGTAAGTTCCGTTCTGCGTGTAACCCAGCCTTCTTACGTCATCACAATCTGAAACACAACGTCACAAAACTCATCAGTTACGGAACGTTTTGTGTGGGAATATGATCGATGTATGTACCTAAAGCCGGGATGGGCTAACCGTAGAGCGTTGGACTTTCAATGCTCGGGTTGTGAGTTTGAATCCCAGCCGGGGACAAATATTTGTGCTGGCATTTTTCTGGTTGCCCCGTCTTTGATTTCACCCGTTCGTGGTGGAAAAGAACGAAAACCCACCCCCATGCACATGCGTATGTACTGACACCGACTGACATCATGTGTTCATGTTCCGTATCATGTAGCATAGATGATGAACGTGGTTTATCCAGTGATGCAGAATCTATCAATAAACTCACACTGATCAGGATACATGCACCAGGTGCGTAATACGAAGGTGTGCGGGTTTTAAGGAAAAACAAACCTGTAGAAGCAACACGTTCAACTGATTATTTTCCCAGCATTCCTCGGGCGCCACCTGCCGGTGACTTTACCGTTTATTTTGAAACCAGATGTGTACACGAGGGAGAGAGAGAGAGAGAGAGAGAGAGAGAGAGAGAGAGAGAGAGAGAGAGAGAGAGTTTTATCGCTTTGAAAACCCATAACTGACTGAGCAAATCACGGCTATGTATGATCATAACCATGGCGACTAAATAGAGCCAAACACTGGGTACATTACAACTCTAAGATACCAAATTACCGAAACAACCAGACGATTGACAAATGCACATCCGCTACAACTCAGTTACACCCGACATACCGGCACAGAGAGAGAGAGAGAGATTAGGATGTACAATATGCCACTGCAGCCAGCCACACTGTAGGGTAGGTAACTCTATCTCGCAGTGTTTGCCCCTAGATAACTCTCCGGTTTACATGGTACAAAACAGACGGAAAACTCTTCTGTACAAAACAGACGGAAACCCTCCTTCATGGGACTCGATTCACACAACACTGTAACCGCTAGAAGTGAGAGTGTGTGTGTGTGGTTTGGATTTAGCGTTGAGAAACTTGGAAACGCTGACAGTGTGCTGCTACATCGGTCTCAGAGGGCGTGTCAAAACAATTACCCCCCCCCCTCCTCCACCCCCACCCCCTGCTGGGACACACGGCGCGTGCACTTAGATACTTTGCCGTGGAAACTTTTGTTTTTAATGGAAGTTGTGTCAGATGTGGGTGGGGTGGAAATACCCAGGGTGGGGGTGGTGGGGGGATCAGTGTAACTGCTTGTG
>JACVVK020000578.1:302500-320000 GCA_018292915.2 Batillaria attramentaria | reverse complement strand
GTGGCCTACCTCACATTTTTTACATTTTATTGAACGCCTGCACCCAGCATGCACCACCTGCCGCTCCTGGGGAGGGAGTGCGTGGGCCGGGGAGAGGGGGAGGGGGTGGGGGAGAGGGGTGCGTGATATGTTCGTCTCCTGCCCTCTTGTACGTCCGCTACAATGGCAGCTCACCGACCAAGAGTATCCAGATTGTGTTTTCCAAACCACACTAACGGCAAACCATCTTTGAACTCAGCCACACTAATTACAAATATCACTATGGATGAAATTCCTTACAGAGAGAAGTTACAAGCAACGATTAAAAGTTCTTGTTTGGGGAATTCTTTAACTAGTCAAGTTAGTAAACGGTGATTTTTACTGAAACATTGTGTAGACTGATTTTGTGGATTGTTTACTGAAAGCGCTTCGTTTCACGTCTACCTTAAACTTTATAGTCAACTCTGTAATGAGCGATCACGACTGAGGTCGTTATCACCTCACGTCAGAAAACTGACGTCATTTGTTTGAAGATTCACGTTAAAAACCGTCCATCGTCCTTTCACGAATTCTGTTTGTTCTCGTCGTCTACAGGTTTCCATGTCTGCCTCCCACATTCTGCTTCCATCACAGGAAACTCAAAGACAATGCGGCCGTCTGCCAGGAGACAAAAGTATCCTCCCTTGATTTGTTCCGTACCGCCCACAGGAAGTTAGCCGGCTCCAACTATCAAAGGGAAACATTCCATTCCTGCTGTGTCGGGGTTTGATCTCCGCCGCACATGTTCGCCATCCCGACCTGAACGTTATCCGATGGCCATTGTGTCGGACGACTTCAAAGGCAGGAGGTTTTCGGGGTTTTTTTTGTTTTTTTTTTTTTTTTTTTGGGGGGGGGGTACTGATCCCTGTTGTGCGAGCTACAACTGATACATTCAGATGTAGAATGAAGATAATAGGGAAAGAGCGTGACCTTCTATGCCACAAGCCAGAACAATACGCTTCTTCCTGTATTTGTTTGTTTGTTTGTTTGCTTGTTAGAGGTAAGTTCGAATGGCAAAAGTTCTACAGAAGTATCATTAAAGAGGGTGGGTGGGTGTTTGGGGGTTCAACGTCCTTTTCCACCACATACAGGTGATATCAAAGACGGGGCAACGATGAAAAAGCCAGCACTAATATTTGGCTCCAGTCCGGATACGAACTCACGACCCGAGCATTGGAAGTCCAACGTTCAACGTTCTACCATTCGGCCACCCCGGTTCCCCGTATCAGTAAAGAGAGACAAACGGAATGAGCACAAACTGAGTCCATGTTGAACAGTATGTCAGTGTCCACCTGCCTGGCATTACGTGGTATGTTTGCCTGATGGCCGGAACTGCCTGATTTCTGTCATACGGTTCATTCTATTTTTGAGTCCACTGGCCAATTTTTGGTGTTTATAGTGCAGATATTTCGTAATCGTTTCTGGAGTGTAAATGCGGCCTTAGGGTCATGACACACGGGAGACGTTGTTTGTTGGAACAAATATGGAAAGCGGCTCAAAAGAGGCTCGGGAAAATGAGGGCAAAGGCATGCTGAAGCCGTATGTCACACGAGAAACACGGGAAAAATATCATGCTCGCTGTTTGGTCGGACTAAAAACACTCCCGCGTGAAAATCCCTCACAAATCTTTCCACGTGGCGACTTCGTAAAAACAACAACAACAACAACAACAACAACAACAAAACGAAACCAAACTACCTGGCCATGTGTGCAATTACAGAACAAAGGGGAGAGCATAAGTGGAAGAGGGATTATCTCCCGTCCCGGCACAAGCCATCGGACACCAGAGAGCGCCACTTGAACGCTTGCTATTGTTGTGGGTAGGAGGAAGTCAGACAGACACAGACAACATGTGTGTGTGGGCGCCATGTTACAAGTGGTCCCTACACAAGTCACGGCTGAGGGCAAATGCACAATGGTCAACACTTTTACCACACGGCTACACCAGTCACAAACTATCATAAAACAGGAATAGAGAGCTAGACGGGGTTAAGCCTTAGTGGGAGGTGTGGGTGAAGGGGGGGGGGAGGGGCTGGGTGGTTGTATGGGTCATTCTTCCACCAAAAACGTTATCTGAAAGACTGCTACTAAAACTGACTTATTCCGTTTCCCCAGAGAAATGAGATGTGAAATGAAATGAACTTTAATTTTTCAACGGTGGAAGTTTTTGTTGTTGTTGTTGTTGTTGTTGTTATTTTCAGCAGCCAGTATATTACAATATTATATATGCTACAACTGCAAAGCAAAAGTGCTGTTAAGAAAAGAGTACCTATATAACAACAATAACAAAAATAATGATTATGGAGAGAGAGAGAGAGAGAGAGAGAGAGAGAGAGAGGTGTTTCACTTTCTGTGTCGCGACATACTACGAAAGGTTGTAATCCCAGACGGAATAACAAGGAGAAAAACAGTACACCCAACATTCTGGATTTGGTCCGGGGAATCAAAATATTGACGAAAGACTTACAACCGGAAATAAAATGCGCACAAAAGACACTGCATGATCACTCTCACCTTTTGGAAGAGAGCCGTTATACAGCTGGTAGATTGGGTCTGGGGTTGTCGTCGTTGTCCCTGTCGTTGTGCTAGTTGTCGATGTGTCTGAAGCATCAGTGACGTCATCACTGTCCAGGTCTTGTCCTGCATCGCCTGCACGTGCAACAGTCAGATCGTCCACGTGACCAGGTCTGTCCTCGTTCGTACCACCGGAACCTCCTTCTTTACCCACTCCCGCAGTTCCCTTGGCGTCCATCAACACTCTTTCGTCACTTCCTGTCACGTGTTGTGGGTGTAAGTGTGCCCCGGGTATAGTATTTGGGATCCGCTGATACCCGTCCAGGTCGTCATGGGTAGGGTTGTTTCCGCGTCTCCACCCCCCTCCCTCCCCTCTTCCGTCAGTCCCCCCATGCCCAGACCCCCCGGCACAGTCACATCCGGGGTTTTTGATGAATCTCTTGACCAGCAGGTCCAGCGTTTCGGAAGTTGAGTCAACAGAAGCCGGTTCTCGTCCGACTTGTGCTGAAGATGACGCACGTTGTTGTGCAGGTCCTCAGTCTCCGAGCTGTGTTTCTGTAACTCCAGCAGCACGAGGTCTAGCGAGTGGCGGATGGACGGGGAGTGAGAGTCACCAAGATGGATGTTGGAGTCACACCGTGACCTGTGGTCATGGTCCGGTCGCCACGAGATCGACGCGTGCTGCACGGTCGGCTGGCCGCGAGATGGGACGATGAAGCGTGTCCACAGAAATACAACGGACAACACTGCAAGTCTGAAATCCATTTCTGGGGACTTGTTGGTTTTCAGGTGTCAAGGATTATTTAAGACCAGCATATTTTCCTTTGATACTATCGACCCTGGTTGAGGTTTGTACACGCTGGCCCCTCAAAGCGTCATTCAGAAGTCATACTAATAATGCAGCGCGGGTTTTTTTGTAAATTATTTGAGAACATTTCTTCATCTCCTCTCACAGACACACACATTTGATAAAATAACTTGGTTTGTCCTCTGTTTCTTGCTCTGGGAAGTATCGTGAACACCACAAGACATGGATGTCTGTCTATCTGCAACATAATTAATGTCAAGGAAATCAAAAGAATCAAATGGAGAATACAATGGAGAATCACAAGAATCAGAAATATGGTCTGGAAAGTTTTAACACCACGTTTTGTGTTGACGTCACCATACTGACTGTCGACAGAGACAAACATTTTCGCATCAGCTTTCTGTTGTTCGTTAACTCCTAAGAGACCACCCCCTGTCCACTATAAGAGAAGACTGATTAAAAAGAACAAGCCACTGCACACCAGTAGGAGCCACTTCAAACCACTATTACACAAGGCGTGGGCTTTCCAGCTAGGCCCGAGACCGCTGCAGATTGCATACTAGTGGCTTGAAGTGGCTTCTAGCGATCTCAGTGAAGATTTCAAGTAAAATTACGATTTTTGCATGGGCTGTTAAGAGTGAAATGTACGTCTGTCTCCGTTTCACTGAAAACACAAAACCGTTAATATTTTAACGAAGGTTCCGATGTAGATAAAGCCACAGGAGGCTCTCTAGAAATGTCCCTTAACTCTTTTCCCACAGAGCCATTATATCGTCAAGGACACACAGAACGATAATACGTCAGACAACCTCAAGTTTAGTACCCGGCTGTAAAAAAGAACAGAGGGTTTGAGCAGTGGAGCCTATAGCGATGTGGTTAGAGATTAACGATGGGGTTAGAGATTACGTGCGTAAACTGAGTACGCTCGCCATCTAAAAAGGAATTTTCTGCCAGCCGGGAGATGATAGGTGGTCTAGGGAACTCTGCACGCCCAATAAACGCCCGATAAAGCCAAATGGGGGTCGGGGGGGGGGGGGGGGGGGTGGGAGGTGGGCGGGCCGGGCGGGCGGTAAGAGCGGAGAGCCAGGGGTCTAAGGGTCTCTCACAATGCTGGTGTAGGAGAAAGATGGTCACAGATCGCTAGCAGTCTTCAGTAAATTAGTCCGCTATCGGTCATAATTGGGAGGTAGGAACTTGCCGCCACTGTTAGAACTAACTCTGATTCTTACCAGCTTGCCCCCCCCCCCCCCCCCACACCACACACACACACGCTGGGATCACAATGACTTTGCCATCAGGACTGGGAAAGTGAGGAATGTGTCGCTATCAGATCAGGCCACGCTAAGCCGAGTGACTAGCGCAGTGTTCATCACTTTTTTCCCCCTCTGACTTTTTGTGTTACACCCAACATATCGTATTGTTTCAGTTAGAGCGTCTGTGAAAGCACGTTTGTTTTGTTTTGTTTTGGAGTGTGTGTGTGTGTGCAGTGTGTGTGTGTGTGTGTGTGTGTGTGTGTGTGTGTGTGTGTGTGTGTGTGTTTGCATAATTCCAAAAGCGGCATCGTGTTTATTGGCAATATTCTCACGTGTTAGTGTGTTAGTGTGTCCTTCTCTTCCCTTCCCCAGGGAAAATGTTATTTGGTGATTTTCCGGCGGAGGGATTCTTTCTCCTTTCACAAACGTGAACTAACACACTAACAGCTCCATGAGTTTCGTTCAGTCGTATCACGTCCCTCTAATAATAATAATAATGATAATGAATACAGTTTATATAGCGCCTATCTGTTTTCCATGAAACACTCTTTGCGCTCGCACAACACACACACACACACACACACACACACACACACACACACACACACACACACACACACACCGAGTGCTGATGAAACAGTGGTCGGACTACAGCTCGAAAGCTTGCCTAAAGAGGTAGGTTTTTACATCAGTTGCCGGTGTGCCAACTACCATCACAAGTTTCCGTGACAGACACGTGTTATACACATAGTCATGCAGTCAAGGTCAGTTCTGTAATACAAAAAAAAAGCCTTAAGACACATTCTAGCACATGTGATCGTAGTTTCTATGATTCATAAATTATCTCAGAAGGAAATCAGTTTTAGTTTTGACTCAGTAAGGGATATTATCCAGTATGGTCATGCGCTGCTGGTCGTGTGTGTAGCCGGCATGTGTAGAGTTAATTGTACGTGTAGACAGGATTATCACGAAATTTTGCACCTAACGAGTCACTCCTCTGATAAAGATGACAGTAAATAATACTGGAAGTTTCAACTGTTGCTCATATTTTATCATTAACCAAAACTTTATCACACGGAAGGTCAAGAAAGCAAGACAACTCTCAGCTGTAGTTGATAACCGGTCTGCCGACAAACTTCTTTTACGGTTGTAAAATTACTAATTTATTCTCTCTCACTCGCATATAATTATCTGCACAATATTGTCTCTATTCTCTCTCACACGCATATTATTATCTGCACAAAATGTTGTCTGAGAGTGGAGATGGTAGGGTTTTGTCAGTTTAATATAAAATAAACCACGTGACGTTTATGTTCTTGTTTACAATGCATGTTGAAGATAAACAGTTACTGAGCGGTAACAATTACCGGCGGACGGAACAGCCCGCCATAAACTTCCACAATCTCCCCCACGCCCTCACTACACTCACTGACCGCCTGTACTTCAGCGCGTGATGCAGTTTACAAATTGTTACCTTAATGGTTACCGCCATCTCGACAGACAAACTCCTGCCCTAGTTCTGTGTGAATTAGTTGAGTCTGGTGTCGGGTGGAAGAGGGAGAGAATTTGCCGGGTGTGGAGGTGCATCAGGGCCGATAACCAGCTGATAGAGTGACGACGACCGCGTAAAGAAAGGCGGTAGTGAAAACAACGACAAAGGGCGCTTTGATCAGATGAGGACAGAGTTATCGCTCCTGGTGTTTTCAATCCCTGTAGGTGGCGCCCTTAATTTGGCTTCATACGGTGAAACCACTATCAGCGCGCCTGAGATTGTCTAATTATGTAAAACGCGGGAAACTGGAAAGAAGTCAAAACGGAACCAAAATAAAACCAACAGGAAAGTCTGAGACATTTTTCGGTGTGTAAATTGGGCAAAACCCCTTGATATGGCCGGGAACATGTACATATTATTTACACTATATTATATATGCCAAGTTTGCTTCCGAATGGAGCCAAGCGGACCGATCTGATACATGCAAAGTGAGGAGGCCGAAAAACTTAATGTTTACTTCCAAAGTACACCTTGCGTGGGGTTTTTCTTTTCACTTTTCATGGGGGAGGGGGGTGTTGTTGTTGTTGTTGTTGTTGTTGTTTTCTTTTTACTTTTAATTTGCCTGAAAAGATTGAAGAAACCTAGAATCACAAACCTGAACAAAATGTATCCATTCAAAACCAGTGAAGAAGAATAGCAAAATCAGCACATGATCTTCGAATATTACAAAGATAATGTTGAAAGTTTCTGTTTCTTGTTCCATCTTTACCATAAAAGAAGTCATTGGTTGCTCTTTTTTGTTCTGTAGTAAACGTGATATTACAGTGCATGTTAATACATGTTTTGTCTTCCCATCTGACAATGCACCAAGTCTTGGCAATCAGTCAATCACATGAAATTTGTAACCAACTACAATCACGTGACGTATTTGATGGATACAAATGACCGTCTTCTCCATCATTTGATGTTTGATGATAAAAGCCAATGCCACAGGATATCTGCAGCCAGTACCTGAAATGATTCACTGAAATATCAAGACAAATGCAACCCAACACAAAATCAACTTACCAGCTTGTCAGCAGTCGCTCATACACCATCACCCGCAAACGGTACAGCAGTGAAAATACACGAGCACCAGGCAAACAGCTCTCTACAAGCCTCGTCCCTACATACAGACAGTGTGGCCACAGGGAGAAGTGAGAGGTATTGGTATGGGGGGGACGGGTGGAAGAGAAGGGCTGGGATGGAAGAGTATGGGAAGATGTGGAGAGGCGGCGCGCGTTCTTCAGCTTCAAGTGAGGTCTCTCGTCCCAGCTAAGTGGCTGCTGCACTATGCAAGTGGTTCAGGATCAGATAATGTGTTGCTTGCATCTCTCTCTCTCTCTCTCTCTCTCTCTCTCACACACACACACACACACACACACACACACACACACACACACACACACACACACACACACACACGCACGCACGCACGCACACACACACACACACACACACACACACACACATACTGTCTGTGTATCAGTGCAAATACTAGTTTAATCTGAGTGAATATCAGTATAATAGCTAGTGAACAATGTGGACTACCGCAGACAAAACAAAATCAGTGGCATTGAAATCACAAGTGAATCATCTAGATTTTGTTGTTGTTGTTGTTGTTGTTGTTGTTGTTTTTGTTGTTGATTTTTCAGGATAGCCAGCCGGCTGTTGACTGCAAACTAATATTTACACAATAACAGGAATAGATTAGATTGCATTGAGTGATTATATTCCATGTCTTACTGTGGGTGATCATATCTACACCAAGTGCTGGGTTAACATTTCATATTATGACCGATTATATACACGCTAAGAAACGATAACCAAACCTGCAACTCAATCACAACATGTGCTACTGAAGTAACGATTCAAACAAGTATCATTTGGCAGGATACTGACCTAGATATCTGTTCATAAGTTACAGTTACAAAGTAACAGGTTTGCGGGGACGGAAAACTCTTTCTTTCTTTATTTGTTTCAGTTGTTTGTCCGTCAGTCCGTCTTTTTGTCACTGATTTGTTGTGTCAGCCGGTTTCGGTCAGTAAGTCTACACATAAACTCTCAGTTGCCCGCCGAGTATGTCGTTGAGAGACGCGCAAAGCCACAAATTACTAACTAACTAACTAACTAACTAACTAACTAACTAACTAACTAACTAACTAACTAACTAACTAACTAACTAACTAACTAACTAACTAACTAACTAACTAACTCTTTGAGCCGCGAAAGTGCCGCATTCATGTTCATGAGTTCATTAATATTCATGTGGTGTTGCGTCATTCGGAGGGTAAATGTATATTAACAGTGAAAACTTACACACACATAGCAAGGATAAGAAACACAATAACAAAGACTAAACATGTTCCGCTGTTCCCCGGGGCTCTGCTAGTTTCGCCCTCACATGTGACCGGTGTCTGCGGACGCCGCTTTGCATTGTGGGATCCGTATCCTCCACACCGCGGGAACACGTCCGGCAGGGGAGGGAAATCAGACACGTCGCCATCTTGCAACACGAATGCCTTCCCTTGCATCAAGTGACTCTCGATGTGGCAGTGGAAGAACCAAATTCCTGCACGTGAGAAGAACGTAAGACACGTCTGTCAACACAGGAAATGTAGTTTGACAGTTTAAATGTACCTTCAGACGATTACAAGTGAAGCTGATTGTATTCTTCACTTACTGACTCAGTGAACGCCAGGCCACAAAAGGCTATTACAGAGAACGACAGTTAGCGAAAGGAAGCCGACAGCACAATTGTAACAGTGGAAGAACGCAGACGAATACAGGACAAAGCAACCAAAGACCAAATGTAAACCAGTGACTGGAACGAGCAAAGAAACCTGACCTATCGTAGTGTCCCTTACAGATTGTGTTATTGTACTCGCACAGTGTGCACGTGACTTCTGCAACTGCTGAAAAGAAGTGGAGGACGAAGAATGAGAATTTATAACCATATAAACCGAAAGTTTGCGAGGGATGATGTGGAAGGGGGGGGGGGGGACACAGACCTAAAAAAAGATAGACCCTCTGCTGTGCTGGAAGTGTGACGCCGCCGCGCGCCATGTTGCGAGTACCTGGAAGTGCCAGACGCTATCCGCTGTTTACATAGCGCGCATAGCATTGGTCCGCTTTATCTTACGTCACATTTCTGATGACGTCTTTCTATAGAACTTTGTAATTCGAACGAGGCGTCCTGTACACAGAGCCTCTGAGTTCTGGTATTCACAAGATGGCCGCGATAGCGACACTCGCAAGCAGCGGTGGCATCGTGCGGCGGTGGGTCTATCTTTTTTTTAGGTCTGTGGCGGGGGGGGGGGGGGGAGTCGCTTGTTCTCTGTACGTCTAGATTGCAATGACCACTACCCGGCTGACCTGGGTTCGAGTTACCCGACTGACCTGGGTTATCTGCCCGGAAGCGGATGATGGCGTAGTGGTGGTTGGGGATCATGAGGGTGTCCTTGAGAGGCGGGTTGATCAGTTTCCTTGGCAACGGACCCTGACTGTCCATGTCCTGCACGTGCTGCAGGGTGTATGGTGGCGGGAACTGGACAGTGAACACACACACACACACACACACACACACACACACACACACACACACACAGTGTTAATACCGATAGGCCCCTCACTTACAGAGACAACTTACAGGGAGGGGAGCTCACTCTCAGTTTTCTCTATTGGATGTTTCAAACAACTCTCAAAGCTGAGTGATCTGTAAAGCATTGTGCGGGGGGGGGGGGGGGGTGTTGTTCTGTAACTATGGCGATCATACAACTTTACATAATATGATCTGTATGACAGTGTAAAAGGGGATGTTGTGTAAGTAAGAAGATTATGCAACTGTACATATCATGTGAATGACATTGTAAAGGGGATGTTCTGTAACTATGGAGATCACTCTGCTGTACCACGTGACCCTGAGTGACTAGTCTTACCTCGGCCATGCCCAGCACGTAGAACGTGTAACCATGGAGATGCATGGGGTGACCGTTACCTTCCTCATCCAACACCACCAACACCACCTCTACCATCTGAAACACCACGTGACACATTACAACACCATCACCAACACTACCACCACCTCTACCATCTGAAACACCAGGTGACACATTACAACACCATCACCAACACTACCACCACCTCTACCATCTGAAACACCAGGTGACACATTACAACACCATCACCAACACTACCACCACCTCTACCATCTGAATCACCAGGTGACACATTACAACACCATCACCAACACCACCATCACCTCTACCATCTGAAACACCACGTGACACATTACAACACCATTACCAACACTACCACCACCTCTACCATCTGAAACACCACGTGACACATTACAACACCATCACCAACACCACCACCACCACCACCTCTACCATCTGAAACACCACGTGACACATTACAACACCATTACCAACACCACGTGACGCTAACACTACAACAACATCTCAAACATCAACAGCAGCAACGAGTGGAACAGGCGAGTTTGTTTTTCAGGTGGTCCCCATAGTACTGTGTGTAAAGTGATTTAGTTTCTGGTTTGTCTCCAGTCCTAAAACGGGCAGCCGGGAAAGCCGAATGGTAGAGTGCTGGACTTTCAACGCTCGGGTCGTGAGTTCGAATCCCAGCTGGGGCCAAATATTTCTGCTGGCCTTTTTCTCGTTGCCCCGTCTTTGATATCGCCCATATGTGGCGGAAAAGGACGTTAAACTCTCAAACACCCACCCACCCACCCCCCAGGCCTAAAACACCATGTGTCAACTGATTCGCTTTCACTCGGCAATGTCCGGCCGTGCTAGAGAAAGCTTGATATCAACTGACAATCAGAACCGGCCTGACCTGCCCGTGCTGCACCATCAGTCTGTGTGTACACCGACACAGGTCATGCTGACACTGACTGTGATTGACAGTTGACTTGTTACAGAACCACGCCTCCTGCACGTCCTCAGGCTGGGACAGGAGTGGCACGGGAGGTAACCGGAACGTGATCTGTGTCGGGGTCAAGGACGAACAGTGGCGTTTCCGCTCCACGCGTATTGTGGACAGTGACTGTAACAACAACTTACCAAGAGAATGATCTGCTTCACCACAACGTGCTTCACAAAACAAGTTAGCCAGGAAGTGACCACACAAGCCTGTTTCAAGTTAGCCAGGAAGTGACCCCACAAGCCTGTTTCAAGTTAGCCAGGAAGTGACCCCACAAGCCTGTTTCAAGTTAGCCAGGAAGTGACCCCACAAGCCTGTTTCAAGTTAGCCAGGAAGTGACCCCACAAGCCTGTTTCAAGTTAGCCAGGAAGTGACCACACAAGCCTGTTTCAAGTTAGCCAGGAAGTGACCACACAAGCCTGTTTCAATTGACTGGGTAAATGTGGAACGGAAAAAAAAAAGTTGAAATTGTGACAAAAGAAATGATTGGCTGTCAGCAAAGGATACATTATCCATGACAGGCGTCAGGTGGTACTTGTATCCAGGCAACGATTTGACGTCATACAGGTCCTTGTTGTTGAACTTAGAATTGTCGTTGTTGAGGAAAGTCATGGCTGCGAAACAAACAAGTGCACAGTTTTAAGTGTGTGTGTGTGTGTGTGTGGTGTGTGTGTGTGTGTGTGTGTGCGTGTGTGTGTGTGTGTACCAGTACCGACACTGATGATGATGTGTTTCGTTTCAAGCTAGGCTACCTCTACACTACAAATGACTATTGTACTGTTGAAACATATAATTATAAAGTTTCACACTACAGGATAACACGCTATGATGAGAGGACTTGGCCAGTGAAGTAAACTCTGACTGCGACGGACAGACAGACAGACAGACAGAGAGACGAGCTTGCCGACTGACAGGTGTAGTGTGTGACGTCGGGAGGCTGGTTGGTAAGGTTAACGTGTCGCGTGGTGGTGTTGAGGTCAGTGAGAGACACTGTGGGATAGCCGTCACCGCTGTAGATGGGGCGATTCCTGGCGTCCAACAGTGGACCGTACATCTACAGTGAATGACAAAACAACTTGAGGTGACACTACAGCCGTGACAGTTTCTGCCCTGCGTGAAGAGTACAGGTTATAAAACAATCCATATCACAGTTTATCATTGACTTTTAGGAGCATAAAGACAGAATACTGGCTACACTGGAGAGAGAGAGAGAGAGAGAGAGAGAGAGAGAGAGAGAGAGAGAGAACGAACGAATGGTTAATTTTCAATCTGCCGTTGCTGTTTAAAAAAAACAACAAAAAAACTAGTAGCAAAAGGCAAAGACAAACATACAACAGTGAGCAACAAAACAAAAAAAGAGTAATGCAGAGAGAGAGAGAGAGAGACAGACAGACAGACAGACAGACAGGTATGGTGAGGTATGTATGTGTGGAAGACGTGGTGTGGATAGCGGGAGATAACTGTAGTCACTAATCAGGAGTTACCGTTCCGTTCTTGTAGGGACCGGGGTCTGCTGATTGGTTGGCGTCGTCTGCTCCGTCGTATTTCAAAATGGCCACCACGTCACCTTTGTTGTAACAGTCACGGAGTCCGTAAGCTCGGATCCAGTAGTTGTCGACAGGCTGGTCAGCTGAGATGATCACGTCATACCTCTCGCCTGATATAATTATATATATAATTATGGGACAGCCAGTTACAGCTTAGATATCAGTGCCTCTCGCCTGATAATTATATGGGACAGCCAGTTACAGCTTAGATATCAGTACCTCTCGCCTGATATACATGTGGGTCAGCCAGTTTCAGCTTAGATATCAGTACCTCTCGCCTGATGTACATCATTATGGGGCAGTTAGTTACAGCTTAGATATCAGTACCTCTCGCCTGATATACATGTGGGTCAGCCAGTTTCAGCGTAGATATCAGAATTTTGCCTGGTATACATATGGGACAGTCAGTTACAGGACAGATATCAGTACGTCTCGCATGATAATTATCACTGATACAGCAGAAGCCAGTAAAATTTTAATGAGCCTACGCGCCATGAAGGACACACTGACCAGGTGAAATGATGAGACTGTCAACCGTCACAGGTGAAACTGGCATGCCGTCTGTTGACACGATCTGGCAGACAAATCATTAACATAATTAGATGCGTTACCTACAGCATAAGTGGCGGAAACCAACTAGTTACTTGGCTTATGTTGGTTTTGGACACGTTCAGGAAACAAACAGGATAATTATAATAACGACTGTTAAATAAAGTAGTTTGGTTTGATACATAACGTATTGTTTAATCTGATCATCGTTCAGAAAACAGAAATTGCAACATCCACTGGTTTTGATAAGGATGTGAAAGAATCCTCTATTTTGTACCTGTAGTTTTAAGAGAAGCCGTTACTCTCCTTAATCTGTGTGGGTGGGTGAAATGTTCAATGCTTTGTACAAACCTGTACCGGATGGTCGTTAAATGTCTAATGCTTTGTACAAACCTGTACCGGATGGTCGTCAAAGAAAACTCGAAATGCACACTTCTGGGCGGGACAGATCAGTCTGAACAAGTAGCGCTTGTCCTTCTGCACGTGAAACTCGGCCATGGGAGTGTAGGCTTCGGACAGCGGTGACCCGGATGTGTTGAATGTGTTAGGAACCGGGTAGTTGCGGGCACGTCCGTTGATGAGAGCCGACATCTCGTGTCCCAGGTAAGCGTCATGCATCAGGTTGAGGTAACGGTCTATTGACAACACAGGCATCCAATCCGTAATGTGCATCACGTGATCCGACAGGTCAAGGTCGTAGAGAGGCGAGTTATGATCGGCAGTTTGTGGCTGTCTGACGATGAAGGATCCGTAAGCGCCGTCACCAAGCTGCATAGCGGAGTGAGAATGGTACCAGTGTGTGCCGGCAGGGGTCGCCACGAACTCGTACCTGGACATAACATTACATTACAACA
Source organism: Batillaria attramentaria (assembly GCA_018292915.2). NCBI lineage: Eukaryota > Metazoa > Mollusca > Gastropoda > Batillariidae > Batillaria > Batillaria attramentaria. The sequence goes on along the minus strand of JACVVK020000578.1, from coordinate 305,985 downwards.
TCTTCTGTCAAGTCATGCATCACCTGGGTTCTACTGAAATGTGGGAAACCCGGGATAGCCGTATGGTTGAGCGCTGGACTCTCAATGCTCGGGCCGTGAGTTCGAATCCCGGCTGGGGCCGAATATTTGTGCTGGCATTTTCCTCGTTGCCCCGTCTTTGATATCACCCTTACGTGGTGGAAAAACTCCCAAATACCCACCCTCCCTCTGCTAACATGTGCTGCATCAAACAGAGGAGTGTGACAAGCATCTTTCTCCAACAGAGATCTGTCTTTCACGTTCACTCCAGTCGCACCTGATATTTCTAGAGCCCGCCTGGAACTAAAAACACTAACTAGAGCAAGAGAATTGTTTGATGTGACGGATGAGTGGCATGTCATTATTACTCTGCGGTTACAAATATGTAAAAACTATAAAAAAAATATTAAAAGCTGTGCATTTGCTAGACTTGTGAGCTGTAACCGAGTGTGAGGCGCGTTACTGAGTGGGGTGGTTATTTATAGTGGCAGCAAGTGTCTGACCTGAATGTCTCCATGGGTTGGATTGGACACTGGGTGATGTGGGCGGGGCCGTCCATGTAGGGCGTTCCCTTCTGGTGCATCCCGTGCCAGTGGATACTCGTTGTGGCTCCGTCATCCAGCTCATTGGTCACCCACACCACTACACGGTCACCTTCACACACCTGTATCACACAACCACACGGTCACCTTCACACACTTGTATCACAGCACTACACGGTCACCCTCACACACCTGTATCACACCACCACACGGTCACCTTCACACACCTGTATCACACCACCACACGGTCACCTTCACACACCTGTATCACACCACCACACGGTCACCCTCACGCACCTGTATCACGCCACCACACGGTCACCCCTCACACACCTGTATCACACCACCACACGGACACCCTCACACACTGTATCACACCACTACACGGTCACCCTCACACACCTGTATCACACCACCACACGGTCACCCCTCACACACCTGTATCACACCACTACACGGTCACCCTCACACACCTGTATCACACCACCACACGGTCACCTTCACACACCTGTATCACACCACTACACGGTCACCCCTCACACACCTGTATCACACCACTACACGGTCACCCTCACACACCTGTATCACACCACTACACGGTCACCCTCACACACCTGTATCACACCACTACACGGTCACCTTCACACACCTGTATCACACCACCACACGGTCACCTTCACGCACCTGTATCACACCACTACACGGTCACCCCTCACACACCTGTATCACACCACCACACGGTCACCCTCACACACCTGTATCACACCACCACACGGTCACCTTCACACACCTGTATCACACCACTACACGGTCACCCTCACACACCTGTATCACACCACCACACGGTCACCCCTCACACACCTGTATCACACCACTACACAGTCACCCCTCACACACCTGTATCACACCACTACACGGTAACCCCTCACACACCTGTATCACACCACTACACGGTCACCCCTCACACACCTGTATCACACCACTACACGGTCACCCCTCACACACCTGTATCACACCACTACACGGTCACCCCTCACACACCTGTATCACACCACTACACGGTCACCCCTCACACACCTGTATCACACCACCACACGGTCACCCCTCACACACCTGTATCACACCACCACACGGTCACCCCTCACACACCTGTATCACACCACTACACGGTCACCCTCACACACCTGTATCACACCACTACACGGTCACCCTCACACACCTGTATCACACCACTACACGGTCACCCTCACACACCTGTATCACACCACTACACGGTCACTCTCACACACCTGTATCACACCGCCACACGGTCACCCCTCACACACCTGTATCACACCACTACACGGTCACCTCTCACACACCTGTATCACACCACCACACGGTCACCCCTCACACACCTGTATCACACCACTACACGGTCACCTTCACACACCTGTATCACACCACCACTTAGATAACCACCCGCACATCACCCAGGCTTTGACTCGACGTAGACCAAACTTACCAGGTCATTTGCACACACACACACACACACACACACACACACACACACACACACACACACACACACACACACACACACTATTGTTCAATATTGTACTCTCATATTGGTATTATTGTCATCATTATCAAGTAAACCTCTATGGCCGGCCCCGGTAACTCCCTGTTGATGGTGACGATCGGCCGACGGTGACCATCTCCCGACACGCACTGCAGCCGGAAGCAGTCCGTGACGTTAAAGGGGCAATCCCAGCATGCTTTGGACAGGGTGAGGTAGGTCTCCACGGTGAAGTTATACTCGCAAGTCATGGGTGGCTGCCCCGTCACGCATGGACGGTGACACGGGTGATGGTGTCCGGCACTTTTACCTGCACAATCACAGTACTTACACTGCCGTCACTATTACCCTTTTTCATGGGGACGGGGGAGGGGGGGGGGTGTTGGGGTGTTGTATGGGGAATGCTGCAAAACACGTGATATTCCGACATAAATAACCACTTCATGATACAGGGTGGGTGGGTGTTTGGGTGCAGGACAGCTGTGCAGATCACCTGTATAAGCAGGTCATCTGTATAAGCAGGTCATCCGTATAAGCAGGATATCCGTATAAACTGGGCGCCTGTATAAACAGGATACCTGTATAAACAGGGCACCTGTGTAAGCCGGACACCCTGTATAAGCAGGGACAGCACCTGTATAAGCAGGTCATCTGTATAAATAAGACACCTGTATAAGCAGCGACACCTGTATAAGCAGGTCACCTGTATAACCAGGGCACCTGTATAAGCAGGATATCCGTATAAATAGGGCACCTGTATATGCAGGACACCTGTATGTGCAGATCAACCTGTATAAGCAGGTCACCTGTATAAGAAGGACAGCATATATAAGCAGATCATCTGTATAAGCCGGACACCTGTATAACAGGGCAACTATATAAGCAGGACAACTGTATGTGCAGATCACCTGTAAAAGCAGGTCACCTGTATAAGAAGGACAGCTATATAAGCAGATCACCTGTATAAGCAGGATATCTGTTTAGGCAGGACACCTGTATAAGCAGGGACACCGGTGTAAGCAAGGCACCCAAAGTATCGCCGTGTATTCTTCAACTGTCAAACTAATCAGTGGTTTACAACAACATATGTCTACTCGTACTTACTCCGTTAGCGAGCGTCCAATGGTTGGGTTAAAACTTTCATGAAGCTGGGTAGGAATGGGCTGATGAAGCCTTTCACCTCCATCCTGGGGCTGACAGGGAAGATGGGTCTTGATATCGCTGTGTTATACTGTGTGTCATTCACTCATCATCATCATCATCATCATCTCTCTCTCTCTCTCTCTCTCTCTCTCTCTCTCTCTCTCTCATAAACCGCCAAATTAAATAAAAGAGATGTCCTCCCTGACCGGTTAGTCACCCCTCCA
>JACVVK020000578.1:237500-300000 GCA_018292915.2 Batillaria attramentaria | reverse complement strand
TGATCATACAGAAGATGGTAGTAAGCAGCAAGCCCACAAGACTTAGTCGGGTCTGCATTGTGCTGGCGGTTGTTACGGGTGGATGTGTTGTACCTCGGGTGGAAAGCTACCACTGGTCTGTGTACAGAAGCGGGTATAAAGATATAGATATAGCGTGCAGTGCGTGTCAGTGGGTATATATTTGGGACGTGCAAGTTTCACAGCGGCAGACCGCACACGCTGCAACCAGGGGGCGTAATGCAGACAAGGTTGTCAGTGTTGGACTGAGCCCTGACTGTCAGTAATACTCAAACCGCTTTTTATTGTCGTTCAATGATTAAATAATCCACTGCGAGTATACAGGCCGCCTAGTTGGTATAACCCTGCTTTAGAGAGAGAGAGAGAGAGAGTAAGAATGCCTGTGTTATTTAGCCCAGTGTTCAGTTTACGAATGAACTCCTATGCTATTTCTTAATTCTTAATTAATTTAAATTAACATAATTAGTTGAAGCTGTGATTAATATTGATTGTTCTTAATGATTTATTTGTTGATTCATACTGAGCCTGTCTTATATCATAATTGCCCGTTTCGGGATGAATAAAGTGCATTTGAATTTGAATTTGATTATCCTGACAATAACTTCTAACGCCAGCCCGGCCGTCAGGACCCCCCGAGTCACATATCTACTATCTAGTGCTTGAAACAGAAAAGAAGAAATAGTTTAGGCTGTAGAGGCCAGCTGCTGATGGATAATGTGAGGGTGGGTGGGTGGGTGTTTGGGGGTTTCACGTCCTTTTCCACCACATAGGGTGATATCAAAGACTGGGCAACGATGAAAAAGCCAGCACAAATATTTGGCCCTAGCCGGGATCGAACTCACGACCCGAGCATTAGGAGTCCAACGCTCTACCATTCGACCACCCTGGCTCACCTGGATGATGTGAATGTTACACTGATTCAAATAGAGTTTTCGGATTTCACGGACATGTTCGTGAACGCTCGGCGGATAATGTCCCTTGAGGAAGTCCGAGGAGTGGCTGAGTTACGTCGAGAAAATGTTATCTGAAACTGCTATCGCTCTATTCGGCAAATTTCTCCTGGATCGCTGCATCAACAGGAGAACCGTGATAGAGGAGAATAGCACGTCGGTAAATCACGTGGTTTTGCGCTTTTAAGCCCTTTGAACTCACTCACTCACTCACTCACTCATCAGAATTTAAATTCCTTAAGTTTTTTTGATGATGATGACGGTATTTTTTTTTTTTGTTGTTGTTGTTCTTCTTCTTCTTTTCTCTCTTTTCTTTTGTCGTACAAATACTTGGGTTCGTCACGTTCAGTTGAACGTAACAGTTCCCGTGGAGAAGCGGTGCAGGCTACCAGAATTTACACGTAACCTAATCTTGACAAGTTTAAAGAGACGACCAGTGTCAACACAATATCCTCTTCCCTCCCGGTAGCTACAGTACTGTCATTCAAATCCAAACGAGGTGCAGGTGGAGGAATTGTGCTTCAAGTGCTGCTCCCGGTGGAGCAAATGTCGTACAGCAATACACTTACTCCAGTTCCCCACTGTAGACATAGGTACGTTGAGTATATAGCACTATGTCTAGCAGTGTATGGGGGACTAGAGAAGGGGCTCAGTGTGGCAACAAGATTAACGATACTAATTCTGCCAGTTTACGCTCACGGGTCGTTCGGAGTTGCTTTTTATGATATCTGTCATCATACCACAAGGACACCTGGTCAATGACAGCGTCTGTACTGCTGGCACTGAGCCAACAGAAATTTACACGATGATGCGGCGACTGACCACACTGAGCACTCCAGTAGTGTAACAACAATCGTAGAATAGAAATGTTCGATGAATGCGCACAATGTACACAACACTGTGTCGCGTCAAGAGCTGTACTGATAGAGTAGTACTGATCACTAACATAGAGTAGTTTTGGCGTACAGGCGCAATCACGAGCGAAACTGTTCCAGAAGTTGGCTTAGTGAAGATTCGTACGTGGTGGGCTGCCAGAGACCCAGTACAGTTGACATAGGGAAATGATGAAAATTACCAACCACTTGTGTGCTTCTACGAATAACTTTGTCCCTGTTCAAAGTATAACCTAAATACGCTGGAGAGTGAAAGAGTAGATGACCTGAAGTGTCAAAACACAAGTTTGAAACATGAGAGAGAAAAGAGTAAAACGATAAAAGTGCTGGCTGTTTCGAGTCATAAGGTAAAGGTGTGCAGTGTACAGAGGACTTGTCCCGTGTCCCCGTATAGTCTAGTCAGTGTGTGTAGTGAACCAGACAGACAACTGAGAAGCAGTCGCCACAACACGGCCTGTGTAACCACGGCCCGCTATTCACCAGTCACAAAACGTTCACGTTCCTGTTAGTGTAAGTCCGTTGGTACAACAAACGTACAATGTACGTCTCTACACCTGCAATAAAACAACTTACAGCGACACTGTACAACTCAGTCGTGTTCACCGACTGTCCGGCATAATTATGTAGATGGCAGAAAGCTGTCAATATATTGATCACTGTCTCTGTCACCTGCGGGCAAGGATTTCACTAATGTAGCCGGGCCTGTACTCTGTATCAAGGTTCAATGTTGGTGTATTAGTAGTAGAAGTAGTTGTAGTAGAAGTAGTAGTAGTAGAAGTAGTAGTAGTAGTAGTAGTAGTAGTAGTAGTAGTAGTAGAAGTAGTAGTAGTATTAACTGATGCCTGTTGGGACATGGGGGCGCTTTCATTCACCACACTCAACACAAAGTGGTCACGATAATGATCATGATTTAATTTAGAAACTAAAACATTCATTACAATAAAGTTTGCAAACATTCATTACAAGAAAATCCGAAGTGCCATTACAAATTTCGAATACAAATGCAGGATTTGAAGTGTGAAATTTGAGTAAGATATAGATCTGTATTCACCCCGCCACTCCTACCCACTTCCAATACTCCGTGCTGAGTCTAGTGGTTGTCTCCCCATACTCGCGGTGCCCGCCGGTCGCTCTTTGATCCTGGGGTTGGCAGGGACCCCTCCGCTCAGGAGACGTTTCCAGAACGTTGTGTCAGATTTAAAATTTGAAATCTAGGTTTCTGACTCACATTTCAAACTTCACGTTCTGCATTTGTATTTGAAATTTGAAATGACACTTCGTCCCGGCATTTCGCAAAAAGTGAAGTAGAACGGACACATAATGAAATAAACAGAATGGTTCCGTTGTGTCAGTATCACAGTGTACCTCAATATACAAACATGAAAATGAAAATCAGTCAAGCAAGTATTGTATTTCTATCATAAAAAAAAAATATGCTGCGAGTTGTGACTCTTCTACCAGCAACTTCAGTGACAGTATGGAATTGTATAGTAACAAATATGACAAGTACTTAGTGAACAGTACGTGTTGCTGTATACTGAACGTGTTCCTGATACTTTAAAAAAGCAAGACTTTCTATGTGAATTGACTAACAATAGGAAAAGGGAGCTAACTCAAGTTTTATTTCAGTCACACTTAGTCTTTAATTAGTAATTGCATGCGACTGCTGGTATTATATATGTCAGTTTTGTTTCCAACAAAACATACATTGTAATTTTTCATTTTATTTTTCATTTCATTTTCATTTCCAAATAAGTCATCTTATCTGATCAATATTGTATCGATAACAATTCACAAACCGCAGTCTACTCTTCTGCGAAAGATCGAGGTGGAATTTTTAGCGTGCACACTTGATTTTCCTGCGTGTGTATGTGTACACGAAGGCGGGGTCAGGGACATTGTAATTAAAAAAAAAACAAAAAAACTACAGCCACATTCCTGCCCACCAGGGATCGAACCAGGCAGCCTAGAATCGGAAGTGCGATACCTAAACCACTACAGTTGTCCCCCGTCAATATCTCATCAGGGGAGGTAAACAGTGCGGAAGCTGCAACGCCTGACCAATCTCTCTAGCTCGCTACATCTCAGGCGGACACACACGCCCAAGGGAAGCAAATCAAACTTGATGAATGTTTCGGGAAAGGAGTACAGTGCCCCTGTCAGACCGACTCGCACACGTCCGTACACTTGTCTGTCGATGTCCAGCAAAGCCAAGGGACTCAACTCTTCCTCGTTCCATGACGTGACAGTCCTGATGACGTCAGGGGTTGTCATGGTGAGCGGACCGGAAGACCGGAAGGCCGCCCCCAGTTTTCTCAAAAATTGCGGGATCTGGTGGTACAGGTCGTCTGTAGTGATGATGACGTAATGCTGGCCGTTCTTGTCCTGCAGCAAACTCATCTTACACGACTCCGCTTCCTCTTGCTCCTCCTCGTGCTGTTGGTGTTGGTGTTGCTGTTGCTGTTGCTTTTGGTGTTGGTGTGAGGCTTCCAGTATTTCTACTTGACCGCCTGAACTTAGCGACAAGCTTCTCAACCTGGCCAGTTTTGTGTCCTTGTTTTCAGAACGTGTTTCTTCTTTCCTTTCTGGTTCCGCCTGCAACGTGCCTCCGTCAGCGTAACTTGGGCCCGAACTTGTCGGAAACTGTTGGCCTGCAAGAGACGACTGTGGCCACAGTGCTAGAATGGGACGAGGGAGAAACCTGTACATGATCTGTACGATCCGGTGAAACACGTTGTGGATCCATTTCCTGACTGTGGACGTCATCCGATAGAAAACTCCTTGTCTGTTGGGCCGCAGGAAATCTGTCAGACTGTTGCTGTATTCGTCCGCGGAGTAATGGTTGTTTTCTTGGATGGAAGCAGACGTTGTGAGTTGTTGCTGTACAACGACTGTCTCCACTGACGCTGAGTCTGGCGGTGGACTGGGGGAGACAACGGGGAATGCAGGATGAGCACGCGATGCTTCCAGTGACTGTAGCGAACCTTTGACCGGGATGGTCACCACGTCATGGTGGGTACGTCCAACAAGGGACATCAGATCGTGAAGGGAAATCTTCACCCTCAGCTTGTCGACAGCCGGATGAGGAAAGGTCAGCATGACATTGTGTTTCTTGTCTGTCTGTAGATTATCGGCCATGGCCACCAGGACTCGAGGCTGTTTGAATCGCGTCAGATGGAACGGGGTTTGAAGTTGTTGGTGTATCCGTGACAAAGACCAAAGTTCCTCTGGTTCTAACGGTGTGATCTTCTTCCTGGGTTTGAGCTGCGTCTTGAGGTTACTGAAGTCCGTCTTCTGCAGCTCGTGACACACCAGCAGGAAGTGGTTGTCTCGCTTGTCTTTCATGAAGACACTTTTGCACGCGATGCACGTGTTGGTGGTTAGTTCAAGGCCAACAGCTGGAACGGTCTCCACTTGAATGCCGAGAGCACCGAGTTCCGATTCCATGCTTTGCCATTCTCCGCAAGATTCACTTGTGTCGCCGTTTTCTCCCATCGTTATGCTCCCTCCACACTCGCTGTACACCGCAGTCCCTCCCGCTGTGTCGGCGTCTGTCACCAAGTCGTCGTCGTTGTCGTCGTTTCTTATTTCCCCGTCAGACTCAGCGGCGCCATCTTTCTTTTCTCTCCATGCCAGTGGGCGAATTGCAGGATTGGCTTTGTCTTTGTCGCACGTGCCGGGATCTTCTTCTTCGTCTTGATTTTCATCCTGCATCATCTTCAACATCTTCCTTTGCCAGTAACCATGACTACCCCTGCCTCGCCCTCCTCCTCCCTCATACCGATGGAAGCGTCTGCCGGCTGTGTAGCTGGTGAGTGAAGGCAACCTGTTCAGCGTCACCCCACAGTGGTTCAGGAATCTCTCTAGTTCCGCAAGTGTCAAACTGACCTGAAGCTCGGCCCGCAGCGGGTGGAAGTACAGCTTGGTGACGTCACGATCAACCCGGTCCATCAGGGAGGCGTCGATGTGAACTCTGACCCCACTGGCGGACGGATGAATGAGGGCAAGAGGAGTGACCGCCCCTGGTAAGACACGTAACAGATTCCAGACCGAGTCTCTGCTGGCGAAGTAAACGTTGCCTTGTGCGTGCAGGTGATATTTGACCACCTTCAGGTCGGCCAGGTCGTCCTCGTGACAGATGATGAGGTAGGTCAGCCCTTTCTTGTCCTTCAGCAGCAGATTCTTACAGTACACGCCGTCAGGACGATGTCGCAGTTCTCTCGTGTCATCTTCTTCTCTCTCCGATCTCACCAGGTGTCGCTCAATGTTCGTGGGAATCCCCAGTCCGTGTAGGACGGCCACAAGCTCTTCAAGGTCAAGGTCGCTGTTCTTGCACACCTTGTTTCTCGTCGCCAGGTTAGGCGGCCGGGGGAGGGGAAGTAATCCATCCCTAGTGTCGTCAGGCAAGGGAGACACCTCCTCCCCGTCAGAACGGGAGAGGGGAGGCAAATCGTCCCCGCCGAAGCGGGGATTGGCCATTGTGCTGGGTGGAGGGTGGTAACGGGAACTGTGGGGGGAACATTATGCCTGGGACGCGCCCCGCTCCCAGGATCACTGACGAGCTGACAAGGGGATTCCCCCTCCAGCTCCATGTCTGTAGTGTAGAGACAACTAGCAGCACTCACGCCAAACAGTCGGCGCGCCACAGTGTGTGTCGGGTTATGAAAGGCTGATGGAGAATGAGGCAGGAACCAAAACAAAGCGGTCACACGTCTGGTGGACCTTACATATCGGTTTCTACCATGAAAACAATCATTGGACCATGAACAAGTTACTTAACCAGTGAAACAATCCATTTACTGACACATACTGTCATACTGTCTCATCGGTGACACATTCTGTTTCTTAATGTTAAATAATGTGTTACTTAAGTAACGTAGTCTCTGTATTGATCAGTACATTTTTTCTGTTTAAAATGTTCTGTGTGTTGTCTATAGCCAAACCGGCGTCCCGCTTCTGTTTTGTGACACTTTGTGTATGTTGTCTATAGCCACACGTCACGCTTCTATAAAGTAACACTTTGCTGACTACTCAGTCACGGTCACACTGACACACTGACACACTGACACACTGATATCACAGTCTGTGTCTGATAGGTTTACAGTGTAGCTAGTCACACAGTTTGTCTTTTACTGACATAATTATCTTATCGCTTTCTTTGCACAGTTTGTTTTCAAGTTGGCCATTTTATCAGACCCGCAAGTACATTCAGTCCTCCATCCTCCCTCTAGCGGAACATGGCCGACGTCCGGTTTACTGGTACGCTCAAAGTTTGCTTCCTTGCATGGCCGTCAGGGTGCGCAGTGATCTCAGTCCTGTTGTCATGTCACGTGTAAAATCTTCTCTCTCTGTCCGGCCTATCACTGACGGGTCGAGTCTGAAACACAAAGCAGATTCCTAGTTTTCACTCGCCATCATATTATTGGCTTAGGAAGGTAATTGGCCCGAGGGGGGGAGGAGGGGGGGGGGGGCAGATGTAGCCGATGTGGGTTGGGCAGAAGCTCGAAATATCAAACAGTGAACGCAGGTGGCCGGAGAGACACACTCTCAACCCCCAGTTGCTACCCCAGTTGAATGATGAATTGCTTTCAAACTTCGTCCCTGAATAATCCGAGTTCCGTAATCACGTGACCGTTTGAAGCAAATCACTTTGCTACCGGACACTTGGTGGACATAAACACGGCAAATGAGTTGTGGCTGATCGTGGAACCAAGAATGTCAGGGGAAATAAACGCACAAGAAAAAACGCATTCTGTGGGGTACAGGTAGTCTCCCCTGCTCTTTCTCGTTTCTTTGATTAGCACCCCGCACGGGGAAAAAAAACTGCCGAGGATGTCTCTCTCTCTCTCTCTCTCTCTCTCTCTCTCTCTCTCTCTCTCTCACACACACACACACACACACACACACGTAATAACAGAGAGAGAGATGTCAGTGAAAATTCGGTCAGCACCTATGACTCGTTTGTGTCTTTGGAAACCCTGAATCACCAGGACAGTGGCAGGGAATCCATCAAACATCAACACTGGCTCATCATCCCGACATACATCTCTCTCTCTCTCTCTCTCTCTCTCTCTCTCTCTCTCTCTCTCTCTCTCCACTGCACACACACACACACACACACACACACACACACACACACACAAAATTGGGCCGACCAATACACACACTTGCTTCCCACACTGACACCGTAACAACGTTCCGGAACACTTAACTTCAACTGATTCCAACCCGCAGCTCAGTTATCCCACCCACATCCCCATGATCCCCATCCCCACCAATATCCCCATCCCCATCCCCTCCCCTCTTTGGAAATAACGAAGTTCTTGCGGGCCTGATACCGAAAGTTCATTTAGCCAGGGAAATAAACTGCCAGGAAAAATGAAATCAGTTGAGTGTCGTGAGTGTGCACTTCTTCCCGCCCGATATCATTAAAGCTGAGACATCGATGTATCGCGGGCCCGTTTGTGTTTGATCAGAATCACTATTATTCAATGGGGAACGCCATGCAATTAAGTTGTCAAAGGGGGGAGGGCGAGGGGGGAGGGAGGGGGTGGGGGGGGCGAGGGCAAAAAATGTCAAAACTATCGTGTTTACCTGCATGATCACATGGCTGTTTCCATGTTGACAGGAAAGTGACGCTGTTGTTGGCGGCGGCTCTAGTGGTACGGCACCAATTTCAGTCCAACGTTGCCTCAGTGTCGCCCACAAAACATGTGTGTCGGTGTACGAGGGCCACAGTGTGCAGTCAACGTGTAAAGTGTTGAGTATCTGAGTGTGGCGGAGTGGTGATCCAATTTATATACACGTCTATGTGTGTGTGTAGCTAGGGTCCCGCATTTCAAAACATGTCGCAATACACTCGGCTATAAATAGCTATGACTGACCGGCGACTGACGAACTACTCGAGAAAATGAACTGAAACGAGCGTCCCTAATCTTCAGCACTGACACACAAACACACAAACTCGGACCGTCATTCCCGACTAAACATGATACAGTTTGTTCACGTGATATTGATTTTAATTATTTGTACCGGCTGAACGGTCACTGAGTCAGCTGTGTTAGTTATGGACTAGTCTAGCAACGTGGACTGAGTTGTGAGGGTGAGAAACAGGACTCAGTTGTCGTGAACTAATTGCGAACAGTTTCATCAGACTGCTCGCACAAACCATCTATATATAGCACAGTTCAAAGGCCGCGCAGGCTGATTGGTTCAGTTTTCGATTACACGTACGCCGGGTCAAAGGAAACTAACACAGGTCAACCCGGCACTGATTGCAACTGACTTGTCTGTGACACTGAAATCAGTCTGTGAGTGACACCTGACTGAAATGTAAATGTTCGTTTTGTGGCCGTGGCACCCGACATGATATGATTAGCAGCAGTAGTCATAATTTATACTGAGATAGAGGCAGGACTCGGAGTGCCGGTACTCACCTGGCTACTGCCTGGGTGTCAGCCTGAGTCGACTCAGTGATGCAGGCCGCTCATGCACAATCAGTGATCCGGCAGCCAGTGACGGATCAGTTACACAGAAGTTCTGCCCTGACTATGTTACTCATCCTAATGACTAGTCAGATCTACTATAGGCATGTTTCTTGTCGTGTGTGCATGTATGTGTTGGCAAAGTCCTCCCAGTCTACTTGACTCAATGTGGGAGCCATCTCCTCCTCCGGGTTTTCCCGAACACGTGTATTGTGGGCCTAAATTTAGATTTGCCAATTTTGGGTGCAGGGGAAGCAACTACACCGAGGGTGACTGTGTGACTGTGATTGTAGTTGTTTCCCTTGGGTAGAGTAGCCACAGAACGTGAAGTGCTAACACAGCATCCCCCCCCCCCCCACCCCCCTTTCTTTGATCTCTCTTTGTTTAAACAATTTGCACGCTCTGTCTTTTCTCTTCTCTCTCAAGTTTTTAAAGAACGAATTGCAGGTTCTGAGTTTTCTTTTCAAGTTTATTTTCCGTTTTCCCGACTTCAGTCAGTTTATATCCCCCCCACCCCCCACCCCCCTTCAAAAAAAAAAAAAAGTGCGTTTACCATGTTGTGTTGCCTTTTCTTTAATCCCTTTTGTTTTAGTTTAAACGAATTGCACGTTCAGCGTCTTTATTTCCTTCATTCGCTTTTTTTCGGAAACTGACTTGATGTTTGTGTGTGTGTGTGTGTGTGTGTGTGTGTGTGTGTGTGTGTGTGCCCGATGTGTGTGGCGGGGAGGCCCGGGAGGAGGGGTGGGTCTTGTTGTCGTGGACGGATGTGTGTGTGTGTGTGTGTGTGTGTGTGTGTGTGTGTGTGTGTGTGTGTGTGTGTGTGTGTGTGTGTGTTGTTATTGTACGTTGAAGTTGTTGTTCAGTGTTGTTGTCGTCGTTTACCGACTGCTAGTGAACGAACACTGCATCAGGTGTCTAGCACGAGAGTCGGTGAGTGGAAGAGAGACGGAGGAACAATTAACGACCATTAATGATGAGAAGAGACTGTCAGAGTTTCAGCACAGAGGCCGGCGTCCAGCACTGACCAAGACTCAGTGCTACCCGTACTGTCTATGCATTAACACCGAACACGTGACGACCACGGACCAGCTTAACATGATAAAATGCTTCACGTCAAACTGTTGCGGTGTCAGTCGTCAGTATGCACAATCAGATTGGTCGCACTGAGTCATCAGCTACAGCATGGGGGACTTTCCCGCCACTGAGTTACTGACGTCATGACGAATGTGTTGTCACGTGATGGAGTGCTGGTTGTCGTGGCTGTGTGGGGGTGGAGTGTTGGTAATGATGTTGTAACGAACAGACCGACATTAATTAGACACAGGGAGACATACATCATCTCACGGCCAGGGCGAAGTTCGCAATAAATGCATTACTCACTGTCATTACTCACAGTTACTCAGTATCACTTACAATCACTCACTCACAGTCGCTCGGTCACATTCACCCATTCACTCACAATCACTCACTGACTCAGAATCACTCACTCACTTACACTCACTCAGTCACAATCGCTCGGTCACATTCACCCGCCACCCACTCACAATCACTCAATCAATCATTTACAATCACTCACTCACAATCGCTCGGTCACATTCACCCATTCACTCACAATCACTCGATCAATCACTTACAATCACTCACTCACAATCGTTCAGTCACACTCACTCACTCACTCACTCACAATCACTCACAATCTCTCACTCACACTGACTATTTACCGAGGCCCACTCGATCACTCACGATCACTCACGCTACCTTCTGTACACCCGACACCTCTGATTTGTACGTGCGTGCAGTGTGTACATGAGGGCGAGGCAGGCACCGTGAACGAGTCAGCATATGATTTTTGACTCGATTTGTCAAGTAAACTGATCCAACTGAGCCATGTTCCTGCCCACCGGCCAGGCTAGTTCTTGAATCAGGCAGCTCACAGGATCCGCAGTTGGATACCTTAACCACTTGATCAATTACTCCCCTTGCCGACTGCTGCACCCGATAACTTGTCCTGTGATGAACTTCTCTACAGACCAATTTTCTCCGCGCCTTTTGAATCACAATTTTCACCACGGACAATTAACCTCCCTTCCCCCTGTACTGCACCTTACCTCAGTCCTCCGGCCATGTCGGTCTGGATCCCTGGTGGCGCCACAAGAAGAGCCTCGTTCTGACCGTCATGCGACAGGCGGGGAATCAGACCTGCGTGCGGCCGGCACCGTGACGACCAAGTGTTTAGTTTCTGCTACATGCAGAGTGCAGCCACGCGTGTCGGGGAACCGGCAGTTGAAAAGCAGGCGGACGGCGGCCATGTTGTCGATAATGATGAATGTCGGGACGTATCTCGCGCGTGAAACATGTTATGGGGAGGGGAGGGAAGTGAGGGGAGGGGAGGTAACACACAATAAAGCCCACCCTGGGTCAGATGCACATTGGATGTCAAGTTGTGTAACTGTAGTGGGGGTAATTTCATGGTGTCCGGTTCCGCACTGAAGGCGATCTTTTCAGCTTAGAGTTGATCACAATTACTGTCAGCGCCGATCAGTCGTGGCCGGTGAAAAGCTTTGCAAAACACCAGGTCTGCGTGGTTTCGTGAACAGATTTGCAACAAACAATTTGAACAACAAAATCGAAAACAAAATAAACAAGCACGTCAAACCGAAATCGATCTGGATTGGAGAGGGGAGGCGAAATTATGATGGAGGATGGGTGGGTGGGTGTTTGGGGGTTTAACGTCCTTTTCCACCACATACGGGTGATATCAAAGACGGGGCAACGATGAAAAAGCCAGCACAAATATTTGGCCCAAGCCGGGATCGAACTCACGACCCGAGCATTAGAAGTCCAACGCTCTACCATTCGACCACCCCGGCTCCCCGAAATTATAATAAAACTAATCAGAAAAATAAATAATAAATGTAAATAAATAAAAAAATAAATTGGTATCTTCTGGCTGCCTGTTCACATCCGCACCGTTCGTAGCCTACATCAGTGTCTTTTTCGTGACTAAAGCGTCACAGATCCACTTTCTGTGATACTTGTACTGACGTCGAAATATTTTGATCTGTGACGTATAATGTACAGATTATTGGAGATCTGAAGTTTGTCCGTCAACAAATATCAGAAAGTAAAAGCAAAGTTACACATGAGAGTGTAGGTAAATGACACTGTAAATGTGCGGCCTTTCAACATGTTATCATAGTTTGCACTTTGGCGCGGGAAAGTATTCTGAATGGTTCCTCTAAATGAGTACAACAACAATAACAGCAACTGCCATAACACAACAACAACAACAACAATTAACAACAACAAAGTTGGCGCTATAGGCGGTGCTGCTGTGACGATGATGTGAATGTCGCTGTGCGAATGATGATGGAATACACGTCCGCCATATTCCTGTCAATTACTTTTCCTTCACCCAGACACATGGCGTTTTATCATCTTCAAAGACAGACATCTTTGTATCATCTTGAAAGGCAAACGTTTTATCGTCTTCAAAGACAAATATCATTTTATCGTCTTTAAAAACAAACATACTTTGTCGTGTTTACATTGTGTGGACCCGGCTATATTGCGGCTGGACGGATTGCACTGGAAACGGATCGGGGCCTTTGGGGAATCGGGTTTGACATTAAAGTTGAAATTATCAAAATGATGTGTGGATGTAGCGACCCGAGGTTATGTGGTGGCACATCACATACCCCCCCCCCCCTCCCCTTCCCCTCCCCCTTACCTCACGGGGACTGGCCACACCCAGTCAAATAGAGCAGAGTGATGATCAATGATGAGTGACTAAGGCAAAGTGGTCTGTGAAGGTGTAAAGGCGGATCACGTGGGAGGGGGGGGGGAGGGGGAGGTTGGAGGGATCTGAGCGGGCGGGCAGTTTCCAATAGTTGAACCTATTGGATGGAGAGTGGGGGAGGGGGGGCCGCACGATGTGAAGGGGGGGGGGGGAGGGGTGTTCGTAAGGGGCGACTACTGCGCCGGAAAATCTGCTCCCCAAACTGAAAATCTGGGTTGTCTAATGGCATTTTGAAGGTTTTCTATATTTCCATGAACTGTAGCTAAATTTCATTTGTTTGTTGTTTTGGTTTGTATGTTGGGGAGATTTTGTTCGGTGTTCAGGTCCGTGGTGTTGGTGGTGGTGGTGATGTTTTGTTTGTTTGTTTGTTGTTTTTGTGGTTGTTGTTTTGTTTCTGTTTTTGTTTTTGTTGTTAGTGGTGGTCTTGTTGTTGGTGGTGTTTGTTTGTTTTTTCTTTTTTTCAGGGGGGGGGGGGGTTACTGTTTATTAACGGCGGGGGATGGGGGGGGGGGCGGTCCCCATCCCTGTGCCCCCTCTCTCTATCCGCTGCTGTGAGTATAGCGACTGCGACAGTGCTGAGGCAAGCAGTTGATTCTAGCACCGAGTGAACAGTTTCCACGCTATGTGTAGAATTGATCTGTTCCCCAAATATTCCAACATCAAAAAAGTTGCGCTGCAGTTTTCAACGATGTAGTAAACATAATTTGACAATCGTCACTTGAAGCGGATGACGTCATCGTCCTGGACTTTGAAGTGGTCGTGCTCTACTCGGAGAAACCACGTGATGTGTGTACAGCCATCTCGTACGGCTGCCTTCAGTTGTAGCAATTTCTGAAATGATTCCAATACTGCAGGAGGGTTTACATCACCCAGTGTGTGCACACAATCACGATGTCTCTAACGGAAGATCGACTGAAGATGGTAGTCGATGCCGGTGTGAGGTTTGTCAGCCATGACGATCAGCAGTTAGTCACTGAGTGGCGAGTCGTTCAGTGAGTGACGTTCCAAGTCTGTCTGTCTCTGTGTCTGTCACGTGACTGTCCGGCGTCTGGCCTCATTGTGATGATGCATCAGTCTGACCAGATTCATGTAGAGTGAAGTCCTATGTGATACGGATAGTTTATTATTGTCTTGTTCTTGTGAGGCATTCTGAGGTCCGGTGGCAGTTAGGCGCAATGAAACTTCACTTTAATTTTGTCATTGGTTAAGTTTTGGAACTTGGAACCACACACACACACACACACACACACACACACACACACACACACACATTGTGTAACCCGCCCACGTTCTTTGCCGCAAACGGGAGTGCGATCAATTAGCATGACTGAAGGTGCAGCGTCTCCTGCATGTCCTAGGTTTATATTGCCCGCATTATTTGTCCAACGTTACATTTTTTGTTTGTTTTATCACGTAGTACAGACACACTGAGCCGCGAACTAGTGTTTGTTGCTTGTGCGGCGTTATGCCCTTAAAAACTTACACAGTCACCACCACCTCGTGCACCTCGTGCACCATCACATGATCTCAGAACGTGCATGACACTTCTCAGTGCTGTGCAGAAGACAAGCACGTCCGTGTTCTCCGCTACACTGACACTACTATCCCGTGGCCCGTGCTGCCAGCGTGGTGTGGTGACTGGCCCGTGAGTAGTCGTCAGTCCCCGCTACTCGCGGACCACCCTGCTGGTGATAACGCGCGTGTCTCTCTCCCCGGCCTCCCTCTCTCACCTCCAGTCGCGCGGTGCCTGACGGGAGCGCATCCCTAAACTCTACCACTTCACCGCACGCGCCACGCGCCACGCGCCAAGAGCAGGTTAGATTTAAATCTCTCATTGGCTTATCACCACCAGCATATGGTGCGCACTGACGGACAACGTGCGGCATGCGGAGAGACGCCGGTTATCAGCCTTTACTGACTGAGTCTCACAATTTCATACTCAGTCTGTAGCAGCATCTCTGTCTCTTCCAGTTATCACACACACACACAGAGTTTACTCAATAATCAGTCTAAAAGTGATATGGCTGACAGTGCGACTGATCACAGTGTGTGTTATAACCTGCTTCGTCACTGACTGGCTGACAGTTTTTGCTGTAACGTGCACTTTTTCTGGCAGGGCTGAGATTACGGAATAATCTGTTTTCTAATGCGCAACGGTTCAGTGATCGATTGAATCCAAGACTGTGACAAGGCGGGGCCATTAGTGCTACACTCACCGGGCGGCGTCACAAACTCGGAACAACCAGAGGCAAGTTCTGCTTCTCTCACTGAATCGGTGCCAGCCAGGCAGCTGAACGACCGTCATGTCATGTACAGTGTTGATACAGACTGCAGTTTGTCTGACTGTTGAAGTGGCGGACGGACAGGTGAAATTGCTAGGTAACTAAATAAAAGGAACAGTCCAGATGCAAGCCGCGACCAGAGGATGAGAAGAGCGGAACACCACACATCCTGACACTGAGTGACGTCACTGAAGAGACAGCAGTCATAGGTCATCACCGGTTCTGACAGACTTGAGCCAGTTTTGTAAGTCAACTGAACACGTGTTGTTTTATCTGCAGGGTTAGGGTCTAGTGTTGTTTTATCTGCAGGGTTAGGGTCTAGTGTCAGTGTTTTATCTGCAGGGTTAGGGTCTAGTGTTGTTTTATCTGCAGGGTTAGGGTCTAGTGTTGTTTTATCTGCAGGGTTAGGGTCTAGTGTTGTTTTATCTGCATTCTAGCTGGCCGTAGCTTGACCATCCTTTGTCGTAACTGGCCAGTCTTATGACGTTTTCGCTATGTATCGTACAGGTGACTGACACGTTCATTTCGCCTGAAACTCGTTGGCTGAATAACGGATGTTTTGTCTGGCGGCCATTCAGATTACATTCTTCCTTTTTCAGTAGTTATGCAGTAAAAGTTTGTGATCCGGAGTTCCTCGTCAAGTGACAGACTACAAGGTGTTTCTCTGTTACGAAACGTCACGCCTTCACTCTGTTACACCGTGATCTTCCGTAACTGTTACTTCTCTATCACCGCGTGTGACGCCTGTACTGTTACTGTTCCGTAATGTTACTTCTCTATCACCGCGTGTGACGCCTGTACTGTTACTGTTCTGTAATGTTACTTCTCTGTAATGTTACTTCTCTATTACCGCGTGTAACGCCTGTACTGTTACTGTTCCGTAACGGTTACTTCTCTATCACCGCGTGTGACGCCTGTACTGTTACTGTTCCGTAATGTTACTTCTCTGTAATGTTACTTCTCCATCACTGCGTGTAACGCCTGTACTGTTACTGTTCCGTAATGTTACTTCTCTGTAATGTTACTTCTCCATCACCGCGTGTAACGCCTGTACTGTTACTGTTCCGTAACGGTTACTTCTCTGTAATGTTACTTCTGTATCACCGTGTGTAACGCCTGTACTGTTACTGTTCTGTAATGTTACTTCTCTATCACCGCGTGTGACGCCTGTACTGTTACTGTTCTGTAATGTTACTTCTCCATCATCGCGTGTGACGCCTGTACTGTTACTGTTCTGTAATGTTACTTCTCTATCACCGCGTGTGACGCCTGTACTGTCACTGTTCTGTAATGTTACTTCTCTATCACCGCGTGTGACGCCTGTACTGTTACTGTTCCGTAACGGTTACTTCTCTGTCACCGAGTGTGACGCCTGTACTGTTACTGTTCCGTATTGTTACTTCTCTGTAATGTTACTTCTCCATCACCGCGTGTAACGCCTGTACTGTTACTGTTCCGTAATGTTACGTCTCTGTAATGTTACTTCTCTATCACCGCGTGTGACGCCTGTACTGTTACTGTTCTGTAATGTTACTTCTCTGTAATGTTACTTCTGTATCACCGCGTGTGACGCCTGTACTGTTACTGTTCCGTAATGTTACTTCTCTGCAATGTTACTTCTGTATCACCGCGTGTGACGCCTGTACTGTTACTGTTCCGTAATGTTACTTCTCCATCACCGCGTGTGACGCCTGTACTGTTACTGTTCTGTAATGTTACTTCTCTGTAATGTTACTTCTGTATCACCGTGTGTAACGCCTGTACTGTTACTGTTCTGTAATGTTACTTCTCTATCACCGCGTGTGACGCCTGTACTGTCACTGTTCTGTAATGTTACTTCTCTGTAATGTTACTTCTCTATCACCGCGTGTGACGCCTGTACTGTCACTGTTCTGTAATGTTACTTCTCTATCACCGCGTGTGACGCCTGTACTGTTACTGTTCCGTAACGGTTACTTCTCTGTCACCGCGTGTGACGCCTGTACTGTTACTGTTCCGTATTGTTACTTCTCTGTAATGTTACTTCTCCATCACCGCGTGTAACGCCTGTACTGTTACTGTTCCGTAATGTTACGTCTCTGTAATGTTACTTCTCTATCACCGCGTGTGACGCCTGTACTGTTACTGTTCTGTAATGTTACTTCTCTGTAATGTTACTTCTGTATCACCGCGTGTGACGCCTGTACTGTTACTGTTCCGTAATGTTACTTCTCTGCAATGTTACTTCTGTATCACCGCGTGTGACGCCTGTACTGTTACTGTTCCGTAATGTTACTTCTCCATCACCGCGTGTGACGCCTGTACTGTTACTGTTCTGTAATGTTACTTCTCTGTAATGTTACTTCTGTATCACCGTGTGTAACGCCTGTACTGTTACTGTTCTGTAATGTTACTTCTCTATCACCGCGTGTGACGCCTGTACTGTTACTGTTCTGTAATGTTACTTCTCTGTAATGTTACTTCTGTATCACCGCGTGTGACGCCTGTACTGTTACTGTTCCGTAATGTTACTTCTGTATCACCGTGTGTAACGCCTGTACTGTTACTGTTCCGTAATGTTATTTCTCTATTACCGCGTGTAACGCCTGTACTGTTACTGTTCTGTAATGTTACTCCTCTATCACCGCGTGTGACGCCTGTACTGTTACTGTTCCGTATTGTTACTTCTCTGTAATGTTACTTCTCTATCACCGCGTGTGACGCCTGTACTGTTACTGTTCCGTATTGTTACTTCTCTGTAATGTTACTTCTCTATCACCGCGTGTGACGCCTGTACTGTTACTGTTCCGTATTGTTACTTCTCTGTAATGTTACTTCTCTATCACCGCGTGTGACGCCTGTACTGTTACTGTTCCGTAACAGTTACTTCTCTGTAATGTTACTTCTCTATCACCGCGTGTGACGCCTGTACTGTTACTGTTCCGTAACTGTTACTTCTCTGTAATGTTACTTCTCTATCAGTCATCGCGTGTGACGCCTGTACTGTTACTGTTCCGTAACAGTTACATCTCTGTAATGTTACTTCTCTATCACCGCGTGTAACGCCTGTACTGTTACTGTTCCGTAATGTTACTTCTCTATCACCGCGTGTAACGCCTGTACTGTTACTGTTCCGTAATGTTACTTCTCTGTAATGTTACTTCTCTATCACCGCGTGTGACGCCTGTACTGTTACTGTTCTGTACTGTTACTGTTCCGTAATGTTACTTCTCTGTAATGTTACTTCTCTATCACCGCGTGTAACGCCTGTACTGTTACTGTTCCGTAATGTTACTTCTCTGTAATGTTACTTCTCTATCACCGCGTGTGACGCCTGTACTGTTACTGTTCCGTAGTGTTACTTCTCTATCACCGCGTGTAACGCCTGTACTGTTACTGTTCCGTAATGTTACTTCTCTGTAATGTTACTTCTGTATCACCGCGTGTAACGCCTGTACTGTTACTGTTCCGTAACGGTTACTTCTCTGTAATGTTACTTCTCTATCACCGCGTGTGACGCCTGTACTGTTACTGTTCCGTAACGGTTACTTCTCTGTCACCGCGTGTGACGCCTGTACTGTTACTGTTCCGTAACGGTTACTTCTCTGTCACCGCGTGTTACGCATGTACTGTTACTGTACTGTAACTGTTACTTATGAATCATCACATGTTTCGCCTTTACTGTTGCTATTCTGTAACTTTTAGTTCTGCTTCACCGCGTGTTTCGCCTGTACTGTTACTGTTCTGTAAGTATTAATTCTATATCAACGCGTCGTCACGCCTGGTCTTGTTTGCAAGGCTGAGAGGGAATCACCACGGTGAGAAATCCAGTCACCAGTCAGGTGTCATAAGTCAAGTAACTCCAAGTGTGCCGACCAGGCGGGGTGAGGGGTAGATGTGTCAGTGTCGGACGGCCGCCAGGTGGCAGCACAGTTCAGCACCGAGTCACGCATAATTATTCTTTAGCACTGGATGAAGTTCCACGCAGTCTGAGGCCGAATGCCGGGTAGGCTGGCATCTGATCAGGACAAGGAACACGTGACTTGCCGCATGGATGACCTGACACTGATTCGTCTAACGCCACCTACCGAGTACCTGTCCCTTCACGTGACCCTGTCACTCAAATCGCTTCGTTAGGCCCGTGCCGGAGCCGCACACACTGCGGAACAACACACCGGCCTTCCAACAGGTGTAACAGATATCCTGGGAAGATATTAATGTAACAGACATTATCACCTGTAACAAGTCGCCGTCATCTGATAATTATCACCTTAAACCGATCTGTCAGACGATCAGTTAACCAGTCGACCACACAACTTTGGGCTCGGATTTCCTACGTGGATCAGGCACCGCGTTTCTGGATTGACCAATGGAACTGGTTATATACCACGAGGCTAATCAACTGACGCTACTGGGGCCAGTTATAAAACAGTTGATACGTCAGTGTTCGCGTCTCACTGTGCCGTGTTTAACAGTGTAGAGTTTTGTCAGCGAGCCTCAGGCGGCGTTCCTACAGGTAATTGCCGACACTTACTGACGAGCTGAATACGTTTCTAATTGAATAACACTGGCAAGTCACAGTGTCACATTTCACACACCTGCTGCCGCGAGCAAAACTTACAACTAAAAGTTAACGTGAGAGGTTGATAGTGAAAGCGGTTACTAGTAGCAGGCTCAGCATGGCAGCCGACGTCTGAACAGGCTGACCGGAGTCCGACGGTAAGGTAATAACATGAAATGATGCACTTTTCGATACACTCGTATTAACTCTGTTAGAACTTCTCGTCTGGTTTCGTGAGAACACACGGGCACCGGTCTCTCATTTCACTGCGGACTTGAGTGTTGTTGAGTGTGTGTGTTGACTGTTGAGTGTATGTGTTGTTTAGGCCAAGTCAGGGCTGGGTAGATAACTGCGTGGCTTCATCTGTTGCCGCACTCGGTGGCTCCAGCCCGGAGTACTCAGTGACTGACGCTGAAGCATTTCACACACGCACCTCGCCGCCCGCCGAGCCGAAGGCTTCGCATGAAGATGCGGAATAAAGATGCCATGGTGATGAAGACATTATCGCCTCTCCAGGTTTAGTTGAAACTCACGGCTTCCGTTACAAGATCTCGTACAGGTGGGAGTGAGACAAACCTACATGGGCTGCGTACAGTGAGGTGTGTTGTCAGTGCAGGAAACAGCTGGTGACGTGTGAAGTCACGTGCTACTTGTTACTGGCTGACAGCCCGGGCACACTGACGTACACGACGTGTGACTGGCGACGGCTGCAGCACGTGCATTCGCTGCTTCCCGCCGGCCTTGTCCGAACCGCTTAGGATGCATGTCACGTGATCAGTAGGGATTAGACAACGGTTGGAGATTTTTCACTCAAATTGCTTCGTAAGGACAATAATAATAATAAAACAGCGCGACTCGATCTAATCTCAGTGTTGGTGCGTGTCCCAGTCAGTAGTGCCTTGTCACTCGGACTCTATAGCTGGCGCAGGACCGGCGGACGGAGTGTGACCCGCTTGTGACTGCTAATCGTCACCCGGCCTGACTGACCTGGACATCAGTTGTCTCATTCACCCGTAACCTACAGCTTTGCAGCCAACTGTGACTCCGTTATCCCTCAGTGGACTTGCTGCTGGCGTCTGCCGAAACTAACTGAAGTGAACTGCCATGCCGGTTCGTCATGTTAAATCGGTCAGTCACAGTCAAGTAGAGTTTGAAGAAAGTTGTCTGATGTTTTACGCGGCAGGGCCCTGATAATCCGCCGCTATAATAGTCTTACTGACAATAGTGACTGAATACTCCACTGACTGACGTAACCTACAGACGCCGTCAGTACAGGCAACACCGGTTTAGGGTGGACTTTATTTTCTGCTGGCGTCTGCCGAAACGAGTCACGTTGCTTAGTTTACCTCAAAGTCTGTCCCGTTTGTCAAATGCGGCCATTGTGTTTCAGCAGCCCGTGACGCCAACACTAGCAAGTCTGCCATGCCACCCGAAGACACGACTAGGATGATACGGTACAGTGACTAGTCCCAGGACAGACGACACCCACGCTACGCTAGTCTCAAGACACAGGCCGCACACTAGGCTGGGCTGAAGACAGTGCAGGAAGAAGGGACGCGGGATTAGAGCCGAGTGTGAATGGTGTGAATCGAACACTTCGCCGTGCACTTCCTCCATGTTCAGTGGACGGTACTTGCCATTCATCCCATCTGCTGCTGCCATCCTGACCAGTCTCTCGGCATCCGGTTATTGGCATCAGGAATTTACGGCGTCACTACGACTCTTGCTGTCTCAGACCAAGTGAGGCCGTAAGTTATCGACATAAAAAACAGTGCGAATGATTACGACTTTAATCAAGCTACTTTGTGGCCGGCACGGGAACTGGTGAGCGTGTCTCCTATCAACCCCACATTGTGCACCTGACATTCAACGAGACTCGCAGCACGCCCTCACTGTCGTCAGTAGGGAGTAAGGGGGAACAATACAGAGGTGGTGACGGACAAAAAACGCGAGTTACAGAACGTGGCGGGATGCGGCGTACGCCGGGCCATCACGGAGTGGCCTGCGAAACCAATAAATCAGCTGATTGACAGGAGCGGGGGGAAAATCTGTTTATTCTGCCCTCGGGGGTCGGCCAGCCGGTGTGTTGCCGCATTCTGTACGTCAGGTGAGTTCAACAGACTCTCTCTCTCTCTCTCTCTCCGAGTCTCTCTCTCCGAGTCTCTCTCTCTCTCTCTCCGTCATGCCGGTTAGGATGTGGCAAGATTTCAAATCTTTAAAAAACACACACAAAAAACCCGTGAAACTGCGTGGTTGGCGAGAGTGTCTTGTGGCGGCTGAAGCCCACTCACTTTGTCTGTTGTGTTGTAACTGGTGCCGGCAAGTCGGTGATCAGATGATGATGTAGGCAGGAGTTTGACAATCACTGATGTTCATCGAACACGGAATGTGAGCAGCAGGTGTTGCTGTATCATCGCTTTCTCTCTCTCCGTGTAGCTGTGAAACTCCCACGTCTGTATGGCCGTGTTACGTTGCGTTGCGTTGTGTTGTGTAACGTTATGTTGCGTTGCGTCAGTTGTGTTGTGTTGCTGTAACCGCTTGGTAAGAGTCATTGCCGGCGTCTACATCACCAAGTCACGTGACTGATGTTCACTGATGTGAATTTCATGCACTGCCAGAGTACTTCAGTTGTTGGCTTCCACTAGCAATTAATGTTTAGTTTCTAAACCAAATGAAATCCGTCTGTCACGAGTTGATTCTGCACTGTGCGAGCGTCGGAGTGTGTGTGTGTGTGTGTGTGTGTGTGTGTGTGTGTGTGTGTGTGTGTGTGTGTGTGTGTGTGTGTGTGTGTGTGGTCGGGGAGAGAGAGAGAGAGAGTTTCCTGACCGGCTGACGACACATACACACTGACGCCCGCGCAGACAGGAACACCGGATAAGAACATTGTGCATGCATCATTAGTCATTGTAATATTGATACCATAAGTCAGTGTAATGTGTGTACATGGCCATGCTTGCATGTATAGCGACCTGTCAGTGTCAGTGCGCATGCTCGGGGCAAGGAAGTGGGCCTTGCGCCCTGTTAACAGCAGTGGACGTCAGTCAGTCAGTCCTGGTGTTTCAAGTTTGAAGTCTCCGCTTTACATGATGCGTTGTTTACACGCATACCGGGATTCACTCACTCTCGGCTATCCCATCAGGCGTTGGTGTAAATAACAACATCCGGTTATATCACGCTGAGTGGTCGTTCTTGATCCACACAAGTCGGGCCGTCTCTCTCTCTCTCTCTCTCTCAAGCGCTCGCGCACACACGTAAAGCGCCCCTGGCCGCTTCAGCATGTGCCATGCAACATCAGTCAATGTTACTAATAAACAGGGGAGATAAGTAGCAACTGTCAGCTGCCGCCTCCCTCACGAGCAGACCGTGCATCTGGTGCGACCAAAATAACCTCTACACTATGTCTAGGATAGTCACCTCTACACTATGTCTAGGATAGTCACCTGTACACTATGTCTAGGATAGTCACCTCTAGGCTATGTCTAGGATAGTCTCCTCTATGTCTAGGATAGTCACCTCTACACTATGTCTAGGATAGTCACCTCTACACTATGTATAGGATAGTCACCTCTACGTACACTATGTCTAGGATAGTCACCTCTACACTATGTCTAGGATAGTCACCTCTACACTATGTATAGGATAGTCACCTCTACGCTATGTCTAGGATAGTCACCTCTACACTATGTCTAGGATAGTCACCTCTATGTCTAGGATAGTCACCTCTACGCTATGTCTAGGATAGTCACCTCTACACTATGTCTAGGATAGTCACCTCTACGCTATGTCTAGGATAGTCACCTCTACACTATGTCTAGGATAGTCACCTCTACACTATGTCTAGGATAGTCACCTCTACACTATGTCTAGGATAGTCACCTCTATGTCTAGGATAGTCACCTCTACGCTATGTCTAGGATAGTCACCTACAAGTGATCAGAATAGTCATTAGTGTCTGAGTAATGCCGGGACCAACTGGCATTTTCAATGTCTTCTTAATACGCAAAATGTTATCCCGACATTCTGGGCGTATTATCGGGTCAACTGGAAAAGGAATACGTACATAAGAGCCACCCGCTTGAGTGCCACCATACTCCTGTTTGCCGAGTCAGTCCGCTCGTTTCAGTTCTCACGGTCCGGAAAATCCTGAGAACGGGGCTTTATCAGCCAACCGTGACTTTAATGGACACCGGAGGTTAGAGCTATACGTACCAACAATGACCACAGTGGTATCTGTGACTGTCCCGAGTCTGTTCACGCTCCACTGTGAAGCAAACGCCCTCGGAGGGTTCCATCTAGGCAAACCTTGACCCGACCCGGTAGAATGTGGCCAGCTCTTACTTATTTATTCTTACCGGGTCCGGGTGGAGAACTGAGGGCGACCCGGCCACCACACACCCTGGTCATGCGCGGACATGGAGACAGTAGTCCTGTTTGTTTGTTTTTGTTTGTTTGTTGTTTTTTTTTCTTTTTATAAATGTAATTCGTGACAATGAGAAAGTGGAACTGATCAGTTTGACTGCCGGTTGATTATTAAGCCCCTGCCCACGAAGTGCCGAAGCTGTCGTCAACTGCGTAGTCTGTGTCTGTCTGTCTGTATTGCAGGTAAATTTCTCAAAAAACGGGTGGACCAAGCAACACCATTATTGGTGTGTGTGTGTGTGTGTGTGTGTGTGTGTGTGTGTGTGTGTGTGTGTGTGTGTGTGTTCACTATCACACTCCAAACAAGCCTGTTTGATTTGATCAGCTGATTCCACCGGGGTCGGCCCGCTATTGCGCGGGTCCGTTAGTGCGCGGGTCCGCTAGTGCGCGGGGCCGCTAGTGCGCGGGTCCGGGGCCGCTAGTGCGCGGGTCCGCTAGTGCGCGGGGCCGCTAGTGCGCGGCCATATCATCTATAAGAAGCAATACTTGCCAAGGTGACGGGGCCTACCGTGCACCCCCCCCCCCACCCCGGGAATGTACTACGATGGTGCCAGATGTCTTCCTAGGATGTCCTGATTGTATTTCAAAAATGTTCCCAAGAATCCATAGGGATGCACCAGAGTTACAGCCCTTAACTTAAAGGCGCGCTTTCACACTTCGACGACTTACGTGATATTCACAAACAGCTGGTCTAAATCATAAACAGATTCTTGTACTACTTAAATCAATTATTATGCCACTTGCCAATGGTTTATTATCATTTAAACAAACAGAAATGAAGTATATATCAAAATGCTTATTATATACGGTGATGGTCAATGTACGCGTAGTATTATGGACGACTTGCCGGTATTGGTAAAAATCTGACAAATGAGTGTTTTCATTGGTTGTACTTCTTTATAATAAAATACATCGTAAACTCTTTATTAAATGGCCAAAGTAACATTTATACATGTATATAAATTTGAAATTTGTTTTGTATCACTTTGGTGCTCGTGAGTCACAGCACACGATCTGAGATATTTTCCTCGAGCTACAAAAGTATATGACATACATGATGACAGATGAAAATAAGAGCAATGTTTTGATCTTCGAAAATGTCAGGTTCATATCACATGAAAAATCTGCAGGAGTCCGTAAATGTGACATGTCAAACACAGTGTGTATAGTGCCTAATCACGAGCCAGAATATAGCATGTCTGAATTTGTCAACATACATTCATCAAGTGAATCACCCAGCCCATCCTACACAAATATGAGTGATTTAATGCTTTAAAACTTCCACATTAGAAAAGCATGATCACAGGGCTTTCCTGTGCCCCCCCCCCCCCCATCAACCCATTGATCCAACACACACACACACACACACACACACACACACACACACACACACACACACACACACACACACACACGTCCCTATATATACGAGAAATTTCCATTTGAAAAAAATGGGTTTCACAAAAACAGTGGGTTCCTTGGAAAATCGTCAATATTTTCCATATAATTATACTACTTCACATTTGCTTTGCATCACTACAAAGACAAAGACTGTTGAATAGACAATCTGCTTTTATTTCATTAAGGTAATTACATTGCAATCCTCGCGCATAAGGCAACAAAACAGAACAATCATAACCGAACATTTCATTCCCGCGCAATAGCGGCCCCGCGCACTAGCGGCCCCGCGCACTAACGGCCCCGCGCACTAGCGGACCCGCGCACTAACGGACCCGCGCACTAGCGGACCCGCGCACTAGCGGACCCGCGCAATAGCGGCCCAGCCCCGATTCCACCCTGCCACAGAGCCATCACCGTGGAAAGTTTCGACACAGTTCTCTGCCCTGCCAACGTAGCGCCGTGCCCGCTAACCTACCTGTTTCAGTGGTCGTAGCCCCGTTGCGAACTCAGTGAAGTGAAGCCACGGTGACGTGGTGACTACTTGGACGGATGGCACGCAGTTGGGGGTTCCCTTCACACTTGTCCAAAGTTTCTTCCCAGCCATTACGTACCGATGGCACCCCGGGTAGATTGTATGGGTAGAGGCTTTGCCATCGCGTGCGTGGCCTTTTCTTGTTGTTGCTGTTGTTGCCTGACTGTCCAAACTGCATCTTTCTCTCTCCAGTCAAACACATTAATGGACACCGACATGAAGTTCTCTGTCAAACATGATTCTGATGTCAATGGGTTGTGTGAATACACTGATACGCGTTGTCCTACACATGTACTCGATCACTCGATCGGTGACGTCACATGTTGCCCCCGGCAACTTGTTTTGCACTCCGGACTTGTAAAGACGTCATTTGTTGGAACAAACGCATGCGTTGTGAAAGGGAAAATAATGACGTTGTGAGTGAAATGATTTGCACCATACCGGTTGAAAGATGCAGGAAGCCCACGTGACCAATATATCAAAATGACTACAGTGGCTATTGACTTCTCTAAGTCGCTTGTAATCCCAAAGCGCAGATCCACGGAGAGCCATGTTAACGGTGCCTCGACAATATTCAGTCTGTTGTAATGGCCTGGAGTCAGCAATATATCGATCATCTTTGTGTCAAATGGACCTACAGGTGTCTTGTGTTTCTTGCCAATAGTCGTCATGCATCCTCTTGCTGGAGGCAACTTGCATTCAGACTCGGCACTTGTAGTGGTTGTGGTTAGTTCCCAGATGTATTACAATTCAAATATTAATCACTTCAAATCCTGTGGGGATACAACATATTGCATTATTTTAATCACTTTGGACCATTGGGGATTCGGATAATACATAATGCAATGCATATATATATATAGAAAAGAAACTCCTTGAGAGCTGTGATCAACTATTATTCTGAACAAAACATGGATCCCATGCCACGTTCAGAATTATAGTTGATCACAGCTCTCAAAGAGTTTCTTTTCTAGTTATTCTACGTGGATTCTTCCATTTTAAAACTCTTTCGGGGATGTGCGGAGCCAGCATGACTTTCTTCGTTTTGTAAAATCAGTATATGTATATATCACCTTGTATATATCACCTTGTATATATCACCTCTGTATATATCACCTTGCATATATCACCTTGTATATATCACCTTGTATATATCACCTTGTATATATCACCTTGTATATATCACCTTGTATATATCACCTTGTATATATCACCTTGTATATATCACCTTGTATATATCACCTTGTATATATCACCTTGTATATATCACCTTGTATATATCACCTCCAAACCATTGCATAATACACTAAGACCATAACCAGAGCGGTTTAATTTACTAAACAAACGAACCAGATATTGGTTGGAGAAGGATGGGTAGGTGGATATGTGGGAGTTTAACGTCCTTTTCCACCACGTATGGGTGATACCAAAGACGGGACAAGGGGGAAAAGGGTGGGTGGATATGTGGGAGTTTTAACGTCCTTTTCCACCGCGTATGGGTGATACCAAAGACGGGACAAGGGGGAAAAGGGTGGGTGGATATGTGGGAGTTTAACGTCCTTTTCCACCGCGTATGGGTGATACCAAAGACGGGACAAGGGGGAAAAGGGTGGGTGGATATGTGGGAGTTTAACGTCCTTTTCCACCGCGTATGGGTGATACCAAAGACGGGACAAGGGGGAAAAGGGTGGGTGGATATGTGGGAGTTTAACGTCCTTTTCCACCGCGTATGGGTGATACCAAAGACGGGACAAGGGGGAAAAGGGTGGGTGGATATGTGGGAGTTTAACGTCCTTTTCCACCACGTATGGGTGATATCAAAGACGGGACAAGGGGGAAAAGGCCAGCACAAATATTTTGCCCCAGCTAGGATTCGAACTCAAACATATTGGAGAATATCGGCACAAGTCGACTGTGATAATGTGTATTTCTAAACTTTACACCGACTTCTAAACCGGCTTGTATACAGAGTGTAGGATAGTCTCATAAACTTTACACTAAGCTCTGTACCTTCCAGAAATGATGAGAATAGAAACAGAATTTTGGAAGACTATTCAGTATGTTTGCCTTGTAATCTGCCCCTTTCACTATATGGAATGTCATGTTGTATGGATGTTGTGTAGACAGCGTGACTGGTATGCAGCTCAGGTGGAATGTTTTCCTTCCAGTCTCTCGCTCCTTCCTTCCAGGCTCTCGCTCCTTCCTTCTTCTCTCACTCTTTCATATCAGAAGTTGCAATATTTGCTGTATATGCGCTTTAGTATTTATCTTTGTTTTACCTAGTTGTAATTGTTATTTGTTTTCTACGCTTTTTTGTAACCGGGAGTTCGAGAAATTAGCATGAAGGTGCAGCGTCTCCTGCATGTCCTAGGTTTATATTGCCCCGTAGACCAGTTTGCATCCTTTGTCCAACGTTACATTTTTGTTTTTTTCATGTAGTGCAGGCACACTCAGCCGCGAATTAGTCTTTGTGGCTTGCGCGGCTTTAAGCCCTAAAAACTCACTCACTCACTCACTCACTCCTTTCATATCAGAATAACGCCAACTACCCTAACTGGATATCACGGCAGCGTGCACGCTCTGCTCTTATCACCGTACACACACGGCGTCCTGCAAGCATGTTCCTAGTGTTTCTTACATGCATAGTAACCAAATATTCTGACATTTACCTGATACGTTTTTCTGTCTGGTGCTTTAACCTGGCTCGGTGCAACTCTTTCAATACATGTACTTTCTGCGCAGAAAACCCCACAGATCGATCATTGTTGACATTTGAAACATTATTGACCACAAATAATTACGGAACAACGGGAGTGGGGCGGTGAGACGAGCGGGAGACAGAGAACGAGCGGGAGACAGAGAACAAGAGACCGACATCTAATTGCTCGTAATACGTCTTCTGTGAAGTTAGAATAAAATTAGTCGTGCGTATAAAAAAGATTTAAAACAAAAAGAGCGTGTGGCCTGTGCCAGTGGCTGCTAGTGGTCAGTTATCATGGAAACTTTAAAGACGGTCTGGAGCTATGAGTGAGTTTTTTGTTTCTTGTTTTCAGTATTAATTGGTTGGTTGAATTTTCTCGTGCACACTTGACACTGAAGGTACAGACATGCTGACTAGGCCAGGTGGTATTGTGGTAGTAAATACGTAATTAACTAATAATGTATTAATCGGAAGGAATAAGAAAAAATGTAGTAATCCGTACAGTAAAAGGATTAATAACTAATAATGTAATATTGACATAGTAAATAACTAACCAATAATGTAATATCGACATAGTAAATAAATAACTAATAATGTAATATCGACATAGTAAATAACTAATAATGTAATATCGACATAGTAAATAACTAACTAATAATGTAATATCGACATAGTAAATAAATAACTAATAATGTAATATCGACATTGTAAATAACTAATAATGTAATATCGACATAGTAAATAACTAATAATGTAATATCGACATAGTAAATAACTAACTAATAATGTAATATCGACATTGTAAATAAATAACTAATAATGTAATATCGACATAGTAAATAAATAACTAATAATGTAATATCGACATTGTAAATAACTAATAATGTAATATCGACATTGTAAATAACTAATAATGTAATATCGACATTGTAAATAAATAACTAATAATGTAATATCGACATAGTAAATAACTAATAATGTAATATCGACATTGTAAATAACTAATAATGTAATATCGACATAGTAAATAACTAATAATGTAATATCGACATAGTAAATAACTAATAATGTAATATCGACATTGTAAATAAATAACTAATAATGTAATATCGACATAGTAAATAAATAACTAATAATGTAATATCGACATAGTAAATAACTAACTAATAATGTAATATCGACATAGTAAATAAATAACTAATAATGTAATATCAACATTGTAAATAACTAATAATGTAATATCGACATTGTAAATAACTAATAATGTAATATCGACATTGTAATAAACTAACCAATCATGTAATATCGACATAGTAAATAACTAACTAATAATGTAATATCGACATTGTAAATAACTAACTAATAATGTAATATCGACATCGTAAATAACTAATAATGTAATATCGACATAGTAAATAACTAACTAATAATGTAATATCGACATTGTAAATAAATAACTAATAATGTAATATCGACATTGTAAATAAATAACTAATAATGTAATATCGACATTGTAAATAACTAATAATGTAATATCGACATTGTAAATAACTAATAATGTAATATCGACATAGTAAATAACTAATAATGTAATATCGACATAGTAAATAAATAACTAATAATGTAATATCGACATAGTAAATAACTAATAATGTAATATCGACATAGTAAATAACTAATAATGTAATATCGACATTGTAAATAACTAATAATGTAATATCGACATAGTAAATAACTAATAATGTAATATCGACATAGTAAATAACTAACTAATAATGTAATATCGACATAGTAAATAACTAATAATGTAATATCGACATAGTAAATAACTAACTAATAATGTAATATCGACATTGTAAATAAATAACTAATAATGTAATATCGACATTGTAAATAAATAACTAATAATGTAATATCGACATAGTAAATAAATAACTAATAATGTAATATCAACATTGTAAATAACTAATAATGTAATATCGACATTGTAAATAACTAACTAATAATGTAATATCGACATAGTAAATAACTAACTAATAATGTAATATCGACATAGTAAATAACTAACTAATAATGTAATATCGACATAGTAAATAACTAACTAATAATGTAATATCGACATAGTAAATAAATAACTAATAATGTAATATCGACATAGTAAATAACTAATAATGTAATATCGACATAGTAAATAAATAACTAATAATGTAATATCGACATAGTAAATAACTAACTAATAATGTAATATCGACATAGTAAATAAATAACTAATAATGTATTAATCGGTGTAATATAAGTGTAATAATCCGTATAGTAAAAGGATTAATAACCAATAATTTAATATCGACATAGTAAATAAATAACTAATAATGTAATATCGACATAGTAAATAAATAACTAATAATGTAATATCGACATAGTAAATAACTAATAATGTAATATCGACATTGTAAATAACTAATAATGTAATATCGACATAGTAAATAAATAACTAATAATGTAATATCGACATGGTAAATAAATAACTAATAATGTAATATCGACATTGTAAATAACTAATAATGTAATATCGACATAGTAAATAAATAACTAATAATGTAATATCGACATAGTAAATAAATAACTAATAATGTAATATCGACATTGTAAATAACTAATAATGTAATATCGACATTGTAAATAACTAATAATGTAATATCGACATTGTGAATAAATAACTAATAATGTAATACCGACTTAGTAAAAAAACAAACAACTAATAATGTAATAATAGGTACAAATAGTAAGGAATGTAATATTCAGTTTAGTGAATGAATGAACAAATAATGTAACAGTCGATAAAATTATTAATAACCAAAAATGTAACAGTCGGTATAGAAAATAAATAACAATTAATGTATTAATCGGTACAGGAAATAAATAAAAATAATTTAATAATCGGTATAGTAAATAAATTAGTAACCAATAATGTAATAGTCTGTATAGTAAATAAATAAATAATCGGTATAGTAAATAAATTAGTAACCAATAATGTAATAATCGATACAGTAACTAAATAAAAAAATAATGTAATAGTCGTTATAGTAAATAAATTAATAACCAGCAATGTAATAGTCGGCATAGTAAATAAATTAACGACATATTGTAATAATTCGTATAGTAAATCGATAACAAATGTCATAGTCGGCATAGTAAGTAAATAACAAATAATGTAATACTTGGTGTAGCAAAGAAATACATGTAGTAAATAAATGTAAATTTTTACTGTAAATACTGTAGTTATTGTAAATTAACCATGGACCTATACCATGTATAGGAACGTAAGCGAATAAAACACCAGTCATAATATTTTTTTGTTTTTGTTTCTTTTATCTTATTTTTAAGACGACGACGTTGTTGTTGTTGTTGTTAAAGACATTTGTATTTGCAACAAACATTTTTGCAATAAATGATATTATACGCGTGGGTGGAAATTAGGGAGTTTAACGTCCTTTTCCACCAAGAAAATGGGGAAACGAGAGAAAAAACAAAGAAACAAACAAAACAGGGACGAATGTTGGCCCCAGCCAGGATTCGAACCGAGGAAATATATCATACACCATTTAAAAGCAATCCACTTGCGACGATAAAACATCAACTGATATTAAAATGTATTTGGAGCAAATAGTGTGCAGATGAAAAGCTGCAGCTGTAGGGAACATGTAGACAGTTTTTCACAGGCCACTCTTGAAAGATCTCCTCTTGCATGACTTCACTCGTGGTGTGTGTCATGTGTATGATGTAGGGTTTACTAACACGTGTGGCCAATCTTCTTAACGCTAATGGTTTGCCGCTCGCTACGCTAGATCTGAAAAGAAAACAGAAAACAGAGCATCAATCACGTTTTGCATCTGACAAGTGGAATGTCGGATGGAAATCATTATAAAATCTCGGCTCCTCAACTGTGGTGATTGTGTGCTCGCGTCATTCGTCACTTTGTTGTTTTCGTGGATTGAGAGAGCATTTCACGCTTCAACCGTCAACTGTTCTCGTCATATCTCCAATAATTGTCTTCATTTTGCAAAGCTTTCCGACAACTCTCAATTATCAGCTTTTGAAGTTAACTCAAGCTGCCGTGAGTACGCTTTTAATCTTTGGCGCGCGTGCAGCTACGTTCGAATTTAAAAGAAAAAAAAATGTTGACGGTACAGGCGCGTAATCCGTTTGTAGTTATGATTTTAATCATTCGGGCGCGTGCAGTTCTGGTTATTTTCAGTTCAGGATAACCGGCTGACGCTACAGGCGCGTAATCAGTATGTTGTTGTCACTTTCATGTTTGGTGTACAACCACTTTCTCTGACATCCAAAGATCGCAACAACATTGTACACATCATTGTACACAACATTGTGTATTGTAGTTTGTAGTTTCCTCAGCCCTGAGGTAGCGAGCGTCCCTAGAGTTTTCGGGCTCGTCCCTGACATGAAACGGACAAAGTAGCAAAACCAGAACACGACACAAAATACAAATAAACAAAAATCAACAAAACCAGCCAGTAACAACCCAAAGCCAGCTGAAAGGAAACCTACAAGCGTGAGTGACAGTGTAAGAGGTCATAACATGACAAAGGGAAGTAACGAGTCCCTTGAGGAGGAAACACTTGATGTTGTCAGTTAGGTGAGTTAGGCGAGTTAGGCGGATCATCTAACGGTTGTTGTGATGAGGACGTGAGTCGTGTAGAATCAATTGTTTGATGAGTCTCCGGGAGGTCGTGCTGGGCTCCCTGTGGAACACAAGACAAGTTAGCGGTAATGAGGATCGCCTGTACTACAGATGGCGCTGCTAGTCAGGTGAACACATTACTCTCTGTCTATGTCCCCTTCACAAAGCTCGGATTTATTGTCATGGAGCTGTGTACGCACTGCCAGCCTTCGGCCCTTTCTGTGCCAGAGGAGGTCAGTGCTGACGTCATTGTTTCGTAAGCGACTATTGGTCCGGTGGCGTGTTTCTGGTGCGCTGCTTGCTGACGATCTGTGTAAAAGATGGGACGAGTTCAGCTCGCTCAGTTCGGAATATCAGTCAGCCCCAAAGTTTGGTGAATGTTACTCTGTTTGGACGGTTTGTCGTAAACTCGGGCCGACTTCACTTAGTTCACACGTGTCCTCGTCCAGTTTGTTCAGTTTGCTGCACTCGATGTTTGACGCAGGATTTGTAAATGGAGTGGGGGGGGGGGGGGGGTATTGGAGCATCGAACCGGCGTTGAGCTCCAATATTTATGCCATGGTGTCGTGATCGGTTATCTGTGTTATGCGAACTGATTAAGAAACGGTCGTATCAACTCGGACTGTCTGTGTAATGCGCGAACTGACGAAGAAACGGGCGTACTAAGCCCGACTGCAGTATTAAAGTGTCACACTGACTTCAGAGCTCCACTAACTCTCCGTCATGTACTCTGTCTGCTAATGATTGTGAATGAACGCCGTTTTTTATAGTCGAGCTTTTTGTACTTCACAGCTTGGTGATGGGTGTAGTGAGGTGCTGTAGGTAACAATAGTCGCTCGTTGTGTGGTTCTAACCGACCACAATAATACCCAGCCACAATAATACCCAGCCACAATAATACCCAGCCACAATAATACCAAGCCACAATAATACCCAGCCACAATAATACCCAGCCACAATAATACCCAGCCACAATAATACCCAACCACAATAATACCCAGCCACAATAATACCCAGCCACAATAATACCCAGCCACAATAATACCCAGCCACAATAATACACGGTCGTTAGCAAGTAGCATCCAGTCCCCTGGCTATATAATTACATCTATCTATCTATCTATCTATCTAATCTATCTTATCTATCTTATCTATCTTATCTATCTTATCTATCTTATCTATCTTATCTATCTATCTATCTCTTCTCTAGATGCCATCTTTACATATAGCGTTGTGTCGGAAGCATGCTTGCTGAAATATCAAACTGCACTAGTATGTTCAGCAAGTTGTATGAGACCTGGTTACTTTTGTAGGCTTGGTTTTTTGTGTTGTTTGTTTTGGTTTGTTTCCAATTAGACCTTAACAAGTTTTGGTTGCTAACA
The DNA here is from genome assembly GCA_018292915.2 of Batillaria attramentaria. Classification (NCBI taxonomy): domain Eukaryota; kingdom Metazoa; phylum Mollusca; class Gastropoda; family Batillariidae; genus Batillaria; species Batillaria attramentaria. Next base: position 264,900 of record JACVVK020000578.1, on the reverse strand, counting down.
GTTATACACACACACACACACACACACACACACACACACACACACACACACACACACACACACACACACACACACACACACACGCACGCACGCACAGAGAGAGAGAGAGAGAGAGAGAGAGAGAGACTCATTTACTGTTTGGGCCGTCGCCCCGTGACAATGGATTGAGAGAGACATGCATGTCAGTCACACAGGGGCATCCTTAAACTGCTGGAGCAACATAATGAATTATTTATCATTATTTGTATACCATTCAGGGAAGTCAGGATACACAAGAGATCAGATGACACAGCTGGAAACTACAACTACTAATACTAGTAACAGCAGTGGATTATACGTACATCCGTGTACGCACGAGGGAGGTCGGGGAGGGGGAGCAGTCACGTACATGTTGCAATAGCAGAGTATGAAGATCGTATCATTCAGGCATGGACTTAATGACATATTTATCATGATGTGTCCTGTCTCCACTATAAGGTTCATCCTGATGTCAGCAATATCCAGAACGTACAGAAGGTAAATGTTAGGGCCAAACCCTCAGCCCAATCTGTATAGGCCGGAATGTGAACCACTGTAGCGTCAGATACGGAAAAGCCGAATGGTAGTGTTGGACTGTTAATGCAGGCTACAGAACACTAATAGCTTGCAGGCTACAGGACACTAATAGCTTGCAGGCTACAGAACACTAATAGCTTGCAGGCTACAGGACACTAACAGCTTCCGAGGCATGTAGTAACCACTACGCTAAATATAGTACAAAATTGTTGCCCTTTTTAAATTGGTGTGCAGAGTAAAAAATGGCAATCTGGGGCTTTTGGTTTGCTTTGTAAATAAGTTACTTGTCAGATAATCGTAAAATTAGGGAAAATGAGCCTGGCTTGTGGACTATTTGTATTCATGCGCGGCTGGCACAAGAGCCAGCAGACGACAGAGGAATGAGGGGGTATGTGGTCGCTGCCAATGTTGCAAAAAAAAAAAAAAAAAAACCCGGAATATTGGAATTTGTTAAAACAACGTAAAACAACATACTAACCAATTCTTTTCCAGCACATCAGTGAGGATAATAATTATGAAAGATTGGACAAGGAGGAAAAAGTCAGGCACTGACTACACAAAAGCCAGGCATTGACTACACAAAAGCCAGGCACTGACTACACAAAAGCCAGGCACTGACTACACAAAAGCCAGGCACTGACTACACAAAAGCCAGGCACTGACTACACAAAAGCCGGGCACTGACTACACAAAAGCCGGGCACTGACTACACAAAAGCCAGGCACTGACTACACAAAAGCCAGGCACTGACTACACAAAAGCCAGGCACTGACTACACAAAAGCCAGGCACTGACTACACAAAAGCCAGGCACTGACTACACAAAAACCAGGCACTGACTACACAAAATCTAGGCACTGACTACACAAAAGCCAGGCACTGACTACACAAAAGCCAGGCACTGACTACACAAAAACCAGGCACTGACTACACAAAAACCAGGCAGTACATGTTGGGCTCCCAGCTGACGTTCAACCTGAAGGTCCGAGCATTGAAAGTCTGAAGGTCATAATTAATTATAGAGTAAGTAAAATTCCGGTACTCAGTGATGAAGATGATGCTGACATCACAGAGTCGGACATGACTGATAAAGATTTCGGAGACAAACACACGCTGATACAGGTAACAGGGCATTTGTGTATTCATTTAACCGTATAACCGTTACTCGTGCTATCTGTGGCCAAGGTCAGTTTTCTTGTCCCGCACCCCGATACACACCATCTTGTCACCTCGCTGTATGAAGGATGGTAGCGGTGTGACTGCTCGTGACGTGTAGCAGATTTCCTGGCAGTCAGGAGGCAGTCAGCAATCAGCAGTCAATATCAACTCCTCGCCGTGTGTTGCATATTGAAACTTCACAGTCCAGTGATTTTACCTTCGTGTGTTTACAATCTGTTAGCCAGCTGCAGTAAGGCGTATCGATGTGACGATTGTGTTCGGGCGGCCAGGGCGGAATCGGGTGTGGAAACGACAGATGTCGCCACTCGCTTCCAGTTCGGAACAGCGTGAGGGGAACGTTAGATGTGAAGATTTCAACGACATACATGCGCGCAGTTAACTGGGATTCATTATGGTTCGATGGTTATTGTGTGACAAACGTCTCTTTACTGGGGATATATGAAGCTGGGATCAATACAGATATGCCAATTTCACGGGCTGTACATGGAATTGTAGACACCATCATGATGAACGACGGATAACGTCAAACAGATGTTTGTTTGTATTGTTTAAGATGGCTGTTTGTTGACACAACATATGGGACCACTTGTATCAGGCTGACAAGAGTCGAAGGTTTCATGCGAAGATTTGTACGTTACGCATCTCTAGGTTTTGCAAAAGATTTATACATCATTTACACGTGGCTGCTGGCCTTCCTTTTTGAAGCTGCGTGCGGAGTTTTGGAAGTTTGCAGCCATTTTAACGAGTTACAGATAATCAAAAACAAAATTTGGCGACAACTCCAGGAATATTGATTCTACTTATCACCTGCATTACCGAGAATTTGAAGCCTCGCATAAAATCTCTCTCTCTCTCTCTCTCTCTCTCTCTCTCTCGCTCCTCCACTAGGGATTGTAAGTTGGTAGACGATCAATGATCGGCTTTAGCCCGCTTCTAATCCAAGTTCATTGATTCGGTTTACAATTTCCTTCTGGCTTCTTCCCTTCCCTCTTGGCCGGCCTCAAATTATTCCAATTTAGAAATTACCTTCTTCTGAACAGGCAGTGTCGGAAACTGGTCTTTTATATTGCAGAACTGGAAACAAACTTCAGAGAGAATATTGTGAATATTGAGAACTGTCGGCTGGTGGAAGTCGCCGCAGGTTTTGTGTACCGGGAGACCGGCGTCTGCAGAAAGAGAACCGCCAATCTTCACCTACACGTGACAAATGTCTTATAACATTTAAAATAAATATAAAATTGAATGGTGTTAAAGTGCATTTGATTATTCAGTCGCCAAAGCTTTTCAAGAATTTTTTTCTTGTTGTTGCGTGTGTTGCTTTTGTACAACTGTGATTTTGTTAATATTTCTTGGAGCTGGACAAAGTGGCAAAGTATCGAAATCAGCGTAAAATTTACATGGATCTCCGACAAGCCTCAAGTGACAATGATGTCAAATGTATTCTTGGTCAGTAATTGACGTGTACTCATAAAACCTTCCTCAGACAGTAGGCTAGCAGAAAGTGACGTCAGTGACTGACGTGAAAGTGTTTTTTAGAATCGTTAATTCCGTGAGAATTTCAAACAAAATTGGAACTTTTTTCAGTGACCAGTGCTTCTCGTAGAAACTTGAAACAAATTTGTTTATCTAAAAGCTCTGTTATTCTTAATACTAAAGCTATAATAGTGCAGCAGTTCCTGTCATATGTGCAGTTGTCACACGTGACAGAAGTGCCGAGATGATGAGTAATTTGAAGGAGTCTTTTCATAGACATTGTGGCCTTATATGCAAACCACCCCTACATCGGATTTTTTTTTACACGAAATCTGTCAGAGCTACAGAGCTGTGCTACGAATGCAATCAATGTAATTGGATGAACTTCAAAAGTCTAGAAAATAAAGGAATTTGAACATTTTTTTTTTTTCGAAAAAATACGTAACATGACCGATTTTTTTTTTAAATGGGCAATAACTCTTCTAAAAATTCGGCAAGAGAAAAATCTTGAAATGCCGGCCTGGAGAATGTGACTACCCACTTCATCTCAAATCACGGAGCCCTTCAACGAGTTGGTGTAGGAGATAGCCATGATTACATCCGTCCACACACACACACACACACACACACACACACACACACACACACACACACACACACACACACGTCGCACAACTCCCGTGTAAAAGAACGCAGCACCATAGTGTGCACGTAAGGTGTCTATGACGCCGATTTCGTTACGTCACTGTTTGCGCCAAAGTATGTATTGTGTAGAGAAACGTCGACAGTCTTTGTTTTGTATCACTGCCCCATCCTATAAATTTGTTTCTCTATAGAGAAACAACTTAAGAAGTCTGCCAGCGTGTACAAAGAATGATAAAACCCAAAAGGCACAAGTCACGCACAAAATACAAACACCAGACATACCGACTTGTCGGGTTTACAAAAAAGCAGTGAATCTATTGATTTCGACTGGTTTCACTTACACCCAACAGGAACGGTAAGAGAGAGAAGACTGGTTGTTATAAAATGTATTAGGTCACATCTTCCTGCGTAACGTTGTCTCTGCAATAAGTCTACAAACTGTGGCGTCGACTGCATGATCACATGCACTATAGCCGCGGTTGTGCTTGTTTGTTTTTATTTCTTCCGAAATGAAAGTGAAATATTGGTTTATATTACACTCCATTTGCAGAAACAGTCAGAAAGATACCGTGCGCATCTCCGAGACAGAAGAAAGCCTCGCTTTGAAAATGGCATCAATCAGTTTTATCGTTCACTGGTCGGGAGATCAAAGAAGTCAGAGTTGGATTAGATTCCAGTCACTGGTTAGTATCACGGACATGATATTTAAAACTTGAAAGAACGACCAGTACAGGGAACATACCATCCAACTACAAAAACTCACCCACAAGGATGTGTTTTTTTGTTTTGTTTTTTTTCAATACCATTTTCAGTACAGAACAAAAACGAAGGCAGTAAATAAACTGAGAAAAGAGAAAGGTAGCAATACCCCCCCCCCCACCCCTCTCCCCGCCAAGATTCAAGAATACAATGAATAGTGTTTACAAGTACTGCCTAGGTGAGAGAGAGAGAGTTGTGTGTGTGTGTATGTGTGTGTGTGTGTGTGTGTGTGTGTGTGTGTGTGTGTGTGTGTGTGTGTGTGTGTGTGTGTGTGTGTGTGAGAGAGAGAGAGAGAGAGAGAGAGAGAGAAAGGTGTGTGGCGGGGTTGGAGGAGGGGGGGTGGGTGAGATGCTCTATTTCAGTCGATCAACAGGAGGTTCTCAGTTCCTGGTGTACGTTCCAGGGGTTGTGTCATAAGTAATTTTGTCCCACTACTCCAAGGGCTCCAAGTTTAATTTAGGGAAGAGAAAAGACTCACTGTGCCGGAAAGCGTAAACAGTTTAGCCGTGGCTAATCAGAGAGACGCGGAGATAACTGGCGATTTGAAAACGTTTTAAACCGGCTTCTGATTCTGCACCGTCTATCGCTTACCGCCCCTGCAGGCGGCTTATCTCCCCGCGAGGTGGCCGTCCGACCCTCGCCTTGCGTCAGAGACCTACTTAAACCGCTTGCCACATCTCCCCGTCACATCACTTAGCCCGCGTAATCATTCCACCTAGTTGTTGTGTGGTTTACCTCAACTTCACAAATCTGTTGTGTGGTTTACCTCAACCTTACAAATTTGTTGGTGCCCGGATGTGAAGTGTGCCCGGGTCAGATGGCGCGTTGTGTAGGAGGGGCGGGGTAAGTAGTAGATCAGTCTTGTGAACGGCAGTTACAACTTCTTTTTCATTCTCTCACTCGCTTCTTGTTTGTAGATGGGTCCCGAGATGTCTGATGAGGATAGTTGTGGTAGGAAAAAAGACATCGACTTGAACCAGAAACCCCATCCAGAGGTTTATATTTATATAATGCTACTGAATTAAGCCACTGAACCAACAAGTGAAAAGAGTAACATTTATAATGGTACGATGATTTTGTTCTTTCTTTCTTGACATTCATTACTGTCATTAGTGTGTGTGTGTGTGTGTGTGTGTGTGTGTGTGTGTGTGTGTGTGTGTGTGTGTGTGTGTGTGTGTGTGTAAGCGTGGAGTGAGGGACGTGTGTAGTGATGAGATGTACGAGTGGAGAGTACAGTAGTGGGTGTTTTACTGTATGGTGTGGGGTGGGTGTGAAATGCCTGGTGGGCTGCATGCGGATGTATGTGTGTGTGAGGAAAAACACCATCGACTTCACTCAGAAACCCCATCCACAGGTAGTTCATACGAGCTGAAATTCAAGTTGACATACAAGGAAATGGTGTTTAGCACGATAGGCGATACGCGGGTTCTTCCTTGGGGGAAAACAAAAGAAGAAAAAAAAGAAAAAGATTGAGCTCAGAAATAAGAGAGAGAGAGAGAGAGAGAGAGATCTGCTGTGTTTGGCACCGATAGAGCTGATACCCTTGGGAACTACAGGGACACAGTAAACTGACTAATCATTGATGAAATGCAGACAACGTGCATTGGAAGATCGTCAGAATTTGTCATTGATGAATTCTTTCTCTTCTTTTGGTATTTTTTTACTTTATTTTTGTCAATAATTCCATCAAATTGCAGCTGTCTGTATCTGCATAGCTTCAAAGTATAAGTCTCCAGATCCGAGGAATAGTTTTGTATTCAGTTACACTGACAGAATGCTATTGATCCCGTGTTGTCATAGAAACAAAGGTTCGCACAGAGTGTTCTTGCGAAAGAGAAATTGTGACTGACATACTGTATTACATCACCATACTGTATGACATCACCATACTGTATGACATCACCATGCTGTATGACATCACCATACTGTATGATATCACCATATCGGTACCGCCATATTTATGTCTGCTTGTGGCCTTGGGCCACAACTTTGTTCTCTGTCACCTCCCTGGGACTGTGAGAACACCTACAGCCCTACCCACGTAAACCAGCTTGTAACAGTGGGTGTGGGTATATATTACAGTAAAACGATTCCTGGTTCTCTGTGGTAGTTTCACATGAGACGGTTCTGTGACGTCACTAACAGATGGCTATAAGTTATAACCCACACACACACACATAACATATATATATATCCACTGGCATACAAAGCACACATCTCCTAGATCTAGGGAGCGCTCTCAGCTTTACTTACTTCCCCTATTTTCAAATTGACCTGATTGAGCGCATGTTTTCGGCTTTAGCGACGCCTTTGTTCCTATTCTATATATATATACATGGGGGCCCTATGAATGGTGAGATACCCTTAGATCTGTTAGACGTTTCAGCGGTAGGATGGTAGATTCCCCCCCCCTCCCCTCCACTGTGGCTTGTAGCCAATATAGGGCAAGGCGGACTTGTCCACTGGCATACAAAGCACACATCTCCTAGATCTAGGGAGCGCTCTCAGCTTTACTTACTTCCCCTATATATATGTTATGTGTGTGTGTGGGTTTGTAGCCGAAAATTCTGGACATGAATGTGTATCGTTCTGTTAGCGTGTATCATATTCTGATCTTTTTTTCTAACACTCTGGCGCACACGACAGTCGTGGGTTTGGCTAGTATGATGACCTGGGTGTTGGCGGTAGGTTCTCGTGCACTGACCGGCAGCAGACACACACGTCCTTACAATCCTGTGTCTGTTGACGAGCTGCGTGACCCGGGACTGTCTCCACCAGACGATCGCTGACCGGACAAATGACGACCATGTAGCACGTGCATGCGAGACGTCACGTAATCGGACAACACGTCCACAGTCTCGTGCCGCCATTACCGACTTGCGTAACGTGTTTGCGGTAATTTGATCATGGAGATAGAAATAACAAGTCCATCATCCGGGTACCTCAGTGTGCGTTCCGCACGAGGCGGGTCTCTTTAAATGTGGGGGGTCGGTTACCGAGTGACGTCACGGTCTGTCTGCGCGGAGCGTCAAACGTAACGGGGATTAGCTGACGGACGTTCCGACCTTCCAGTGAACTTCCATTTCTTGAAAATCAGTGTTCAATGGTGCTTGGCTGATGGATTTATTGTTCACGTGGTCTGGAGTGAGACATGGTCACTGGAAAAGAATGATGTCCCTTTGGTGGGACTGACCAACTTGCAGCAGTCGTGATACAGTCTGAGACAGCAGGGCAGACTGATATCGCCCGTGAGACAGCAGTCATGCGCTGACTGCTGCAGTCTGTGAGACAGCTGGTAGACGTTTGTCTGCCGTGAGAGTATTACATGTACTTTGGGTGAGAATGTATTTCATGTACATGTCGCAGCTGGCCTGATCGTGGGGAACATAAAACGTGGTATGCTGGTCACGTGGTATGCTGGTTACGCCGACAAGTTCAGTATCCGCGGCTACACGTGTAGGAGAAAGACTTGATGCTGAACTTTGTTGTTTCACCTGCTGCAAAAGTTGTCTGGAACTCGAAATTCCTTAGGAATGCTGTTTGCTGCGCCGACACACAAACGGGAGTGGGAAGGGGGGCAGGGGGGCGGGAGGGGGTGTTAATCCTCGGTGGTGGCTAGGAAGCAAACTGGTGATGTTTATGGTTGAGGGTTAATGTTGTCTGTGGATGTGGATACAGGGTGTTTGTGGGTGCAGTGTTTATGGGTACGGATGCAGGGTGTGGGTAGGTGCGGGTGCAGGGTGTCTCTGGGTGCAGGTGCTGGGCGTCTGTGGGTGTGGGTGCAGGGTGTCTGTGGGTGCGGGTGCAGGGTGTCTGTGGGTGCGGGTGCAGGGTGTCTGTGGGTGTGGGTGCAGGGTGTCTGTGGGTGCGGGTGCAGAGTGTGTAGGAGCGGGTGCAGAGTGTGTAGGAGCGGGTGAAAGGTGCCTGGGAGTGGATGTAGTGCACGGTGTCTGTGGGTTCTGTGCGATACAGACAAGGAAAAAAAGACTGATACAGGTCAGTGCAGAATCTGATTCCCCAACGTTTCCATGACAACCGTTCTACAGTGGCCTGAACTTCTCTCTTTACAACAATGTGATGCTGTTCAAATTGCTGCTTTAATTTACACTTCGCCATTCGTAGGTGATGTATTATTAACGGGGACAAATCGCCATTGTTCTAGAAATGTCTTTGAAAACGGAAATGAAGGGCGCAGCTTTGTCGTGTTTCCTGAGGAGCCTGTTTCTGGTTGTCGTAAACACGCGCTATTGCTGATGGGGCTTTGAACGCGCGCTGCCCTTAGTGGTAATTGCGGTGAATAGACGTTGCCCGTGGGAATTGCGGTAAATAGACGTTGCGTGATGGATCGCCTTTTACAAAAGATGGCGATAGTGGGTGAAGTAGTTGTAACAGGAAGTGGGGGAGAGTGGGGTGCGGGGTGGAGGGTGGGGGGTGGACTAAAGAGGTCCCACGTGTCTCTTGTGGCGACAACAGAACAAGCTATACGACATGTGAGGATCCGCCGGGGCGGCGGCCATTTCGCTGCGTGTGTCGTTGTCTGCATCCGTCTTCAGTTGACTGTTCAAAACGCCCGAATAGCTTCCGCTATTTTGTTTTCGTCCACTCAGTGAATATTACACCGGCCGAGAAAAAACTGAATACTGCATGTATTTATGAATTTTAATGTGTAGGATGCGCTGGTTTTCTGTTGTTGTCCATGACTGTGCAAATAATTTCTGCCGTAATAATATCAGGAGTTACTCAGTGTTCACGGTTCACTGGGTGTCACGCTGCCGTGGTTTTAAAAGACAAATGCTGAATATATTAGACCGACCAGCTGCTATAGGGGGTGTACAGTGGTAGCATAAAGTGTTTTGTCTGTCAAGTGTCCGTGTGTGAGAGTTTGGCTTGTACAGGCAGCGACCAGCGCATTACTGCCTGATAATGACGAGCGTACTGCAGTAGAGCAATCCCAACGATATTAGTTCAAAAAGGGACCGTCAGTTACGCTGTTTGCAGTCTCCAGATTTGCTTTTACCTAAATAATCATGTTCAGACAATGTGTACGTTTCTCTGTGCAGTTTTTACAAAGGATTCCGTGTAGTCTTCGTCGCGTGAAGCAGAAATTGCGTAACGAGAGTCTGAGAAATGTGCATAACTGACCGTCCATTTTCGACTGAACAAATATTGTGGAATTGGTTATAAGTGACGTCTAGCACTAGTAGTAATTTGTGTCATCATTAAAGTTTGTTGCTGACGTCATTTCTACACTTGAATCATATCCTTACGTGGTGGAAAAGGACGTGAAACTTCCAAACACCCACCCCACCCCTTGTACAAATCCTGTTTGGTGTGAAGGTCGGGACAGCTGAGCTGAGAATTGATGTTGAGATGAGAAGTTCCTGGGTTAGAATCTAAAGAGAGCTAATCACAGACCTGTTGTTGTTTTTTTTGTTTTTTTTTTCAATGACCCTAATCTTGACTATAGTTTACAGTAGACATCAAAACACCCACTCTATCGCCATGTTGTGTGCAGTCTATACTCCAGACCAGATAGTTTACAGCAGTTTACAATCAATACATCAATACAATCAATACATCAATACATCAATACAATCAATACATCAATACAATCAATACATCAATACAATCAATACATCAATACAATCAATACATACAACCCATCAATACTTCCCACTGCACCTAACTTCCCCAGAGGTTGCTGGTCACAGTCTGCGTATTACAGGGTGGAGTTTGGCAAAGTCTGCACGAGAAATTCAGGGAATTTTACATTCCTCTTACGCGGGCTGGGTTTCTCGGCGGAAATTGGAAGTGGGTATCATGTTTGGGACAATTTGCCGACGTGTCAGAAATGCGCGCCTAGCGGAATTTTGTCTTTTATTTTTTAACAAGCGATGTAGTGGGCGATGCTGCTGTTTGTGGGGCATCATTATGTAGTCTTGTTTCACTGGGTTTTGCAAGGGACGAGTAGAATATGTTGCTGTTCTTGTTAGTGCAAAGACTCTACGACTGATAATATTCGTCGTCAGATTTCACCCTTCTCAAAATCACCAGGTAGTCCTCGCCCTCTTTTTTGTGGTGGGGGAGCCGGGGTGGTCGAATGGTAGAGCGTTGGACTTCTAATGCTCGGGTCGTGAGTTCGATCCCGGCTGGGGCCAAATGTTTGTGCTGGCTTTTTCATCGTTGCCCCGTCTTTGATATCAACCTGTGTGGTGGAAAAGGACGTTAAGCCCCCAAACACCCACCCTTTCTTGTGGTGTGTGTTGAGGGAGGTGGGAGGGGGAGGGTGTGCCTAGAATCGGTTCTGTGAGGTGACCCAGATTCGCCAAGGTTCATGTACTATTGCCAGATATTATTGCGAGTCGTAGATCGATACACAAGACGCTTTGACTCCATAATTCTGACCTTCGGTATTAATAATTTGGCACTGGCGCCTACAAGAGTGGCTGGGGTTGGGGCAAGGGGGGGGGGGGGTTGGGGCAAGGGTGGGGGGGGGGGTGGGGGGGGGGGTAGGTGGTTCAACACGCTAGCTGCCTCTCAGTGTCTGGAGTTGCGGTTCACATTCAGTACGGCAGGATTTCTTCCCGTGTCACGTGATCCAAGGAAGCGTTCCGTTACGTACTCACAAGTTTTGCTCGTCAAAAACATGGGCGGTTTGTTGGATCGGCTCGCTGATTCGGAGTGCATGAGCAGGTCTGTGATGGTTGTGACAAGGCACGTGCAACAGTTATCAGGCGCGCCATCTTGGACGAGTGACAGAAGCGATCCTTCTTGACTGCTCGTTACGTGAGGTGGTGAAGAAAGATGGAACACTGGGAGTGATTCAGGAGTTTGGACACGGAGCTGTCAGTCGTCCACTATACGGTCACGTGTACCTGTTCTGGGACGTCAAGTTGTGTGCGGTTTTCTAGTTACAATTTGGTGGTGTTGTGGGGTGTTGTTTTTGTTGTTGTAGATGTAGTTCTGGCTTTGTTGTTGTTGTTGTTCGTTTGTTTAGTTGGTTGGTTGGTTGGTTGTTGTGTTTTGTGTTTGGTTTTGGATTCTGTTTGTTTGTTTGGTTTTTGTTGTTGTTGTCGTTGTTTGCCATCTTGTTTTGTTGGGGGTGGGGAGAGTGCATTGCTGTTTATTGTTGTTTTCTTTTCTTGTGCTTTTGTTTGTTTGTTTGTTTGTCTGGCAGGGGGAGGGGCGGATTTGTCTGCCCGTGTCGAGGTGTCCATGTCACTCTACCCTTGTCCATGTCACTGTACCCCCTGTCATGTCACTCTATCCCTGTCATGTCACTCTACCCCTGTCATGTCACTCTACCCCTGTCATGTCACTCTACCCATGTCATGTCACTCTACCCCTGTCATGTCACTCTACCCCTGTCATGTCACTCTACCCCTGTCATGTCACTCTACCCATGTCATGTCACTCTACCCCTGTCATGTCGCTCTAACCTGCGTTTCAGTTTTGTGTGTCTGTCGTAAAGGGAGAACGGGAAGGTGGGGTTTGATGAAGGGGTGGGGGGGGGGAGGAGGGGGGGAGTATGTGGGCGAGGGGTAGAGGGGTGTAATGGGGGAGTGGGGCGGCGCCTGTTGTCTGGTCAGACGATTACCTGCCCGGTCACAAAAGCTGATTGCAAGAGATGACTCGCCGAGCATCAAGCTGCCATACAATCGGCTCTTTGTCTCCCGACATGCAACACCTGAAGGTGATGCTGCCAGCAGATCTGATTGTGTCCTGACCGGCAGACGCCTGGCGTAACACGGGCTGCATGTTACAACTGTCTGGAGACGGAGCGGCAAGTGGGGCAGCACTATCGCTATCTGTCTCTATGTAACTATCTAGCTCACAATGTACAGACACCACGCCACTTGGCATTTCTCTCCACTTCTGCCAGAAAACACGTAGACATGTTGTAGTTTAACACGCCAGGAACACACGCAGGGAAACTGTGCGCATGCGCGTGTTTGTAGTGTGGTTTCTGTTTCCTCCAGCCGGACATGTTGCAGTATCGTACGTGTGGCGTTGTAAGGCGAGCAGAGCCTGCTGTGCCATGGGGATTTTTCGCCAAATAAAAATTATTATTAGTAGTAGTGTTTATGAAGTAATTGACGCTGCTTGTGTGGCCGGATATGCATCAACTTGCAGTACCCACAATGTCAGCCATTTCTTCGTGTCTGCCAAAAGAAATACATGTACACCTGCACTTCCCAAATATTGGTTTACGATGGGAATAAAGGTGCAGGCATCAGTATGGATGATCTTTATTGGCGGCCTGTGTCGGTGTTGTTCTGATCGCAATACACGACGCGAGACATTCGCTATTTCTCAATCGTCTGTGCCCTGCCTGTTTATTACTGAACACCTCCCCCCCCTACCCCCACCCCGTTATTAATCCCACTCGCCAGGTGACACTAGTGACCAGCCGACCGTGACGACCAGGTGAGCTGGTCTGACGGTTATGATAGATAGGCCAGTGGCAGTAGGTAGAAACATGATGCACGTGTTGTAATATGGCGGGGACACGCGAGCAGTTGTGTCTGTGTGTGGATTTGTTCGGCGGATTACGACGGCTCCATGTTCAAAACATTCACGTCAATCTTCTGATTAACTCTTTGACGACGGAGCACAATTTCTGACACACGATAGGAAATCGTGTGTCAGAAATTGTGCTCCGTCGTCAAAGAGTTAATATAATGTGTGTGTGTGTGTGAGATGTATTCACGTCAATCTTCTGATTAATATAATGAGATGTATTCACGTCGCACGCGCGTGTTCCCGAACCATTAATAATAATACGTTGTGCAAAAATCTGTGCACACAAACAATAAGTCTGGTGTGAAGGTCTTTTCAAGGTCATGTCGGAACTCTACCCGTAAAACCTGCTGTCGACTGACTGTCAAGGTCGACTGGAAGTCAAGGTCGGCTGGCTGAAAGAAGAAGAAGAAGAAGAACTGAGTATTGTGTGGGATCTTGTGCAAGGTCATGTGTGTAGTATGTGGTATTCTTCTGCCAGGGACTTGTATGTACCCACAGAGATATACTACACTCTGTGTGTGTGTGTGTGTGTGTGTGTGTGTGTGTGTGTGTGTGTGTGTGTGTGTGTGTGTGTGTGTTCATCTAAAAACTTTTAATAATGCTGCTTGTATGCTTTGACTGTAAGCGGACTTCGCGTCTGTGCCGAGGCCCTGTGGTAACCTGGTTGTGTCTATACCAAAGTGTTTTCTTTTGCACGGTATTGTGTGTCAAATAAGATTATTGTAATAAAGTCCCGTGTGTGTGTGTGTGTGTGTGTGTGGTGTGTGTGTGGTGTGGTGTGTGTGTGTGTGTGTGTGTGTGTGTGTGTGTGTGTGTGACCACACCGCTACAACAATTACTGAACTAAATTACAAAAGACTAATATCGCGTGCCCACAAACATTATTTCTGTGATTACCGATCAGCGGTCGAGTCGGCCGCCAGTGTGAGAACGTTAACGTATAATTGTATATGGTATCCTGTTTCACTTTAATGTCTCGCGAGACGCCAGCTGGGAGCAGACGACATTTAGACAGTTTCTCGCAATCTGCTCGTCATTGATTGTGTAAATGGAGGATCCATGGAAGGGCGGGAATACAGCGCCGCCATTCTCTGTACTGGTCACGTGATCTATGGCTTACGCTGTGACTCCCCTGCGGCGGTTTTAGCGTGTGTTAAAAAAAATGAAGAAAAGAAAACTATGAGAAGAGATCTATTTCTATCTGTTATTCGTTCTGTTTATAGTTTATAGATCCGTTTCCTTTCCTGAAGCAACTTTATACGTCTTAAACAGTGAAGTTTGCGGCTGGCGACAAGATGTCGTAATCTGCATGCAAACAGTTCTAGGTGTGTACTTAGTTGTGGTTGTTGTGGCGATCCAGTCAAGCCTATGGACACAAGATACAACGTCACGTCACGTTTTTAGTCACGACTGAGAACTGAGTGTGGGAGACAGAGTCAGAGACAGATAGATAACGATAACGATAAAGATCCTTTATTTTACAACGGAAGAAGTTACAGGCATACAAAGACAATTTCAAACTTGCCGTTGCTACACTACCCCCCCCCCAAAAAAAAAAAGGAGAAAATGAAGAGATGGAGAAATCCGTTTCCTTTCCTGAAGCAGCTTTATACGTCGTAAACAGTGAAGTTTGCGGCTGGCGACATGCATGCAAACAATTAAAGGTACTCAGTTATGGTTGTTGTGGCGATCAAGCCTGGAGAGAGAGAGAGAGCAATTTTTGTCTGCCAGTTGGGAATCAAACTCACGACCCTAACAGTTACAGTTTAGCAGTCAATCGACTATGCTGTCCAGGATTTCACAATGTTTTATTTTCATTTTTACTACTTAGGAACAGCTCGACAAGAAGAAGAAACAGCATTAAGTATATATAGATTACACTTGATTTACACATGCTGGCTTTGCGGTTTTGTCAGTTTGATTATTTCCCCTGAAATAAAAGTTTTGCCCCTTGTTACTGACAGGAAGTGGGCGGGAGTTGTTATTCTGACTGTTACTCCAGCGAAGTGTCTCTAATTCCTGACCCTGTATCGCTCTCTTCAGTTTGGCGGAACAGTCAGCAAGCGTCACCCAATTGTGCAGCTCACGTGCAACTCGACAATGTGTGCTAACCAGATTAGGGACTGAGGAGGGTCAATATTCTGGCCGCTATTAGCGGGATGGGATCATCGTGGGAGAGAAACATATAGCGTCATTGTATCACTAACAACCTGTTGACAACATGTAGCGTCACTCAATCACTAACAACCTGTTGACAACTTCTTGTGTAGCACGTGCATGACGCCACGTCCTCGCTGTGACGTCACGGTGACGTAGTGATAGAGGGAATGTTTAAGGTGCTGGCACAGAGAGAGGGTGGGGGTGGGGGGGGGGGAAGGAGGGAAGTTTGTCGGGTCAGTTTTGCGATACATGCAGCAGCGCGGCAACAGTAAGACATGCTACTTGCATTACATACCGTCCCCGTCCTGCTGCCAGTGCCAGAAGCTTATTGTATAACCCCGTCCTGCTGCCAGTGCCAGAAGCTTATTGTATAACCCCGTCCTGCTGCCAGTGCCAGAAGCTTATTGTATAACCCCGTCCTGCTGCCAGTGCCAGAAGCTTATTGTATAACCCCGTCCTGCTGCCAGTGCCAGAAGCTTATTGTATAACCCCGTCCTGCTGCCAGTGCCAGAAGCTTATTGTATAACCCCGTCCTGCTGCCAGTGCCAGAAGCTTATTGTATAACCCCGTCCTGCTGCCAGTGCCAGAAGCTTATTGTATAACCCCGTCCTGCTGCCAGTGCCAGAAGCTTATTGTATAACCCCGTCCTGCTGCCAGTGCCAGAAGCTTATTGTATAACCCCGTCCTGCTGCCAGTGCCAGAAGCTTATTGTATAACCCCGTCCTGCTGCCAGTGCCAGAAGCTTATTGTATAACCCCGTCCTGCTGCCAGTGCCAGAAGCTTATTGTATAACCCCGTCCTGCTGCCAGTGCCAGAAGCTTATTGTATAACCCCGTCCTGCTGCCAGTGCCAGAAGCTTATTGTATAACCCCGTCCTGCTGCCAGTGCCAGAAGCTTATTGTATAACCCCGTCCTGCTGCCAGTGCCAGAAGCTTATTGTATAACCCCGTCCTGCTGCCAGTGCCAGAAGCTTATTGTATAACCCCGTCCTGCTGCCAGTGCCAGAAGCTTATTGTATAACCCCGTCCTGCTGCCAGTGCCAGAAGCTTATTGTATAACCCCGTCCTGCTGCCAGTGCCAGAAGCTTATTGTATAACCCCGTCCTGCTGCCAGTGCCAGAAGCTTATTGTATAACCCCGTCCTGCTGCCAGTGCCAGAAGCTTATTGTATAACCCCGTCCTGCTGCCAGTGCCAGAAGCTTATTGTATAACCCCGTCCTGCTGCCAGTGCCAGAAGCTTATTGTATAACCCCGTCCTTGCTGCCAGTGCCAGAAGCTTATTGTATAACCCCGTCCTGCTGCCAGTGCCAGAAGCTTATTGTATAACCCCGTCCTGCTGCAGTGCCAGAAGCTATTGTATAACCCCGTCCTGCTGCCATTGCCAGAAGCTTATTGTATAACCCCGTCCTGCTGCAGTGCCAGAAGCTTATGTATAACCCCGTCCTGCTGCCAGTGCCAGAAGCTTATTGTAAACCCCGTCCTGCTGCCAGTGCCAGAAGCTTATTGTATAACCCCGTCCTGCTGCCAGTGCCAGAAGCTTATTGTATAACCCCGTCCTGCTGCCAGTGCCAGAAGCTTATTGTATAACCCCGTCCTGCTTGCCAGTGCCAGAAGCTTATGTATAACCCCGTCCTGCTGCCAGTGGCCAGAAGCTTATGTATAACCCCGTCCTGCTGCCAGTGCCAGAAGCTTATTGTATAACCCCGTCCTGCTGCAGTGCCAGAAGCTTATTGTATAACCCCGTCCCTGCTGCCAGTGCCAGAAGCTTATTGTATAACCCCGTCCTGCTGCAGTGCCAGAAGCTTATGTATAACCCCGTCCCTGCTGCCAGTGCCAGAAGCTTATTGTATAACCCCGTCCTGCTGCCAGTGCCAGAAGCTTAGTGTATAACCCCGTCCTGCTGCCAGTGCCAGAAGCTTATTGTATAACCCCGTCCTGCTGCCAGTGCCAGAAGCTTATTGTATAACCCCGTCCTGCTGCCAGTGCCAGAAGCTTATTGTATAACCCCGTCCTGCTGCCAGTGCCAGAAGCTTATTGTATAACCCCGTCCTGCTGCCAGTGCCAGAAGCTTATTGTATAACCCCGTCCTGCTGCCAGTGCCAGAAGCTTATTGTATAACCCCGTCCTGCTGCCAGTGCCAGAAGCTTATTGTATAAACCCCGTCCTGCTGCCAGTGCCAGAAGCTTATTGTATAACCCCGTCCTGCTGCCAGTGCCAGAAGCTTATTGTATAACCCCGTCCTGCTGCCAGTGCCAGAAGCTTATTGTATAACCCCGTCCTGCTGCCAGTGCCAGAAGCTTATTGTATAACCCCGTCCCTGCTGCCAGTGCCAGAAGCTTATTGTATAACCCCGTCCTGCTGCCAGTGCCAGAAGCTTATTGTATAACCCCGTCCTGCTGCCAGTGCCAGAAGCTTATTGTATAACCCCGTCCTGCTGCCAGTGCCAGAAGCTTATTGTATAACCCCGTCCTGCTGCCAGTGCCAGAAGCTTATTGTATAACCCCGTCCTGCTGCCAGTGCCAGAAGCTTATTGTATAACCCCGTCCTGCTGCCAGTGCCAGAAGCTTATTGTATAACCCCGTCCTGCTGCCAGTGCCAGAAGCTTATTGTATAACCCCGTCCTGCTGCCAGTGCCAGAAGCTTATTGTATAACCCCGTCCTGCTGCCAGTGCCAGAAGCTTATTGTATAACCCCGTCCTGCTGCCAGTGCCAGAAGCTTATTGTATAACCCCGTCCTGCTGCCAGTGCCAGAAGCTTATTGTATAACCCCGTCCTGCTGCCAGTGCCAGAAGCTTATTGTATAACCCCGTCCTGCTGCCAGTGCCAGAAGCTTATTGTATAACCCCGTCGTCCTGCTGCCAGTGCCAGAAGCTTATTGTATAACCCCGTCCTGCTGCCAGTGCCAGAAGCTTTATTGTATAACCCCGTCCTGCTGCCAGTGCCAGAAGCTTATTGTATAACCCGTCCTGCTGCCAGTGCCAGAAGCTTATTGTATAACACCGTCCTGCTGCCAGTGCCAGGAGCTTATGGTATCCACCGTCCCGTCCTGCTGCCAGTGCCAGAAGCTTATTGTTATACACCGTACCTGCTGCATTGCCAGAAGCTTATTGTATACCCCCGTCCTGCTGGCCAGTGCCAGAAGCTTATTGTATAACCCCGTCTGCTGCCAGTGCCAAAGCTTATTGTATAACCCCGTCCTGCTGCCAGTGCCAGAAAGCTTATTGTATAACCCCGGCCTGCTGCCAGTGCCAGAAGCTTATTGTATAAACCCCGTCCTGCTGCCAGTGCCAGAAGCTTATTGTATAACCCCGTCCTGCTGCCAGTGCCAGAAGCTTATTGTATAACCCCGTCCCTGCTGCCAGTGCCAGAAAGCTTAGCTATATGATAACCCCGTCCTGCTGCCAGTGCCAGAAGCTTATTGGTATAACCCCGTCCTGCTGCCAGTGCCAGAAGCTTATTGTATAACCCCGTCCTGCTGCCAGTGCCAGAAGCTTATTGTATAACCCCGTCCTGCTGCCAGTGCCAGAAGCTTATTGTATAACCCCGTCATGCTGCCAGTGCCAGAAGCTTATTGTATAACCCGTCCTGCTGCCAGTGCCAGAAGCTTATTGTTTATTACATACCGTCACCGTCCCCGTCCTGCTGCCAGTGCCAAAGCTTATTGTATAACCCCGTCCTGCTGCCAGTGCCAGAAGCTTATTGTATAACCCCGTCCTGCTGCCAGTGCCAGAAGCTTATTGTATAACCCCGTCCTGCTGCCAGTGCCAGAAGCTTATTGTATAACCCCGTCCTGCTGCCAGTGCCAGAAGCTTATTGTATAACCCCGTCCTGCTGCCAGTGCCAGAAGCTTATTGTATAACCCCGTCCTGCTGCCAGTGCCAGAAGCTTATTGTATAACCCCGTCCTGCTGCCAGTGCCAGAAGCTTATTGTATAACCCCGTCCTGCTGCCAGTGCCAGAAGCTTATTGTTTATTACATACCGTCACCGTCCCCGTCCTGCTGCCAGTGCCAGAAGCTTATTGTTTATTACATACCGTCACCGTCCCCGTCCTGCTGCCAGTGCCAGAAGCTTATTGTATAACCCGTCCTGCTGCCAGTGCCAGAAGCTTATTGTATAACCCCGTCCTGCTGCCAGTGCCAGAAGCTTATTGTATAACCCCGTCCTGCTGCCAGTGCCAGAAGCTTATTGTATAACCCCGTCCTGCTGCCAGTGCCAGAAGCTTATTGTTTATTACATACCGTCACCGTCCCCGTCCTGCTGCCAGTGCCAGAAGCTTATTGTTTATTACATACCGTCACCGTCCCCGTCCTGCTGCCAGTGCCAGAAGCTTATTGTTTATTACATACCGTCACCGTCCCCGTCCTGCTGCCAGTGCCAGAAGCTTATTGTTTATTACATACCGTCACCGTCCCCGTCCTGCTGCCAGTGCCAGAAGCTTATTGTTTATTACATACCGTCACCGTCCCCGTCCTGCTGCCAGTGCCAGAAGCTTATTGTTTATTACATACCGTCACCGTCCCCGTCCTGCTGCCAGTGCCAGAAGCTTATTGTATAACCCCGTCCTGCTGCCAGTGCCAGAAGCTTATTGTTTATTCATGACTTTAACGCCAGACACTAGAAACAGACATACTGAAGGCTGCATGACAGTCAAAACATGACGTCATCATATCGAAATACAGTGAAAGGTCATGAACCAAGATTATACGCCCGCTGCGCTTCGTACAGTCGTTTGAAACACTCAGTGATGAAGTTCACGGTGAAGTCTCCATCTTACTCTGTGTCCGCAATACACGCACTCAGCCCTGTGATCCAATCAAAACTGATAACGCTAATGATGCATAGCAAATGAATGTTATAAGTCATGAACACAATTTATTAGCAACTCGTTATTACATTTCCTGTAACCTAGTCAGCTGGTGTTGTGTCCTCAACACACAATCCAAACATGGCGAACAGGATGTGGTCTTCACGGTTTGAGATCTGACGTGATAGTGGTAAATACTTTGGTGTTTATTTTGTATATCAAACGGTCATTAGGTTTGATGTAGGCTGGAGGGTACGCAATTTTGTTTATCGCTTTGAGAATCGGAGTTAGGACAAAAGGGATGTCATTCTGTCGTGGATAAGTGCTGTGAGTTTTGCTATAGCTTGCATCTCTCTCTCTCTCTCCTTTTCAGTATAACGTGTATATATGTGTGTTTGTACTTCATGTAATACTGTGTTTGGTGTGTGAGTTTGAAGTTTGAAATGTGGCTTGGTTTGTCGTAGCAATAGATAATAGTTTAGCAACCGTGTGTGTGTGTGTGTGTGTGTGTGTGTGTGTGTGTGTGTGTAGAGTAGCAAGGACAAGATGTAAGACAGGTGTGCGCACTTAATGTTCTATCTTGGGAAACTAAAGCGTCATTGTCGTTGTGTCTCTCCGTGTTTCTGTCTCTGGAACATCGCTCTTTGTTTCCTCCTGCGTGTGATTACCGATCTGTGGTACATGTACAATGTATAGTGATTGGTACAATGTACACTGTATAGTGATTGGTACAATGTACAACGTACAGTGATTGGGCCGGGAAGCAGCCAGTACACGGTGTATGGAACTTGTGGCGGAATGACAGACAACTCGTTCAATATCACTGGTGGTGGTGGTGACGCTTACGTCAGTTGAATGTGAAATAAGTGTGTGTGTGGGTTTAAGCTGAACCCTGTGCCCTTTACACAAAGCCATACAGATGTCAAGTGGTGTGGAGCCAAAAGGCGGGTCACGCTTGACTGACGCTCTAGTTCTCTCTCCTGGTATAATGCCATGTCTCTGAACAAGAGGAGAAACTCGGTTACAAACAAAAGTAGGTGTGATACGCATACAGCTAAATATGCAGGTAAATAATGATAATAATATACAGTATTTGTCAGTTTGTGGGTGTCTATTTGTGATTATCTGCACATTTGTAAAGATTGAGGTTTCCCGGTGAAGTGTTATTTCACGTAGTGTTGTTCGAGTCACCATGTCGCCCTTATTCTTCAAAGTCAAAGTCAACAGATTGTATTCCTTTCTCCCCTATCGGGGTGTGGAGGAACTGACAAAGTGAAAGGGACAATAATGACGTTAAACAACAAAAACAACAACAAAAATTAATACCTGTACATTGGCAGCAGCAATTTGAGCTTTTACATGAAAACACACACACACACACACACACACACACACACACACACACACACACACACAAGTTTGTTACGTTTACATTTAAACTATTCTATTAATTTTGATGTAATTAGCCAAGTTCAGTACATTTTTCTGTGATGTTTTCAAGGACATTAGTCTACAAAAGTTAAATGAGGATATTGGCCTGCGGAAATTGACAGGGATAAGGATAAGGGTTCTGTCCTGGTGGTATGTCGGACACTTCAAAATAAAATGCAGCTCGTCACCAAGGACGCACACGTCACATTTATTGCACAGCCTCTCTTCCCTAGGAATGCCGTTTCTTCTTCCCTGTTCTATCGATAACCTGTGCTTACTACATCTAAATTTCATGAGTGGTATGACGTACACATCAGGCAAAAAGGAAACGTATTTTTCTTGTCCAAACTCTGTTTTGTAATTCCTGTAGAAAAGACATTTGTTACTGTTTTCGAGGCTTTCACGCCATTCCTGAATTAAGCTATCTTGCAGACTTTTCTTGACGTTTCTACATAGGGAATCTACACTAGAAAACGTCTGTGTTTCCCATACACAGTCAAAACCACTTTGTACTAGGATGTCTTTGATTCTGGTGAGCCACTCATTCTGAACAATGGAATGTTTGTGCAGATGAAATATCAGGGAATACATTTTCTTAGAAAACTTGTCAGTATTGCATTTGATCATACTAGCCCAGAATCGGATCATGCGGACTTAAATGGTTATTTCAAGAGGGAACTTCCCCGTTTCCCCATATACCAGTGATGACATTGTATTTCGGCTTAAACGAAAAATATTTCTAAGGAATTTAAGCTGCAGTTTTTCGATCAGAGAAATATTTTCATTACCCCAAACTTCACAGCCGTACAGAAGAACAGGTACAATCATTTTGTAGAACAAATCAAGAAGTACATGCAGAGGTAGGTCTTGTCGCCTGGCTGTTTGTAAGAATGAAAACATAGCTTTTGAGCTTGATCATGTAAACGTTTTTTACATTTAGCAAACTTTCCGTTTCTGGTAAAAACTACACCCAAATATCGGAGTGAATCAACATTTTCCAAGGCAGTATCACCATACACAAAAATATCGGTCCTGCACTTGCGGCCGCTGAAAACAACTACTTTTGTCTTCGTCACATATACCTCAAGATTCCATTTTTCGCAATAGGAAAACAACACATCGAGCGCTTTTTGTAAGCCAGCCTTCGACTCTGACAGCAATATTGTGTCGTCTGCGTAAAGCAAAACGAACAATTGAAAGTAAAACGACGATACCTCGTCATCACCAGTTAGAGTAACAGGCAGGCGAAGTGGATCACAACCCTTACTGACAAAGAAATCTTCCATGTCGTTAAGAAAAAGAGAGAACAGAAGTGGTGAGAGATTCTCCCCGCGTCTAACACCTTTGAAACTTCCGGTAAAAATCCAATTTCCTGCCGTTGACAAAGACATGTGACTTTATATGATCATAGATATAATGACTTTCAATACTTTTCCATTGATCTGTTGTCTGACTAGCTTCTACCACAGACCAGCTCTCCACACGGAATCAAAGGCTTTACGGTAATCTATGAAAGCACAGTATAATTTCTTCTTTTGGTTGGCCAAAATATCAATTAGAGCCTTCAGGACATAAATGTGATGTATGGTAGAAAGTTCCTTTCTGAAACCGACTTGATTCTCTAACAAACTGGCGTTATACTGTGCACGTGAAACACGACACTAGTGCATCAGTACAGCTTAGTACATGTAGTGGTATCTTGATTATACTGCTGCAGGGAATCGAGAAGGGGGGGGGGGGGAGAGAGAGAGAGAGAGGGTGGGTGAGTGGGTGTTTGGGGGTTTAACGTCTTTTTCCACCACATAGGGTGTATCAAAGACGGGGCAACGATGAAATAGCCAGCACAAATATTTGGCCCCAGCCGGGATCGAACTCACGACCCGAGCATTAGAAGTCCAACGCTCTACCATTCGACCACCCCGGCTCCCCGAGAGAGAGAGACAGAGAGAGAGAGAGAAGTCGGGTAACTGATCTCCACCGGTTCAGTTGGGCTTTGGACTGGTTATCGGAAGGTCGATGGTTCGAACCCCGACATGACAAAATCTTGTGCAGAGTTTGTCCAGTGCTCCCGTCTTTGAATCACCTTTGCGGTGGAAAAGGACGTTAAACCTTGAAACAGCCAGCCACGCACTCCCTTAGCTTCGGCCAGACACGAATTCGTCAATCGAAATCCAGTGAAGCGTACAAACATCTTGAATTTCTGCCCTGCATTTGGCGTACGCTTAACCAATCGAGTGCAACGTACAAACGTCTAGGACGTCCGCCATGCACTAGGCGTACACCTTGTAACCAATCGAGTGCAACGTGCAAACGTCTTCCGCCGTGCATTAGGCGTACGCCTCTTTACCAATTGAGCACGTGAGTGAAGGAGACGGGACGTTACCAGCGGGTACCCAAGTGAGTGAGCACATTCAAGTTGTCAATGAAGTGATGAGTGTTTTAAGGCTGACCGACTTGCCGCCTGATGTGGGCGACCTTCCCGGCCGACACATGACAAATCGGTCAACCACGGGGCCGGCCGCCATCTTGCCATCCTGCTGCTCCTTCACTACCGGCTGATTACAGTCGGAAACAAGCACGTGCAACGGCACGCGATGTGACGGGGAGGGGGGGGGGGGGGGGGTCACCCTTAGTGTGACTGTCGGCTGTCTTCCACTTCCTTCAAGGTCAATATGTGGGCGACGGCCAAAGTCGGTGATTCAAGTTTCAACTGACTGATCTCTATTTATTTCGACTATTTCGACGTCACCCGGTGTACCGATATCCGACCAGAACACAGACGAGGGGTGACTGGCTGTATCACTTCTGTGTGTTTACGTTGTGCCCAACATGACGTCAGAACAAATTACGTCCCTTTGGGTGTTGACGTACAAAGATGACAAGAATAGGGAGATGGTCAATTTGATCAGTAATCGTGATGATGATGATGATGATGATGATGATCACAATGATGGCGATTCAATGGCTTCTTCCCGTCTGCTCGTGTTTTCGGATTTCTTGTGAAGTTAACAGATCTCAGCCAGACTCATGCATGTCATCCTGGTTGTCTCCCTTCACTAAACACACGTGGTTTTAGTTATAATGATAGCCGACTGGTCCACATGGGGAGCTGGGACAAAGGAACCTCGTCTTGTGTCCGTCTAACAATGATCATGTCGGGACTTTTGCTGCCGACGTCAGAAACTTACTAGACAGGAACAACTGTTTCTGGACTCTTTCTCATTCTTCAACACTTTCCCTTCCCTGTCCTACACTTTGTTTCTCTCCCCTGTCCTACACGTGGTTTCTCTCCCCTGTCCTACACTGTGTTTCTCTCCCCTGTCCTACACTTTTGTTTCTCTCCCCTGTCCTACACTGTGCTTCTCTCCCCTGTCCTACACTTTTGTTTCTCTCCCCTGTCCTACACGGTGTTTCTCTCCCCTGTCCTACACTTTTGTTTCTCTTCCCTGTCCTACACTGTGTTTCTCTCCCCTGTCCTACACGTGGTTTCTCTCCCCTGTCCTGCACTTTTGTTTCCCTCCCCTGTCCTACACTTTTGTTTCTCTCCCCTGTCCTACACTTTTGTTTCTCTCCCCTGTCCTACACTTTGTTTCTCTTCCCTGTCCTACACTTTTTTCTCTCCCCTGTCCTACACTGTGTTTCTCTCCCCTGTCCTACACTTTTGTTTCTCTCCCCTGTCCTACACTTTTTTCTCTCCCCTGTAACATGCCCACGCCTTTAACACTTACCTTGCCGCTGACACTTGATCTCTTTTTCCTCAGCTCTATCATTGGACTATTCCTGTGTGGCGTGTTTCACATGTCGATACTTCACCCTTGTCTTTCGTCCTGACTTTACGTGTCTCTGGGCTGTGAACAAAGATTCTATAAATAGACTTAATTACCTGCTAAGCTAAGTTATAGAGGCCGTGCTAAAAGGCAGTAACCACACACTTGACATGACACTTGTTTCCTATTCGTTTACTTGAGTATCGATTGTGGACGTGACATAAAGCACAGTGTAACTTACAGTATCGCTACCGTAGGTGGTCGGGGTCAAGTCAGTATGAATTATGGCGTTTCTCTGCCCTTGACGTCACTTACCTCCCCTGAGCGTGAAGGGAGCCGACTACATGGACCGTGCGTGTTTCTAGATATAGCTTTGCTTTTCAAATGCACAATACAAGGTGGGATAGATTCCACTCAGGGGCACATAACCCATGTTAGTGATCTCAGTTGTCGAACGTGATGTATGGAGATTTATTTAGAGGCAGGCAGGTGGCAATGACTGCGCGCTGTTACATACAGGTCACGGTAAAGACCGCTTTACCCACTGAACAGTCAACAGTGTATGTGTGTGTGTGTGTGTGTGTGTGTGTGTGTGTATGAAAGAGAGAGAGAGGGGGGGGGGATTCACTCAGATGGCGCAGTTTTGATGATGTGGAGGACCGTGACGATGTGGATGAGAGTAGAGGATTTTTCTTTTTCTTTTTCTTTCCCCTGCTCAGCGATACAATCCTTTTTTTTTTCTTCTTTTTCCTTTTTTTTCAATGTACGATATTTCAGTTTATCATATTTCCATAAATACACTCTATTTCGCCGCGTCAGCAGGTTTATTCAGAATGTCAGCCACCTACTGCTGTGAAGAACATGACGTATTCTGAGCGGGAACAGAGAAAATGCCGGTAACTTCCCCAATCAGCGCGAAGAACGACAACTCTCCACCAATCTCCTGACTGTCACTTACCTCCCCTTGAAGCATCATTAGCGGCGCGATAAGAGACAAGGGCAGCAACTGTGTGGCGGTTAGGGCGTTGAAACCTCGCCAAAGTCTCGGAGAGAACATGAAGCGAGTGGCGACGTCAGGGTACATACAACACCTACACGCTACTGTTCTTTCAGCTGGGCGGGGGGGGGGGGGGGATGGACAGGGAAGCCGGGTGTGTTCGGGGGGGGGGGGGGGGGGGGGGGGGGGGGGGGGGGAGGAGAGAGGGACTGATCACATGCTCCCCGGATGTTCGGCATGCCCGGATGTTGCCGGACCGTCATGACCTGGACACACAGACTCCACAGTCCGCACTCGGCACGCGCCACTTCAGAATGCACTCTCATGCTCCAACCCCCCCCCCCCCCCCTCCTGCAACGTCTGGTGTCTAGTGTCGCATCTGAACCCCCCCCCCCACCTCCCCCACTGCCCCTTCTCACCCGTATCCTACCCCGCACTTCCATCGTGCAGCGGCCGGGCGCGTTGTGCATGTTGCTGTCGTCATGCAGCATATTTCTGGCAGTTTCAGAAAGTTCACGACCTTCACAATTGTCTGTTTTGGGGCGATTAGACGCTGCCGGCTCTAGATATGGCAGAGTTGTCTTGCCTACACAAACATGGATGTTTTCATTTCTCCCTGTCGGACGGAATGTCTGATACGTTATTCATACACAGCCAGGAGACGTTTTCCTTATCAACCTGTCTGGCAGTCACAAAGGGCGTGGGGTTCAAACCCTCGCAGGCACACTCTTTGTACGGGCGGTACGTGTACTTCAGTTTGCAGCTTCATCGTCAAAATCGTCTTTGTAGCCGCAATATATACAAGCCTTCAAACGCTGACATATATCCACGAGCTTTCCACATCACATCCAGCTGGAATCTGTCAAGAGGGAATTTGTGTTCTTACGTAATCTTGAATCTGGAGGCCGCCTGTGTCTGCTAGCAGTGATGTAGTGAAACACAGGACTTCTGTACATGTCGGTTGTGTGTATAATCTGTGTGTTTCTGTCTCGTAATGTATAGTAACTACGTGTGTAGTTTACAGAAATGATCAGTTAGGATATTGAAGACGTGTTGATGTTGGTCTGCAATTCTCTGATCATTTTGTGGCCAGAAGGAGAGACAGACA
>JACVVK020000578.1:207500-232500 GCA_018292915.2 Batillaria attramentaria | reverse complement strand
CGTAACATCCATTCACACAGTGACTACACATGTCTTCACGCGGATTCGTGTGTCTTCCTGTTCTAACCTTTCTAGCAAATATGACGGTGCCCATTTTACTCCCCTAGATCTTCTCCCCTAGATCCGATTACACTGATTGCATTCTCTGGCGGCTGGGAGTTGGAGGGGTGAGGGAGGAGGGGGGTGGGGGGATCTTAATTCTCGACATGCAAGGGGAGTTTCCAGTGGATTAAAAAAAAAAAGTAACCCATGGTCAGCAATGTGTAACTCGTGATCAGCAATATGTAACTCGTGATCAGCAATATGTAACCGGTGATCAGCAATATGTAGCCGGTGATCAGCAGTATGTAACTCGTGATCAGCAATATGTAACTCGTGATCAGCAATATGTAACCGGTGATCAGCAATATGTAGCCGGTGATCAGCAGTATGTAACTCGTGATCAGCAATATGTAACTCGTGATCAGCAATATGTAACTCGTGATCAGCAATATGTAGCCGGTGATCAGCAATATGTAGCCGGTGATCAGCAATATATAGCCGGCGGTGATCAGCAATATGTAGCCGGTGATCAGCAATATGTAACCGGTGATCAGCAATATGGAACTCGTGATCAGCAATATGGAACTCGTGATCAGCAATATGGAACTCGTGATCAGCAATATGTAGCCGGTGATCAGCAATATGTAGCCGGTGATCAGCAATATGTAACCGGTGATCAGCAATATGGAACTCGTGATCAGCAATATGTAACTCGTGATCAGCAATATGGAACTCGTGATCAGCAAGTGATATCCGTGGTTAGAGTCAGGATAGTGCGATACTGGTTACTGTTGTGGATAGTGCGATACTGGTTACTGTTGTGGATAGTGTGATACTGGTTGCTGTTGTGGATAGTGTGATACTGGTTACTGTTGTGGATAGTGCGATACTGGTTACTGTTGTGAGATTGTCGACTAACAACACGTGACTAACTTGCTCCACTCGTTTGAAGTGATGCAGCAGAGCGTGAAGAATGGGTCTGTACTTACCGGGCGCGTGATCAACACAAATCAACTTCCGCCGAAACGTGTGAGCACAAAGGTTTGGCAGCTATTCTAGTTTTTACAGGGGGGCCATCGTGACAGATTTACACTGAGATGCTGGAGGTGAAACACTTTCTATTTCTGTCAGGTAGGCAGTTATGATGTTTTTGTTGTTTGGCACGAAGTTGAACAACTCTATTTGGCCCGGGTGTGTGTGTGTGTGTGTGTGTGTGTGTGTGTGTGTGTGTGTGTGTGTGTGTGTGTGTGTGTGTACAGCCATCTGTTATCTATTCAGTATCCCGCATGAAAGGAGTCCAGTGCACTATAATGCAAAACGGCACATCACAGCCGGTCACGTGACTGTGTGTGTAAACAGAGGAAAATGGTAAAGATGGCGTCGGACGGGATGAAAATGAATACTCTCTCTCTCTCTCTCTCTCTCTCTCTCTCTCTCTCTCTCTCTCTCAGCTCGATTTCATCTGAACGTCGGGAGGCGGGGTAGCCGAATGGTAGAGCGTTGGAATCTCAATGCTCGGCCTGTTCGTGAGTTCGAATCTCGACTGGGGCCAAACTGATACTGATAGTCTGATACTGGCATTTTCTCGTTGCCCCGTCTTTGATATCACCCTTACGTGGTGGAAAAGGACGTTGAACTCCCAAACACCCACCCACCCTTCATCCGAGCGTCATCATTTGTCTCCGAGGTCCCCACTCTTCGTCGTCGGCTGGTCAAGCCATGCAGAATGCAAGCAGTGTGTAGCAGTACAAAGAGCGGCAGTGGGAAGCTGAGGACGTACGAGGTGGACGATCGCCTCAAAGCACGACGCCTCAAGTTGTTACAGGGAAACAATCCAAATGTCCCACACTGGTGAGCGAGCACATCTGAGGTCAGGTTAATGAAGGCATTGGCAGCTTGTACTGTACTGTATTGTGCTGGTTGTCACCCTGGACACTGTCGCGTACAGGGGAAGTAACCTCTGGCATTAACAATTGTCGCCGTTTTTCAATGACATGTGAAGAAACAAAGAGCATACTACGTGATAAGAGTCGCCAGATCGGAAGAACAAACGGCCCACGATGAAAATAATAAACATGGTAAACATGATGATAAACATGGTAAACATAATAAACATGCTGCTGCCCCAACGTTCTCCTTGAAGCTGTCTGGCGTACGGTAGGTCTTGGCTGTCTGGCGTACGGTAGGTCTTGGCTGTCTGGCGTACGGTAGGTCTTGGCTGTCTGGCGTACGGTAGGTCTTGGAATGAACACTGTTCTCTCTACACACAACACATAATGAAACACAGTGACAGTGCATAATGTACACACATCAAAGCAGGTTTCTTAGGGCACACCGAAGACACTGATCCTGATTATGGACGGTGTTGTGATGTCTCCCGTAGTAGGTGATATGATATAACCTACATGTTCTTCAGTTTCCTGTTGAATCGGATGGTTTGTTGATTGCCGGCATCAGTCACTGTCAAGTCAGTACCAGAGAGAGTACAGTCACGTGGTCAGTTCAAATCGGGACTGACACGAGAGAAGGAACGGGGTATAACTGTGATACGAGGTAGGAGAGGAAGGTGGGAACTGACGATGATCATGTAGATGTGCAACGAGGGATTACATGAAGCGGGAGTAACTCTGTCTACAAGATATACCAGTGTGTGTGTGTGTGTGTGTGTGTGTGTGTGTGTGTGTGTGTGTGTGTGTGTGTGTGTGTGTGTGTGTGTGTGTGTGTGTGTGTGTATTTCCAGTAAACTCCCATCAAGCAGCTCTTTGTGTCTGACATGAAACAGTCCAGCCCCCGTACTGGTGCCAGTGACTGGTGAAGGCGGGCAGACCGTATCACTATAACGTCTAAATGTGAAATCCTTCCTCTACATCATCCTCTCTATCGTCTGACTTATCTTATCATCCGGGGCTAATTTGAGGGAGTTGTATAAACACCAATATCTTACCGCTTTTTTCTCTCACTAACTGCTTTCATCGAGTGTAAGTTACCGTTGTCTTATAACACGGCCACTGTTCGGACAGTTTACTGCAGCACACAACAGTCAGGACTGTGACGTTGACAAAATCTCCCTCCCTACTTCATGTTAATCATAATTATAGAGTGACATCTCTATGTGGTTTGTGAGTGTGACGCTGGCAAACTCCCGTTACTAATAATTATAGAACGAAATCTCCTGCATCTTATTAAGTTATTTTTAGAGCTTGAAGTTTGTGTTTTGTATATTTGTGTTGATGTCGCTGTTGTCGGTTTTTTCCTTGTTTGGGTTTGTTTGTTTGGGTTTATTGTTGTTGGTTGGTTTTGTTTTTGTTTTGGGTTTGTTTGTTTGTTTGTTGTTTTTTTTGTTTAGCTTTTTTTTTTGGGGGGGGGGGGGCGTCGTTTTGCTTTTGGGTTTTGGCTTGGTTCTTTGTTGTTGTTTGTTCGTTTTTGTTTGTTTTGTTTTGTTTTTGTTTTTTGGGGGTGTTTTTTGTGTTTATTTTCTTTTGTTTTGTTTGTTTTTGTTTTGTGTGTTTGTTGTTTTGTGTGTTTGTTGTTTTGTGTGTTTGTTGTTTTGTTTTTGTTGTTGATTTGTTGTTTTTGTTTTGTTTTGTTTTTTGTTTGTTTGTTTTTGGAGGGGGGGGGGGTGTTTATATTTGAATTTGGGAGACGTGTGATTCAGGGTTAACCCTTTGTCTGAGAAAACCCCTTGGCAAACAGAGACAACTAATTTCTCGCCGTTAAACCGGCCAATCGTTTGAAAACCTGCATGGTGTATAAGCTACACTATACATAATAATAACCTGTGTAACCATATTTATTGTAATATCTAATGTGATGAAAAATACCTTGTAGGTAGAAGAAATGTAAATTCAGTTGGTCAATCCGCTCCGCCACATATCTCCGTCACCACGCTCTTTTTGTATCGCCACATCGCCACATGTCGGGATCTTAGCTACAAATGCAGAATCTTTTTCACAGTCCTACAATTATGTATACCTGCATCTAATGGTGAGTAGTTTTCATTATGATTTGAGGGAAGGTTTCCAGCGGTTTTATGAATAACGCAGAGAACTGAATCTGTCTTGAATGACTTCGTCAGTATCCGTCCGTCTGGAACCTGGCAAGTCATGTCTCGTGCATTGAATTCCGTTCACTGAGTCCAGCCGATGAAGGAGCAATACAAGAGGGGTGACCGCCATTTTTGCTGAGAGTAAAGGGACGTCTCCTGACGGTTCTGTACGAGCAACTAACGAACTAAATAAAACAAAAAGGCCGTGCGGTATGATGTATGGAGCGGTCTATTGGCGGAAGAAATGAACCAGTAACCGATACCGGCACTTCACGTCCCTCCCCGCGACCCTGTGTCTGGCCGTGATGCGCCACACTGTGTAACCCGGCACTCCCGCACCAATCACAAGCTACACACGACACGAGTGCCGCCAACTTCCTTTATTTTATCTGTCACGTGCTGTCCGATACAATGTACATCTCCCCCATGAAATGTGCAAGTCTGTACACGGGACGTCTTAATCGTTTGTCAAACAGCGATAGAAAATGGCCGCATTTGGCCGTTTGGCTGGTGACAGGAAGCAAAATAAAACGTGAAGAAAAGCCAGACAGAAACCCAAACAAAGCGATCAAACAATAATGATGCTAGTTAAATCAGCTGTCTGTACGAGAGTTGTGTTCAGCCAGTTGTGTTTCATTTGTCTGACATACCCACCACCTCACGTCTTAACAGTCACGTGTTTGGTGTTAAATGAAGTGTGACAGTGTCACGCTAGTGTCACGAAATACCTTGAGTACTTAACTGTGTTTGTTATTGATACTTGTAGAAGACGAGGTAAACCAGTGTGTGTGTGTGTGTGTGTGTGTGTGTGTGTGTGTGTGTGTAGATCAGCCAGGTAATCGATAAACATACGTTGACAAATCAAACACTGATGTCCATGGCACGGCGACTGATACCGTGCACACTGAGGTAGGTAGAAATAATACATGGTCGTTACCGAGTGCCCGGGGTAGATTATATTGGTATTCAATGAGAGATTATCCTACAGTAGACAATATGTGTATTGGATGAATATTGATTAGAGTTTTATTTAACTCTCTCAATGGAATGCTGATGGTTTTTTCCACTGCGTACCGGCTGTCTGGCCACTTTGAGGGAAACATTATTTTAAAAATCTCATACAAACATACAAACTTGAAACTCGGTGATATTCCTTAGTGATATTACTGTTCTCTCTGGAGTCCAGTAATGTTGAAATATGCGTCTTTAAACTCCTCGTCTCCTACAGTTAGCGTTAAAACAAAAAACAGAAACAAACCAAAACAAAATCCCCAAACTCCCGGTAATTTCCTGTCAGTTGCCAGTAATGGAAAGCGTGTAGCCGGTCCTCCCCGACCGTTGTCTGTATCTTGCTGAGCGCAGCTCAAACCTCCCTCCACCCCCCCACCCCCTTCCCCCACCCGGCCCTCTCTCTCTCTCTCTCTCTCTCTCTCTATCGACCGTCACTTGCGTAGTTAAAATTGTCGTCCAAAATTAGCACACCCCTCCCCGGGCGACATAGAGAGTAAGCGCTGCTGCCATAGAAATAAATCGACAAGAATCCAATGGTAAAAAACTCATTGTCATTGGGGTTTTGTTTTTCAGTATGGAAATGTTGGTAGGATTGGTATTGAACTGGCGAGGATAACCTTGATCCAGATGAGAGTGTATGTAGTATTGCCAAAGACCATGCATGATGTTTGTCATTTGTTCCCACACCTCCTGTTTCACCCTGTGTGACTGGTAGTGTCACCCAGGTAGTGTCACCCTGGTAGTGTCACCCTGGTAGTGTTACTGGTAGTGTTACTGGTAGTGTCACACTGGTAGTGTCACACTGGTAGTGTTACTGGTAGTGTTACTGGTAGTGTTACTGGTCGTGTCACCCTGGTAGTGTTACTGGTAGTGTTACTGGTAGTGTTACTGGTAGTGTCACCCTGGTAGTGTCACCCTGGTAGTGTTACTGGTAGTGTCACCCTGGTAGTGTTACTGGTAGTGTTACTGGTAGTGTTACTGGTAGTGTCCAGGCCCGGCCATTTCTTACCGTCCACTGTGTCACTGTTCCTGTTAGACATCAGACTGAAGGGAATACAGCAACTGGCAACTCTCCCATAGCGTGCAGGCGACTGCTTAAAACAAAGGAAGAAAAAAACAAAATGGAATGTTCGAGACGCAAGTTGTGAAATAGTCCAGATTGAGCGGCCTGTGGGTGTGAGTTATTCTGGGCTACAATATACCCCCCCCCCTTCCCTCCTCCCCCCAATATACAGTGAAGATCCAATAAAACAAGGTGTTTTGGTTTTCGTTTTCGGATAACGACATTTCTGGGTTTGACATTTAGGGGACATACATCAGAGATTTGTGCCAGCGACAGCGGTACGTTCCCCCCGACCAGCCCATTCGCCTGTCTCTTTCTCTTCGAAACCTCCCGAATTTAGCCGCTCTGTCCTTCCTCTCATCTCTCAGCTGATTTCTAAGTTCGGCCCTTTCGTCTATGTTTCTTCTTTTTAAACCTCTCACTCACGTCTGCACTACCAGTGGTTAGGAATAAGTGATGTTGGGCATATGCTGCGAACTGGTTTATTGCGCCTAGGAGATGATAAGTTGCAATATTTGCTGTATATGCGCTTAGTATTTATCTTTGTTTTACCCAGTTGTAATTGTCATTTGTTTTCTACGCAATTTGTAGTCACTCACTCCAGAAATTAGCATGAAGGTGCAGCGTCTTCTGCATGTCCTAGGTTTATATTGCCCCGTAGATCAGTTTGCATCAGCTGCCCAACGTTACATTTATTTCTCACTTTTTCACGTAGTACAGACACACTTAGCCGCGAATTAATCTTTGGGCTTGCGCGGCGTTAAGCCTCAAAAACTCACTCACTCTTCTGAAACCAAGCGGTTGCTGCCAATACCGACACCATGCGAAAGATGTGCTTGATGATGGAAATGGCTTGAGGCGAGGTGAGGGGTCCGTGTGAATGGCTTGAGGCGAGGTGAGGGGTCCGTGTGAATGGCTTGAGGCGAGGTGAGGGGTCCGTGTGAATGGCTTGAGGCGAGATGAGGGGTCCGTGTGAATGGATTGAGGCGAGATGAGGGGTCCGTGTGAATGGCTTGAGGCGAGATGAGGGGTCCGTGTGAATGGCTTGGGGCGAGATGAGGGGTCCGTGTGAATGGCTTGAGGCGAGATGAGGGGTCCGTGTGAATGGCTTGGGGCGAGATGAGGGGTCCGTGTGAATGGCTTGAGGCGAGGTGAAGGGTCCGTGTGAATGGCTTGAAGTTACTAGTAAGAGACCCACGGATTACTACTGGCTTGACGAGTCCACAGCCCAGATCGTGAAGGCGGAAGTGACGGAATAAACACACAAAACAACAAAATTAATTAACAATTTAAATCCCGGTTCTTGTCTCAGGCCGGTCAAAGTTCCCAGCCCATCACCGCATTCCTGATGCTGGCGCAGTTTTAACTTTTTGTATTTGTGGGGTTTTTTGTTTTCAGTTTTAATTTTCATTAAGTTCCTGAACAATAGTTACATTTTCTGGGTTTTTTTTTTTTTTGTTTTTTTTTAAATAGAGTTTGTTTGGAGGATTTGTCTGTTTGGTTTGCTTTTTCGTCAGAGTATTTGTTGATTCTTCTAACGTGAACAAAATCCTTCATCCCTCATTCCTTCTCTCAGTCCTATGACTGTGACGCCATCTGACCTGTCCTTGACTTCGACCGACTCGTTGTGATGCGGTAGCTGCGGTACGAGTCGTGCTGTGATTGGCTGATTGTAATTACCGACTACTGATGACGTCATCCCCATCGTGTGTACTGTAGCACGGGCTGCTGATGTCAGTTGACGATTGACTGGGCGTGTAATGACTTCACCTTGCACCAGTTTCACGGCGGACGCGGGATGTAGTGCGGCGCGTTTCCCCGATCCGTCAATTTGTTCACGCACACGTCGCTCCTCCGTCTGCCACTATCGCTTCGTTAAAAGCCCTCTGATTGGAGGGTACAACAGGTTCGATAACTCTGACCAAACCGATTTCCTCCCGTGGTTAGCGGTTTGAATGAGTTAGAAATGATGCGGGGTGTCGGGGTGACGGGGTGTCGGGGTGACGATGAACGCAATCAACGTGACAGTCTTCACAAGGCGGTGAATATAGAAGTCACTCGAGTTCACACTGTCAGGAAACTGGGTCAGCCAGTACAGACAGAGAGAAACAGACAGAGACTGATTGACTAAACGTTTGTTGTTCAAGTTGGTTTTTGTTTTTTGTCGTCGTTTTTGTTCAGGATAGAGGTGTTAGGCAGCTGCTGTCTGTTTTCTGCTAAGCTACTTCTAACTAGAGAGTGTGTGGGGTGGGGGGGAGGGAGACAGAGAAAGAGAGGTGATTTGACGTTTGCAAGTCGTGACAGTGAAGTTGAAGGTTGTGCGGTGACTGTGATCAGGGTAGCCGTGCTGTGGGACTGTGTGTGTAAAAAGGAGAGGACTGACAGTGATTGTGAAAGAGACTGCGGCCTACAGTCACATGCGTTCACCGTGTGCTGGCTGCTGTTGTTCGTGAATTACTGAAACTTTACGGCCGGTGAGGCGCTTTGTTTGTTTGTTTGTTTGTCCATGTGACCCGGACCAGCATTGGAACAAACATGACGCTGTGTAAATAATATTATCTATTTTGCATATTATCTATTTAGAAATGGGATGGGATGCGTATGGACTTTCCGAGCGCAGAGATAATTATCATCTTGTAGCAAATTCACGTAAACCTGTTTGTGTAGATGTGTGTAGTGAGTGAGGGTTGGCTAATGAAATAAACCAGAATACTTGCCGATGGTCAGCTGATTCACACTATAAGGTAAACCGTCAGTGATTCATGTGTCGTACTTCACGCTGTAGTCGCGGTTACTAGTAGTGCACGCGTCCTGGCCATAGGGCGTCATGTGGTGACGTCATTAGCCTGAGTGATGTGCGATGGAGAGCAGGTTGGGAGAACGTTATGAGACAGTCGCCAGCAGTGCCGTCACAAACCTTCCCAGCAGTCAACACGGGACTGGATGAAGTACGTGATGCCGTGTAAAGGCTCCTTATTGTTCCGCCCCCCCCCCCCCCCGCCCCTCCCCCCCCCTCTCTCTCTCTCTGCGTCCCGACTTGTGTCTGTCTTGTCATTCAAGGCCGATCATGTAAGCTCAGGGAGAACTTTCTACATTTGTGTAATTGATTGATGCATGCGCATGCTCAGAAAGGATGCGCACGCACGCCGGAAATCCACCGCAATAAAATGGCGACTACATTGAGACGGAGCGGAAATCCCAAGGAGACAGTTAGAGCGTTCACACACGCGAACACCAGATCTGTCCGAGATGGGATGGGCTTAAGCATCCGCTCTGTGGGCATTAAAGTCTTTCTGTTCTGTACACCGGCCGATTGG
The DNA here is from genome assembly GCA_018292915.2 of Batillaria attramentaria. Lineage (NCBI taxonomy): Eukaryota > Metazoa > Mollusca > Gastropoda > Batillariidae > Batillaria > Batillaria attramentaria. The sequence goes on along the minus strand of JACVVK020000578.1, from coordinate 223,022 downwards.
GCGATTAATCGAACTCAGTTTGGTGTCTCCATCAACAACAGATTGAAAGGAAATCCTGCAAACTACCTCTTGTTCCCCCATTTCTGACATTCCGAGACAGTTAGACATAACACGCTTCTTAAACGCACACACATTTACGGCGCTCAACGGCCAAGCCCTTCCTTCTCTTGTCCACAATTTCTCATCCACTCTTAAACTTTCTTTGTTTGTTTGCTTGTTTGTTTTCTGTTTTTCGGCTTTTGTTGAATTTCTTTGCGTGGCGCATCGGACAGTATCTCTGTCTCCTGTCCTGTGTCTCTGTCTACTGTCCTGTATCTCTGTCTCCTGTCCTGTATCTCTGTCTCCTGTCCTGTATCTCTGTCTCCAGTCCTGTGTCTCTGTCTACTGTTCTGTATCTCTGTCTCCAGTCCTGTGTCTCTGTTGTGGCTTGTGCGGCTTTAAGCCCTAAAAACTCACTCCCTGTCTACTGTTCTGTAGAAAAGAAAACGGTAATGACTGCGAAGTGGTTACAAGTTAAGCAAATAAAAGCGACATAAAAGGGACAGAAACCACTTAACTTTCACAAAGGACGGAACGGGTCAACGTTTCGGCTTTCGCCTTCCTCAGGACATAAACAAATGGGACATAACTTCAACAAACAAACAAAAGGTAACTCTGCGGATGTACTGACATACACGGCGCGGGGAAAGAAAAAAAAAACGGTGAGCGATAAAAGGACCAGAAAACAATAGTAAAAATATCACAACACCCATTCTTTGGTAACACAAGACCATGGACTGTGTGTGAAAAAAAAGGGGGGGGGGGCAGAAAAGAACAGAAAAGAATTGTAAAAAATAGCAGACATCACAACACCCATCCTTTGGTGACGCAAGACCATGGACTGTGTGTGAAAAAAGTTCAGGGTTATGTTACGGCTTTTCGTTCAAACCACCCAGGGAAGCCAGGCCCCGTCTGCCCCTTCCCTGTATTAAGTGTATAGCCTTTACTACAGTACTATTGTTGCTGTCGGCTGTTGCTGTATTACAATGCAATCAGCAGGAGGAGTCTTCCATAGTCCCGGCCAATCAACTCTCGCTGTCCTGTGGCAAGGGGGACAATGCTGGGAATTTGCGCCGGAGGACTGGTGGGGTGCGGGGAAGGGAGGAGGGGGGGGGTCGAGGAAATGATGTTCTCCTGTCCCCAGCATGCACCTTGTGTGACTGTCAGGGACAGAATCGTGATTCCTCCCTCACCCCCCCCCCCCCCCTCTCTCTCTCTCTCGTGCATAGTGAACAGTCCAGCTAGGAGTCTTCCACTGCCTGCCACCACGAACTCTACTTTGAAGAGTGAAATCGATTGTCAAATTATCCTGTCTTTCACTTTCAGAGAGAACACGGTCCTGGTTTTGTGGGTCTTGCCATGTTTCAGTGTCATTGTGTGTCCCGCCATGTTCCAGTGTCATTGTGTGTCCCGCCATGTTCCAGTGTCATTGTGTGTCCCGCCATGTTCCAGTGTAACTGTGTGTGTGTTAGTGGTCACGTGTGTCTTACATCAGGTGTGATGTTACATGTATGCTGATCCAGTGACGATATGAAGCAAGCTATACCCAGCATTACTGGGAATGATTTTGTTTTTAATTAAAGAAATGGCGACTGTTAATAGATTCCTGTTTCCCGTCAACCCTCTGGGACTATCAGAGATACAGACAGACATTGAACAGGGATTCTGCTTTTGACAATGAAAATGTTTGTACTTCAGTCAGGCATTTGTACGTATCATGTTTATTAGCTACAGAAGACTTGAAGATGGGGGAAAACAACAACGACAACAAACAAACAAACAAACAAACCAAACAGTATGCTCTTGTGACCATGACGTACGGCATAATCATAATGAAATCGATTCTTTATAGTTGTAGAACTCTAACATCCGGGTTATTTCGGCGGTCTCGGTTTGTATTTGTCGTCTGGTCCGCCGAGTGTCGTGCGTGTGACGGCCTGGGGCTGTTGAATGATCGTTAGCAGTAATTCCACGGATAGTTCTTTAATACCCGCATGATCCCGCGTCCTGATTCAATTTGTGTAGCGATGTTGCAGGAGAGTTTGCGAGGGCCGGCAACTCTGTCTCGTGTAATTGTTTATCTTATCCATGTTGAACATGTGGACTTAGAGAAACATGTGGACTTAGAGAAACATGTGGACTTAGAGAAACATGTGGACTTAGAGAAACATGTGGACTTAGAGAAACATGTGGACTTGGAGAAACTCCTACATTCGATCTGCACAATACGCATGTCTGGGTGCACTAACAGTATATGTTGGTCTTGTTGCTTTGTTTACTCGTTCGCGGATGATGGTTCTACAACCTGCTGGTATCGGTCAATTCAGTTTGCTGCTGTCTGTATTACCGCGTAGTGTTGGTCTTTGTTGGCGGAACCCTGTCGTTAAGCTCTATTTCCGCGGTGGTTACTCTTATTAACGTGTGTTTTCTTGAGACTATTCTGTAGATTCCCAGCACCTGGCTGGGTTATTTGTTTGTTTGTTTGTTTGTTTGTTTGTTTGTTTGTTTGTTTGTTTTGCTGGTGTGTTTTTTGGTGTATTAAAAAAATCTATGTGCATTTTTGTTCCATTTGTTTGTCAGTGCCAGTGTTGACAATCACGTTCTTAATCCTGTCATGATCAGTCGCCTGGTTTTACATTCGCAATACTGCATGTTTGCCCCCCCCCCCCACACACACACACACACCGTAACGCCCGGTCCCACGCTGTCCCCACCCTGTCAGATGGTCCGTACTTACTTATGGCAGTTAATTAGGTTGAATAGAGTGGAGTCCCTGTCGTCCCGGTTGTTGTCCATCTTGTCCAACAGGGGGCGGGCGTCCTTTAGGGGAAGAGTCAAGTCAAGTCAAGTCAAGTCAGGTTTATTTGTCCCAGAATTGAGAAAATCGCTTTGCAACACGCGTAAAACATAACAGCAAACAAGACGCGTGTTGCCGGTCGCAGCTGCGCATGCGCCCCCCCCCCCCCCCAGACGTGTCAGTTTCGGCACATGTATAGTGTTTCAGTGTCCAGCGTGTAATACCACACGATATCACCACGGGGGTTTGCCGCAGGTCAAGGTCACAGGGCGGTGTTTGTGCACAACGTGAAAACAAGCGACCAGTGACAGCTCAGTGATGACGGTGATCTGTGCAATCTCATTTACACAGTGTGGACAATGACAGGCAGAGTTGATGAAGTTGCTGTGAGGTATTCTCAGGGGTGCACGGCAGTTTTTCGTCCTGTGGACAATGTTCGTGCAGGCCACATCCACTGAAACACTAATCAATCCAGTTTTCGTGGCTGTCGTTTCTCTGGAGGTGAAAGGCGTGTGTAGGGATGGGAGTGTGTGTAGGGATGGGAGTCAGTGTGTGTAGGGGTGGGTGGGTGTTTGTGGGTTTAACGTCCTTTTCCACCACATAGGGTGATATCAAAGACGGGGCAACGATGAAAAAGCCAGCACAAATATTTGGCCCCAGCCGGGATCGAACTCACGACCCGAGCATTAGAAGTCCAACGCTCTACCATTCGACCACCCCGGCTCCCCGGGAGTGTGTGTAGGGATGGAGTGTGTGATGTTTGTGTAGGGAGGGGAATGTGTGTAGGGATTGGAGTCACGGTGTGTAGGGATGGGAGTGTGTGTAGGGATGGGAGTGTGTGTAGGGATGGGAGTGTGTGTAGGGATGGGAATGTGTGTAGGGATGGGAGTGTGTGTAGGGGTGGGAGTGTGTGTAGGGATGGGAGTGTGTGTAGGGGTGGGAGTGTGTGTAGGGATGGGAGTGTGTGTAGGGATGGGAGTGTGTGTAGGGATGGGAGTCAGTGTGTGTAGGGATGGGAGTGTGTGTAGGGATGGGAGTGTGTGTAGGGATGGGAGTCAGTGTGTGTAGGGATGGGAGTCAGTGTGTGTAGGGATGGGAGTCAGTGTGTGTAGGGATGGGAGTGTGTGTAGGGGTGGGAGTGTGTGTAGGGATGGGAGTGTGTGTAGGGATGGGAGTCAGTGTGTGTAGGGATGGGAGTGAGTGTAGGGGTGGGAGTGTGTGTAGGGATGGGAGTGAGTGTAGGGATGGGAGTGTGTGTAGGGATGGGAGTGTGTGTAGGGATGGGAGTGACGGTGTGTGCAGGGTAACCTTACTGTTTGCCTGTTTTCCTGACCACTGTGTGGTGGCAGCAGCTTGACTCGCTGTGTGCTCCTCTACCAACGCACGGCAATCCAGATTCATTTAAACCATTAAATTACTGTTGGTCAGACGCCATGCCAACGTCCGGTCCGCGACCTGCTGACGCCTGTGACAGAGCGGTCAGAGAGTTCACGTTCCTGACGATCAACACCACGTGACTTGATGCTTACCAGGCGCACTCGGCAGACCCCCCGCAAGGAGCCAATGAGAAGGCGTGGTGTGAATAATTGTGCTGTAGATCGTTAGTGATGGTGACGTAGATCATGTTTAGTGATGGTGACGTAGATCATGTTTAGTGATGGTGACGTAGATCATGTTTAGTGATGGTGACGTAGATCATGTTTAGTGATGGTGATGTTGATCTGTTTAGTGATGGTCATGTAGATCGTTGGTGACATCCATCCTCGGTAGTCCTCGTCAGGACACGTGACGTTGTCTTCACATCCCGGCCACGCGGGATTTTGTCAACGCTGTGGCGAATGTACTGTTGTGGGTGTACTGTTGTGGGTGTACTGTTGTGGGTGTACTGTTGTGGGTGTTCTGTTGTGGGTGTACTGTTGTGGGTGTACTGTTGTGGGTGTACTGTTGTGGGTGTACTGTTGTGGGTGTTCTGTTGTGGGTGTACTGTTGTGGGTGTACTGTTGTGGGTGTTCTGTTGTGGGTGTACTGTTGTGGGTGTATTCTTAAAAATAATTGTGGGTGTATTCTTGTGGGTGTATTCTTGCCGGTACATTGTGGTTGTATGATATAACAAGTCGTGCAGTGGTCACTTTAGAGTAGTTTCAGCTAGCCATGCATTATGCATGGGTCGGTTAACAGAAGCCTCATCTTGCCGTATGTCCTCTCCACTCTGGTTGGCTAAAAGCGTGTAATGTAACGACGCCGATTGTGAACTTCCGCTTGATGGACAAGACAAAGGAAACCAGCACAGTGTCCATTAGTCTTCACTGACCCTCACCTGTCGCCCAGTGTCCTTTACACGACCTCTCCGTCACGCTTAGCCAGCGATCACGTCCATTCACCATTCGTCACGTCACGTGATACACCGTCACAAGACCCCAGATCATAGTGTATCCGGTGGGTCTAGAACTAAAGTACTCCGGTTTCCTCCAGGCTTTGTCCTTGTGTCTCACGTGTACACAACCAATCAATCTGGATCTTCTTCCTGTCTGTCGGTTTGTCCCTCGTCTACCTCAAGGAGAGGGTGACCTGTTTCAGTGTGTAGGTTGTTGTCAGGGCGACGTGTTGCAATATGTAGGTTGTTGTCATGGCGACTTGTTGCAGTGTTTGCAATGTGTAGGTTAAGCAAATAAAAGCGACACAAAAGGGACAGAAACCACTTAACTTTGACAAAGGACGGCACAGGTCGACGTTTCGGCTTACGCCTTCTTCAGGACATAAACAAATGGGACATAACTTCAACAAACAAGCAAAAGGTAACTCTGCGGACGTACTGACATACACGGCGCGGGAAAAAAAAAAAAAAAAGGGGGGGGGGGCGAAAAAAGGACCAGAAAAAATAGCAAAATTATCACAACACCCATCCTTAGGTGACAGAAGACCATGGACTGTGTGTGAAAAAAAAAAAAAAAATGTTGGGCAGAAAAGAACAAAAAAGAATAGTGAAAATTAGCAATCACAACACCCATCCTTTGGTGACACAGGACCATGGATTGTGTGTGAAAAAAGTTCAGAGGGTTATGTTACGGCTTTTCGTTCAAACCACCCGGGGCCACTCCATCTTAAATATGACAGTAACTGGCCTGTGGCTTATGCACGGTGACGCCACAGACAGACGCGACATGGAGTCGCACATTATTCAGCGCCTGGGAAGTCAGGCCCCGGGTGGTTTGAACGAAAAGCCGTAACATAACCCTCTGAACTTTTTTCACACACAATCCATGGTCCTGTGTCACCAAAGGATGGGTGTTGTGATTGCTAATTTTTACTATTCTTTTTTGTTCTTTTCTGCCCAACATTTTTTTTTTTTTTCACACACAGTCCATGGTCTTCTGTCACCTAAGGATGGGTGTTGTGATAATTTTGCTATTTTTTCTGGTCCTTTTCTCGCCCCCCCCCCCCCCCCTCTTTTTTTTTTTCTTTTTTTTCCGCGCCGTGTATGTCAGTACGTCCGCAGAGTTACCTTTTGCTTGTTTGTTGAAGTTATGTCCCATTTGTTTATGTCCTGAAGAAGGCGTAAGCCGAAACGTCGACCTGTGCCGTCCTTTGTGAAAGTTAAGTGGTTTCTGTCCCTTTTGTGTCGCTTTTATTTGCTTAACTTGTAACCACTTCGCAGTCATTACCGTTTCCGTTTCAATGTGTAGGTTGTTATTAGGGCGACGTGTTGTTTTGTGAAGGCTGTTGTCAGAGCAACGTGTTGCAATGTGTAGGTTGTTGTCAGAGCAACGTGTTGCACTGCGTAGGTGGTTTTCATGGCGTCGTATTATAATGTGTACGTTGTTGTCAGGGCAACGTGTTGCAATGTGTCGGTTGTTGTTAGGGCAATGTGTCGGTTGTTGTTAGGGCAGCATGTGATGATGTGTAGGTTGTTGTCAGGTTGACTTGTTGCAGTGTATAGAGTCTTTGTGAAGGCAACCTTTTGTTGTTGTTTTTCTTGTTGTTTTTGTAGTGTGTGTGTGTGTGTGTGTGTGTGTGTGTGTGTGTGTGTGTGTGTGTGTGTGTGTGTGTGTGTGATGGGTGGACAAACTAGCTGTAACTAAACAGGCCGTTCATTAGGAGATGAAATAGCAGCTGGGCATACTGGCTGCATCATCACTGCCAATTTCCCTTTTTATGGGCTCAAAATAAAAATCCGTTGTCTTATGTCCAGTATGTGGAACAAGGTGAGGCGGAGGTCGCCACAAGGACCAGTCACGTGGTGACAAATGAACAAAGATCACGTACGCTGATTATATTTAGCGGTCAGTATTATGGGGTGATGACGTCATCATGTGCTGAACACTGTTACTGTGTGCTTGTAGTGATGTAGAGAAAGCAATACAACATGATGGTGCTGACGTCTCCAGACTGATGGTGATCAGGAACGGTAATCAGACGGTGCTGCCGGCATTAGCGGCGGAAAGGGAGAGGATTGAATAGGACGCATTACACACACTTCCGGTATTAATTAGCTCCCTTGCCGGTTTGCTGGAGACACGGGTATCTAACAGCTACCCGCCTCCTTGTGTAGAGACCGGGTTGACGTCATGATTTTGGCGGACGGAAATGAGGCTAATGTGGCGTTTAGACCAATCAAAAGGCGCGTATTGCTACTTGCACGCTGGCATTGTTCATCATCATTAGCTTGCTTTACGTCCTATGGCTTTTGGCCCTTAAGGACAAGTTGTTCCTGGCATGTGTCTTTGCTGGCATTGTTGACTGGCTCAGTCAGTAATGAGGCGTTGTCGTTGTCGTTGTCGTTGTCGTTAGAGCAAAATAACTGTCACTGAGATTAGCGCTGAGGAAGGGAGGAAAGACATCATGATCCTTTTCAGAGTGACCGGCCTTCGGTCGTATTTGTTCTATTAGAGTGGCGGGTCCTGAGTCGGGTTTGTTATAGTGGAGGCCCTATATTACACGTTGGTCTAATAAATATAGAGCACATCGTTCACATGGTAACGGACGGACACATGAATATACAGACACGCAGACAACAATATCGACACTCACGCTGAGAGAAAGCTTCCTGTTAGACTGAAACGTACGGCAAGTCAGTGTCGGCGTGTGTACAATACTGATGCTTGATACGTGTGTAGTCAAACTGAATCATCCACTATAGTACGACGTAGTGTGAGTAGGTAGAGGGACTCTCTCTCTCTCTCTCTCTCTCTCTCTCTCTCTCTCTCTCTCTCTCTCGTCGTCGTCGTCGTCATCATCATCATCGCAATTACGGTGGTAGTGGCGTTCAGGAAATATTATTTTTAATTAATTGTTATTTTATTATCATTTCGTTTCCTCTAAACATAATTACAGGTTCTATGGACCAGCTGATCACTTACACGGGAAAAACATGGTGGTGACGTTTGGTGTCACTGTCAAGTCACTTAACGTCTATTTCACAGTCCGGTACATCTGTTACGGCTTCACGAAAACACTATGCTATTATCCTTAGAGAGCACTCGAACGTTGGTATACAGTGAATTGTTTCTATACTGTTATGACGTTATTGTTATAACGTTCCTTGTTTCTATACTGTTATCACGTTCCTTGTTTCTATACTGTTATCACGTTCCTTGTTTCTATACTGTTATCACGTTCCTTGTTTCTATACTGTTATCACGTTCCTTGTTTCTATACTGTTACAACGTTCCTTGTTTCTATACTGTTATCACGTTCCTTGTTTCTATACTGTTATCACGTTCCTTGTTTCTATACTGTTATCACGTTCCTTGTTTCTATACTGTTATCACGTTCCTTGTTTCTATACTGTTATCACGTTCCTTGTTTCTATACTGTTATAACGTTCCTTGTTTTGTTTTGTTTTCCTCTCGTAACGTTTCTTGCTTTTATACTGTTATAACGTTCCTTGTTACTGTACTGTTATAACGTTATAACGTTCCTTGTTACTGTACTGTTATAACCTACCTTGTTGCTAAACTGCTATAACGTTATGACGTTCCTTGTTCCTATCTCGTTTAAACGTTCCTTGTTTCTATACTGTTATAACGCTATCACTTTCCCTGTTTCAGTAATGTTATAACGTTATGTTAATAACGTTCCTTGTTTCTACACTGTTATAACGTTTCTGTACTATTTCAGTTTGAATTCTTCAGCTCTTACACTATGAATATGATGCCTTTTCCATCGTCAGTACCAGTACAGTTTGTCGTGCGGTGAAGTGTTAACAGTGTTTAGCGGGAAATATCACCCTTATGTCAAGAGTCTGATGCATGGCTAGGCCGGACCGGACCGGACTGATCCGATGTCATGACAACACGATGAGGAAGGAGAGTATGGTCAGTTACTGAGCGTGGATCACGTGGTGTTGTAGACATGATCCCGATCCCGATCCCGGCGCCACCTGACGCTGACGCTCCTCAGTATCTGATGACAAGACTAGTGGTTATTTTATCATCAGACCCGCCATCATCTTCTACTTCTTCTTGCTCACTAGTAAACCCTGTATTAGTGTACACGTCATTGGGTCGTCATGGTGATATTAGTATACACGTCATGGGGTCGCCATGGTGATATTAGGGTACACGTCATTGGGTCGGCATGGTGATATTAGTATACACGTCATTTGGTCACCGTGGTGTTATTAGTGTACACGTCATTGGGTCGTCATGGTCATATTAGTGAACACGTCATTAGGTCGTCATGGTGATAGTATCTTTTGTGTGTGTGTGTGTGTGTGTGTGTGGTCACGGTGATATAGGGAGCAGGGAACGCCGGGATAGCCGTGGTGACTCACTTTCGTCTTTACCAGATTCATGATCACTTGAATGTCTGAAGACGCAGTTGGTTACTTTTAGTCGTACCACTGGTGAGCAAGTTGGTTGATTTCTTTGTGTATCAGTCTAACTATATTACACTGAACACGTGACCAAAGTCAACATGACGCAGGATTGGATGGATTTGTCTTAGCGGGCATCGGTGTGTGTTGCTTATACAATGTACCCAAAAATAACCCCGACAGAACTCCAACCCGGGTGGACAAGCTTTGAAAGTATGCAGCTGTGCAAGAAGAACATTCTATAAATTGTATTTATGGTTACTCAAAATCAATATCATGCGGGAGTGTTCTCATCCTTGATTGACGCGCCCTCGTATTTTAATGATACTTTAGAACCCATAAAAATACATTAAAAGACGGGTTTATTTAAAGAGCACCGTTAATTGGGAGGGGAGGGGAGGGGGTTGGGGTGGGGATGAGGCTGGTAATGTAACGTAACTAGCTGGGAACAAGTAAAGGTGCTTCAGACAATTCTCACCTGTCATCCGTACAGTACAGGTAGTTTGGGTCACAGTAGTTATAAAATACCAGCCACTAGAAAAGATCTCTACATAACAGTTTACGTGGTGGAAAAGGACGTTAAACTCCCAAACACCCACCCACCCTCTACATAACAGTTTACGTGGTGGAAAAGGACGTTAAACTCCCAAACACCCACCCACCCTCTACATAACAGTTTACGTGGTGGAAAAGGACGTTAAACTCCCAAACACCCACCCACCCTCTACATAACAGTTTACGTAGTGGAAAAGGACGTTAAACTCCCAAACACCCACCCACACTCTACATAACAGTTTACGTGGTGGAAAAGGACGTTAAACTCCCAAACACCCACCCACCCTCTACATAACAGTTTACGTGGTGGAAAAGGACGTTAAACTCCCAAACACCCACCCTCCCTCTACATAACATTAGTCTCCTTGCCTTTGTTTTCTGTTCCAACAGCGCGTCACATTAGATGGTATATGGGTGGATGTTTAAGGTTTAACGTCATTTTCAACCACGTATGGCTGATAGCAAAGACGGGACAAGGAGAAAAAAGCCAACACGAATTATGGGCCTTAGACGGATTTCCAGCCCGTCACACAATCACGCTAGATCCTGAAAAAGTTTAGATCCTGAAACTGAAGGTGTCTTTGCAAACAAACCAGGACATCATAACAAAAACAAACAAAAGGAAAAAACACCCCAACAAGACGCATTCATGCGTGAACAGATCTGACATCCTATTGATACTTGTATGTGTTTGAAATGCCAGCACGGAGTGGACGACAAAAGCTGGGGCATTGCCTTCTCTTAACTTCTCTCACGCACAATAAATGATTTATAAAACTTATTTGATTATTTGACGGTTCAGTTTTACTTTCGTTACCGTCTAATATTTGAACGGCCAAAGAAACACGTTTTGCATCATGTATGACTGTGAGACACGACTGTATTTGATCCCCAGTATCTAGTGCACTGTTACACGTTTTGCATCATGTATGACTGTGAGACACGACTGTATTTGATCCCCAGTATCTAGTGCACTGTTACACGTTTTGCATCATGTATGACTGTGAGACACGACTGTATTTGATCCTCAGTATCTAGTGCACTGTTACACGTTTTGCATCATGTATGACTGTGAGACACGACTGTATTTGATCCTCAGTATCTAGTGCACTGTTACACGTTTTGCATCATGTATGACTGTGAGACACGACTGTATTTGATCCTCAGTATCTAGTGCACTGTTACACGTTTTGCATCATGTATGACTGTGAGACACGACTGTATTTGATCCCCAGTATCTAGTGCACTGTTACACGTTTTGCATCATGTATGACTGTGAGACACGACTGTATTTGATCCCCAGTATCTAGTGCACTGTTACACGTTTTGCATCATGTATGACTGTGAGACACGACTGTATTTGATCCTCAGTATCTAGTTTCTTCTACAGCTCTTTCTCCTGCTGGGAGTTCAAGCTGTATCAGTGTAGTAAGGGAGTACCGACTGTATCAGTGTAGTAAGGGAGTACCGACTGTATCAGTGTAGTATGGGAGTACCGACTGTATCAGTGTAGTAAGGGAGTACCGACTGTATCAGTGTAGTATGGGAGTACCGACTGTATCAGTGTAGTAAGGGAGTACCGACTGTATCAGTGTAGTATGGGAGTACCGACTGTATCAGTGTAGTAAGGGAGTACCGACTGTATCAGTGTAGTATGGGAGTACCGACTGTATCAGTGTAGTAAGGGAGTACCGACTGTATCAGTGTAGTATGGGAGTACCGACTGTATCAGTGTAGTAAGGGAGTACCGACTGTATCAGTGTAGTATGGGAGTACCGACTGTATCAGTGTAGTATGGGAGTACCGACTGTATCAGTGTAGTATGGGAGTACCGACTGTATCAGTGTAGTATGGGAGTACCGACTGTATCAGTGTAGTATGGGAGTACCGACTGTATCAGTGTAGTATGGGAGTACCGACTGTATCAGTGTAGTATGGGAGTACCGACTGTATCAGTGTAGTATGGGAGTACCGACTGTATCAGTGTAGTATGGGAGTACCGACTGTATCAGTGTAGTATGGGAGTACCGACTGTATCAGTGTAGTAAGGGAGTACCGACTGTATCAGTGTAGTATGGGAGTACCGACTGTATCAGTGTAGTAAGGGAGTACCGACTGTATCAGTGTAGTATGGGAGTACCGACTGTATCAGTGTAGTATGGGAGTACCGACTGTATCAGTGTAGTATGGGAGTACCGACTGTATCAGTGTAGTATGGGAGTACCGACTGTATCAGTGTAGTATGGGAGTACCGACTGTATCAGTGTAGTGAGTATGCGAGTACCGACTGTATCAGTGTAGTAAGGGAGTACCGACTGTATCAGTGTAGTATGGGAGTACCGACTGTATCAGTGTAGTATGGGAGTACCGACTGTATCAGTGTAGTATGGGAGTACCGACTGTATCAGTGTAGTATGGGAGTACCGACTGTATCAGTGTAGTATGGGAGTACCGACTGTATCAGTGTAGTATGGGAGTACCGACTGTATCAGTGTAGTATGGGAGTACCGACTGTATCAGTGTAGTATGGGAGTACCGACTGTATCAGTGTAGTAAGGGAGTACCGACTGTATCAGTGTAGTATGGGAGTACCGACTGTATCAGTGTAGTAAGGGAGTACCGACTGTATCAGTGTAGTATGGGAGTACCGACTGTATCAGTGTAGTAAGGGAGTACCGACTGTATCAGTGTAGTATGGGAGTACCGACTGTATCAGTGTAGTATGGGAGTACCGACTGTATCAGTGTAGTATGGGAGTACCGACTGTATCAGTGTAGTATGGGAGTACCGACTGTATCAGTGTAGTATGGGAGTACCGACTGTATCAGTGTAGTATGGGAGTACCGACTGTATCAGTGTAGTATGGGAGTACCGACTGTATCAGTGTAGTATGGGAGTACCGACTGTATCAGTGTAGTATGAGAGTACCGACTGTATCAGTGTAGTGAGTATAGGAGGACCTGGTCCTCATTGCATGCGTGACTCAGTGACTATGTTATGGTAGGCAGTCTCTCTCCGTCCTGGACATGCAGGTCGCCTGTAGTCAGCCAGTCAGCCAGTCGCCTGTAGTCAGCCAGTCAGCCAGTCGCCTGTAGTCAGCCAGTCAGCCAACTGTGTGGAGGCCCAGTGTTGTGTCTGACACGACTGACAAGCCAGTAAAGGAATCGCGGAATAAACAGAAAAACAAAAGTCGGTCGCATGACGCCAGCGGAAGAACTCGTCTCCATTGGCTGACAATTGACTTTTGCTGCCCACTGCTTTTTTTTTTTTTTAAGCTGATCTTTGATGTGTGCAGAGCGGATTTTACTGCCGGCCCCCTGTCCAGCACAGCATGCCCATACGCTACAAACATGGCCGACCCTCACAATAAACAGCAAAGTGGGGACGAGATGTTCCTTCTGAAGATAACGGCCGCCCCACCCGCTTCAGCTTCAATCACGTGTCAAACGACGCGAGAGGAGAGAGACGGGCAGCAACAATGGCCGCTGTCTTTCGCGTCTTTCATGTCTTTCGTGTCTTTCATGTTGCGTTTCTTCAAATTGGAGTCGTAACTGTTGCTGCAAGTGACACGTGACAAGACGCAAGTAGCGGGAGTCACAAAGAGAAAGTTTTTGTATGTCATTCCGGACAAATGCATTGTCGTGAGGAAGGTGAAATGGACGATCAATAGGTTTGGATTTCACTGTAAGGACTTTATTGGGATCGTTAGTCACAAAGCACTGAGGCCTGGGGGGTGGGAGGGGGGTGAGGGGGGGGGGGGGAAGGAGGGGGCATGAATTTGGGTCAATTGATGCACCAGTGTACTTTTACGATCCATTTATAACCGTCACTTTTCCGATGTTTCCGGTTGTGTGTGTGTGTGTGTGTGTGTGTGTGTGTGTGTGTGTGTGTGAGAGAGAGAGAGAGAGAGAGAGAGAGAGAGAGAATTACAATTTGCTAAAACTGGACAGTAAAAGTTGCGCAACTTGCCTTTGCAAGAGAGAGAGAGAGGGGGGGGGGAGGGGGGCTGACAGAGAGAGAGAGAGTGTGTGTGTGTTCTAAATGGTATTGTACAAACCTGTAACTGCCAAACGGGGCTTGAAGACGGTGCTTTCAGAGATACCTGCCTGCATATGAATACCAGTCTTAAAGATGAATATGATTATTATTATTATTGAAGTCAACAAAACGGCTGATATCGCGAAACAACATCCTAACGTGTGTAGTGTGGTAATGAAGAACACAGAACCATGCAGCGCCCACTACCCCCACCACCCCCACCACCCGCCCTGTCACGGTCCATCTCGTGTACACGTAGTAGGATTACATGAGTGTAGGAATTGGGGAAAGCCAGTCTCGCGAGAAAGGCCGGTGAGTCGCGAGAACCTCCACGGAGGGAGTGAGGAAGAGGTTGGTTCCGCTATAGCTCAGTGGGCCGGCAAGTGTCTCGGTCTCTGTTCATTTCTGGCAGCACAGACGGAGACTGGGAGATGGTTGTTACAGGTTGTAAGTAGAAACAACATAAACATAATTCACTTTGATATTTCCGGTCACATTTACTGCCTTCTTTCAGGATATTACGGGTGTGATACTTTGTGTTACCAGCACCGTCACCACTCTATCCGCCACATGCACGTGGAGCGTTTGCCGAGTGTCAGTACGTACCCACCGGCACATCACTAGCTTATCTTCAGGTGCTTCATCCATTAAGTGGGAAATCAAACATCCGCTAACCCGGGTACTGTCGGATATCGAGACGAGTCCTCTTTCATCTTGTTTAGCCATGCGTGAAAGTCTGGCCGCCATTCACCGATTTTGTACCTGACGTTTCCTATTTCTGTCTACAGGGACTGATCCTACTACCGGGACAACTCGCTGGCGCTGTTCGCGTCCATGCATCAAGACGCCACGTGACCTTTAATGGTGGTTGGGAGGCTGAAGAATGATTCCCCGTACACTAATGACATACCGGATGCACGACCTGTCTGATCCATGGTCTGCAAACCAAAACGGCACTTTCGAGATGTTCCCTGGCCATCAGACACAGGCTGTTGGTGGTGCGTGTAACGAGGCTCGTGCTGAGTGAAGAGCACGTGAAACACGGGACAAAGACATCGTTAATTTAGGTCAACTTAGTCTTGGCTAAAGCTGCACTATGGTGAAGAGTACAGGGTGAGGTGTTGCCGAGTGGAGGCGACACACTGCACCGATCGGCTTCTGTATGACGGTGAACATTTCTATCGTCTAACGCTGGTACGTCATATGTGGTCGTAGGATCATTGTGACGTCACTCCTGACGACGCATATACACTGGAGGTATGCATTATGTGTGATGAAG
>JACVVK020000578.1:0-205000 GCA_018292915.2 Batillaria attramentaria | reverse complement strand
CATGAAGAGTGTAAGTATGGATCACGTGACCTGGTTATCATGGAGTCCACACCAGATGCAGTCTTTGTGTTTGTCTCTCTTTACTGAGTCTCTCGGCGTCCTCATCTTGCGTATTTGTGTCCTCATCACGAAACCTGCACCTGCACCCCCACCCCCCCCCCACCCACCCCAACATGACCAACCTCACTTTGTCGTTGTTCGTATCACCCATTTTCTATTTTGTGCAAGGTATCTACTTTCAGTTGTATCACACTGAATAATGCCCGACGTGTTTTGTATATGTGTGCATGACCAATACATGTGTCAGAATTAGAATAATAATCTGAGCAATGTGATGTTTTGGCATCATTTTGTGCTTCAGCGGAGAAAACACACTTCTTTTTTTTTTTGTTGGGGGGGGGGGGGGAGTTTTTAGCCGAAGGTGAAAATTCACCAAAAAGTGGAAGATTTTAAGCCCTGGTGGTACGTGTGATGTCTTGGGGGGAGTGGGGGGGGGAGACGGGGGGGGGTTGTATTGCAGGTTGTGTAGTACCTGTTGATTTCTGTACTTCCCCCCACCCATTGACTGTACTTAACGTGTCCCTACACCAGGTGCTGGGGCGCCACATGCGCGACTTCCTGAACGGCCTTGACAATCTGCACGAGTACCTGAGGTTCAGTTATCCCAAGCTCCGGCCGCCATCTTTCTTCGTAGAGAATGAAAACAAAGGGGGACTGACGCTACGCTACAGATCCAGACGGAAAGGCTATGTTCACTACGTCAAGGTAAAGGCTATGTGCACTAGGCTACGTCAGGGTAACGGCTATTTGCACCACGTCAGGGTAAAGTCGGTGGTCTAGTGGTTAAGAGACTTGTCACCAATGCGAGAGGTCGGGGGTTGTTTTGCCGTATTGTGCACACGCATGAATAAATATCAAGTGTGCACGTGAAACATACAATGTACCACTAACTCCAGACGGGAGGGGACAAGGAATAAAAGAAAATAAAATACAGTAGACACCAGCACGACAGTACAAGTGGATGGCTCTGTGTGCTGTGGCAACGACCCCCCCCCCCTCCCTCCCGCCACACACACAAACACCCGAATTTCCCTTACTACGGTAAAGGGACTATAAGCTATACCAATGGGACTATAAGCTATACCAATGGGACTATAAGCCATACCAATGGGACTATAAGCCATACCAATGGGACTATAAACTATACCAATGGGACTATAAGCCATACCAATGGGACTATAAGCTATACCAATGGGACTATAAGCTATACCAATGGGACTATTAGCCATACCAATGGAACTATAAGCCATACCAATGGGACTATGAGATATACCAGTGGGACTATGATATAGCAATACCTATATGAGCGGTATACTTGTGTGTGATCAGGGACAGATACGACAGGTGGGCGAGGTGTTCTACAACACTAAGGTGGTTATTCACGTTATTAACGAGGGCACGGACCCTGTGGATAACTCCATCGACGTCACCTTCCGCCTTCTCTTCGACAACATCGGGTTCAAGGACACCTACAAGACAGAGTACGATAGCATCATTGACAAGATCCCACTCAGGTTAGCTACCTAAGGCATTGTGGGCACCGGAAGTCAGGCTACGGGCCGGCCCTCAGGAACACTCACACTGCTGGGAAAGTCACTGCACGTGGTCTGTACGAGACCACCACGACACGCGTTCTGTGGCACCTGGCAGTTACTGTTACAGTTAGTGTTACTAACTCAAGGCGCACCACTTGTAGCTTTACTGTTTAACTCTTTCCCCGCCACGCAGTGCTCGGTCACGTTCTGCCGGCGTCTGGTTCACACCCCGTTAATGACGTCACGAGGAAGCCAGACTAATCCACCTGGTTTTCCTTCACTTGTCTGAACAGTTTTGTTATATTTGTCAGTTTAAGTTCAGGGCAACACTGGGCCTTCTGATGACACCAGTTCTCTGTGTCGGAAATCATCTTACCGTTTGCCTTCATGTTTGGTTTTAAAATGTATGGAATCATGCAAAGTATAACTGAGTGTACACTGATTTAACAAATAAACAGATGTCATACATGTTAAAAGGATACGAGGATATCTACAAACCAAGATGTAGATTACATTCAAACAAATCGTCAGTCGCTGGTCTAGGCTGGTGCCATGGGACTACTGCACGTGCAACAGGGACTTTCCCAGCAGTTTCCGCGTTCCCTGGGCTTCCCTGTACCGTGACCTTTCACCGTGCCGCTTGGGTGGTTGCGGCCTGAAGCGACTGAGATTGTGTCGTTATTGTCGTCATCGTTCTCATGACGTCATCACCTGCATCAGCTTCACGTCCAGTAGTACCGCTGTTGTCTTTGTCATCGTCTGCTGTCATCTTCATTCACATCGTCACTTTCATCGTTCTCATCGATGTAACACCAAGAAGCGCTTATTCATTTCTCGTATGGGTAGTAACGGTTATGTTCCAATATTCACCATCATCTTCACAATTGTCGTCCGGATCATCGTCCTGTTCGTGATCATGGATGGATATCTATGTATCATAATATAGTATCACAGATAGATACTGACTATAATACGTGTAATGTAATATACTACTTATCATAGATAATATAATATCATAGATCGATTATATCTCTATATAATAACGTCATATAAAATCAAAGAGAGATAACTGTATATGACGTGTATCGTAACATCGCTATCATCATCACATGATATCACCGTCAAAAGTTTCATCATTCGACGGCAGTTGCTTGTTTCCATCATCAGCGTCATCCCTAATGTGAACATCATCATCATCAGGAGGTATATAATGACATCATCAGGAGGTATGTAATGACGTCATTTTATGTGTGCATGACGTGTCAGGTCGGAGCTGCTGTTCGAGTTGTTCCCCTTTCACGTGGTGTTTGGCAAACAGCTCCAAATCCGCAGCGTGGGGTCAGCACTGTCGGCAGTAATCCCGGACGCTGTGGGCAGACAACTCCCAGAGGTCTTCTACCTGGCGCGCCCTATCACACAGCTCACGTGGGAGATGGTTAGTGAGTAGTAACACTTTGTAACGCTTTGTAACACTCTCTCTCTCTCTCTCTCAGTAAATTGTAACAGTTAGGATCTTCCCGTCTGTCTCTCGTCAACTTTACAATAGCAGAAAAGTTCTTGTTTTGTTTCGTTTCCTTCCAGTTTTTTTGTTTTGTTTGTTTGTTTGGTTTTTGGGTTTTTTTGTTTGTTTGTTTTTGTTTTTGCTTTTTTTTTTTTGGGGGGGGGGGTGTTGTTGTTGGTGGTGGTGGTTTTTTGCAGGAAATGTCAACATCGTGCGGGCCGGGGGTCGGGAATCCTTTGAGAAAAACAACAACAACAACAGATATGAACAATATCCATCGTAATAATATGTTTATTCAGTGACACCTGATTATGTAATGACACGCCATATGTAATGACACGCCATATGTAATGACACGCCATATGTAATGACACGCCATATGAAATGACACGCCATATGAAATGACACGCCATATGTAATGACACGCCATATGAAATGACACGCCATATGAAATGACACGCCATATGTAATGACACGCCATATGAAATGACACGCCATATGTAATGACACGCCATATGTAATGACACGCCATATGAAATGACACGCCATATGAAATGACACGCCATATGTAATGACACGCCATATGTAATGACACGCCATATGTAATGACACGCCATATGAAATGACACGCCATATGTAATGACACGCCATATGTAATGACACGCCATATGTAATGACACGCCATATGTAATGACACGCCATATGTAATGACACGCCATATGAAATGACACGCCATATGAAATGACACGCCATATGTAATGACACGCCATATGTAATGACACGCCATATGAAATGACACGCCATATGAAATGCGTAAATCAGTTATTGTTATTATTATTATTATTGTTGAGAACTGTAGTTGAAATCAGTGAAGAAAACACAGCCTGTTCTGTCGTCATCCACGCACGATTTCCCGACATGCAGTTGGCGATACATGTAGCTGTTGTTGAAGAGAATCAGTCACGTGATGTGCACATCTCTCTCTCACACACTGCGCGTCTCTCTATTCTGCCTGCACCCAATGACTGCGTTTCGCATCACATCCGTCTTTTTAAGTTTGCTGGCAGGAGGTCAGGGAGTTATCTCCCTTGTCGAGTCTATTTTAGAGTTGCAGTGATGGGCAGACGACCTGAATGACGTTTGCGCGTTTAACCGTTAAAAACTGGGTTGCTGTTTTTAAAGTCGGATGGAAACTTCTCGACATATGCGAATTTGCCTGCGGGAGTTGAGAGTGCAAGTCGATACGTCTTGTTTATCTTATCTACCGCTATCTTCACCGTTCGTCCCTTGACCCGTTCAGTGTCGTGGTAACGATGCTACAAACATCATTTGCCACAACTAATGTACACTGGAATGAGGCGGGAAAAAATGGACGACAAAAACATGCGAGTATTTCGTTTTTCACAACATCCCATTCCGATAACGTGAATGGAGTCCGTCGATGAACAGATTTTTTTCATTTGAATGTAAAATTGAGGGGCGAAATCTTGGCGAAATTAACGGAGCAGAAAAAAAAAATGGGACAAAATAAAAATCGGCCGTTAATATCTCTCTCTCTCTCTCCCCCCCCCCCCACCCGCAGGCTCTCATCCCAAGGCAGGATGTCGGAAAAACTCGGCTGTTTGGATAGTATAGAGACTTTATGCCAGCTAGAAAAAAGTAGGGTCATAGTCACGGCTGGTGTGTCTGGCACTGAACGAGTTAAAGAACAACATCCGCTGTGATGTTCCACGTCCACCCAGTACATGTAGGGTGCAGCGCCGTCTAGTGAGTCAAGACACGTTTGTTTCCCTTACTGATGGCCTGGTGTATTATGGGAGGCGGGTTGTTAGAATCACGTGGATTGACACGTGACCAGTGAATGAATTCATTTTCTCAGCAGGAGATTTTCCCACTGTTGTTGGTGTGAGCGGAATGCTGATTTCCAACTAGAGGAAGATCGCTTTTGCCTCGAGTTTTGCAAAAATGTTTCTTTCTTCTTGGTTCGTGCTCTAGATTCCCGAGATCTCAATGTCCACATTCAAATCGTTGTAGTGTGTGTGTGTGTGTGTGTGTGTGTGTGTGTGTGTGTGTGAGAGAGAGAGAGAGAGAGAGAGAGAGAGAGATTACTACTACTGACTAGTACATAGTGAACACTCACAGACACAAAGTAATGCCCATGACAGTGACGCCTCTAAGACAGACGTCATTACGAGCGTCAGTACTCTCGGTTATTACAATACTCGTCAAGCTCGAGAAAAACAACTTTATTTTACCGCTGGGTTTATCGGAATTTTACTCAGTCAGTTTTAAGGAAATAATGAATTTATACTCAATACTGCCAAGAGCCGGCGTTAAGCCCTAACTAAGTAAGTAACCAACTAACTGCCAAGAGCCGGCGTTAAGCCCTAACTAAGTAAGTAACCAACTAACTGCCAAGAGCCGGCGTTAAGCCCTAACTAAGTAAGTAACCAACTAACTGCCAAGAGCCGGCGTTAAGCCCTAACTAAGTAAGTAACCAACTAACTGCCAAGAGCCGGCGTTAAGCCCTAACTAAGTAAGTAACCAACTAACTGCCAAGAGCCGGCGTTAAGCCCTAACTAAGTAAGTAACCAACTAACTGCCAAGAGCGAACTGCCAGGCATGATTGTTTCATGTTGTGTACTGATGTTGTAATATTACGTGAAGCCGGTAAAACAAGGACTGACAGTTTGTGTAGTTTTTCCTTCACCTGTAGCAGAGAGCGTGTGATAGTATCCTGCAGCCAACCCAAGAGAAACCCTAGTTTTATATTTGAACATGATGGCCGATTCAGAGGATGATTGTAAAACTTTATCTGCTTATTCCGTGGAGATGCAGAGTTGGTCAAAAGCGGAACATTTCCCGGCAAAACTACAATCAAACTAATCTTCCTTTCTTAACCATTACGGTCGGCATAAAACCTGATAAGCAGAACATAACCGTTACATCAGAATGAAATCAGCCGGCGATTTCCCCCTCAAACATCGGCTTTTATCTGACTGCGGTCATAAGCCATATTTCTTATAACCAATCAAAGTTTCCGTGAAAGAAGGATTTTCCTGTAGATTACGGCTAGCTTCCGCCATTATGTTTATAACACGTTCTGTAGTGCGGTGTTTTCCGAGCATCGTCAGCGGACTAAATGGTGGATGTTGGGTAATAACGGGCAGGAGATTACTGACGACACGGGAGACTTCACCTTTCACATTTGACAGAACGTTTCCCTGATTAGTGTCGCTACACCAACCGGAACACTGCCTCCTTCTGATGATTGCGGTCACTGAGGGGGGAAATTCCTTCAAACACCAAGAAACAAAAACTAAAATACAAAAATAAACGGTTGAAAATCGGAGAGCTTATTGAAATCTTTACGGAGCACCTCTTTAAATGATACATGGTCACTGTCATTCATTTCCCAGCATCTTGGATTTTAGCTGACGACTACGTCACAGTTTTGATGTGCGCTGCTCGCAGACAAATGTAATTTCCTCACACAAATGTTTTTCAAGTGTGCGGGGTTTTTTTTGGTCAGCGTTTCCAGTTGAAAAGAGGAGGGGATGAAAATAACAACAAAGTGCCTGGAAACTGACGTGTTGAAACACGGTAGTCAAGGGAGAGAAGGCTGTTGGTTTGGGCGGATGAATCAAGGGGAGATAATTCTAATGATGGTAACCATAACGGTAGTTGGGGTGTGGGTGGGGGTGTGGGTGGGGGTGTGGGTGGGGGTAAAGGGTAAGCAGTGTTTACTGCCAAATGGTTTTATTTCTGTTCTTGTTGTTATTTCGTCTTAAACCAAATGCAGTTCCTTCCATAAAAGGGTTAGTAGGTTACAGTGATTAATACAGGTCAAAACAAACAAACAAACAAACAAACAGTCCACAGTGATGCTGTGCGCATAAATTAACATTTTAATAAACATTGCGAACAACACAACGAATGCGGGAAAAAAATGATGTTAAGGAAAACAAAGCGAATAAAATACTAAGACTCAGACGAGTTGTTTAGGCCATGGCCTTTGTCAGCATGTCTCACAAGTGGTTTCAATCTACATGGATGAAATGGAACAAAATGCGGACACTAATGTAAGATTTTACCAGACAAAGAGCACGTTGCTTCCTGAACTGAATCACGCGAAATCTGGCTCATTATCAGTTTGTTCGTGATTCTCTCTCCTCGTCTAACAAACCATTAAATTGTCTAACAGCATTGTAGAACTCATTATCTGGTTGGGTTCGTGTCTTGTCTAGAATTCCCAGTGCACGCTGTATCGGCAACACACACATTGTGAAGAAAAGAACCAATTCCACAAACAACAGCCGCCAGTTTCCATCGTCACATTTCCGCAGATTGCGGTAAACAGTTCGCTTTTGTGTCTAACTACGTCCTAACCAGGAATATTGGAAAGGAAAATCCGGTCTTTAAAAAACTGTGGGGTTTTTGTTGTTGTTGTTTTGTTGACAAGCTGCGGTAGGAGGGTTAAATAAATACTTTTTACTTCGTTAAGCTAATTCTAAGCTTCAGTGTAAGATTTTTTTCCTGCAAACTGATTGAACTCATGTTAAAACTCCCCTCGTTTAATTTGCGCCACTACTTCCTCTATAGTTGTGGTTAGTTCGTCAATACTTCTTCTTCGTCAGCCTACTTCGTTTATTGTTGGGTTTTTTTCTCGCGAGACAATGCGACAGTCTCGTCGTTGGAACTTGAAACAAGTTGGATAAACAAGTTTAATTAGGGTTTGATTTTGAAATTGTTGGTAGATTTGTGTGTTGACCGGTTATGTAAAGTTTCTGTTGTAGTATGCAAACGTTTTCAGTTGACACAACGCTGATGTGTTTGGGAGTCCGGACTGCAACAGGGGAGCCGGGGTGGCCGAATGGTAGAGCGTTGGACTTCTAATGCTCGGGTCGTGAGTTTGTATCCCGGCTGGGACCAAATATTTGTGCGGGCTTTTTCATAGTTGCCCCGTCTTTGATATCACCCATATGTGGTGGAAAAGGACGTTAAACACCCACCTACCCCGAACTGCATCAGATGAGAACGTGACAGAAACGAACTTGAAGGACGTGTTGAGAAACGAAAATCGGTTCTGCACCACAGTCGGTTTAGTCAAGGCTTTGAAGAGGGAGGAGGGGGGGGGGGGCTCATGAACCTTAGTCGGTGACGTCATTGATGGATACCTGTGTGATGTGTTGTAACCCATTACCTTCATATATGTGGGCGTATGATAAGTGAAGTATTTTAAGCCGCATGTTAAACTCTCATAAATAAGCCGATGTTACAGAAGCCATCTTACTTGTCACGACCTCTTCGGGCTAATCAAGGGAGAGCACCGTGGTCTAGACCCCGGATGCAGCATATCACGTGTTACTTTGCCGTTTTAATGATAGGGAAATTTACTGACAAGTGTTTTCGTCACAGTGTTCGCCGGAGTGAGGCAACTTGAGAACGCTTGTACACTGATCTAGTGCACTTGATGTGTACACCAGTTGTTGTTGTTGTTGTTGTTGTTGTTGTTGTTGTTGTTGTTGTTGTTGTTGTTGTTGTTGTTGTCGTTGTTGTTGTTGTTCCTGCTGCTACAGCGGGGAGCCGGGGTGGCCGAATGGTAGAGCGTTGGACTTCTAATGCTCGGGTCGTGAGTTCGTATCCCGGCTGGAGTCAGCCTATTTGTGCTGGCTTTTTCATCGTTGCCCCGTCTTTGATATCACCCGTATATGGTGGAAAAGGACGTTAAACCCACAAACACCCACCCACCCACCCTACTGCTACAGCATCGTCTTCAGGGTAGCATGTGATTTCCGTATTTCAAGATGAGAAACAGACTGTGTAATATGACAGGCCCCCTGTAGTGTGTGCTGGTGGTCGGGGCTGGTGAGGTCGGCACCATGAGTGTAGTGTGACTGAGATAAGACAGGCTGCCGATACTGACTGCCAAAGTTTAAATCCGGCCTCCCGTGGCCAACGATGACGTAGGCTGCTCATGGCTTTAGGCTGTCTGTGTTTATCACGGGAAGCGGGGCTGAGTATGACCAAGATAACCGGACAGAATCAGAAGTGTACAGACTAAATGATGAACATTACGGCCATGAGTTACTGCATCAGTACTCGTGTTGGGTAACTGACTGTGGTGACTGCAGCTTGCATTAAGTCGTTTAGTGGGCCAATAGCAGGGGCGATTATTCTGACATTTTTATTGGTGGAGTGATCTCCCTGTACTATCGTGTCAATGGTGGGCGCTCGTTTGTCTCCCTTGCTGTCGGTCTGCGTTTTGTCAATGTCCCACGTGATCCATTTTGTTCATGGTCTTACGTCACTGTCGGCTGGAACGCCTGACTCGGTTACCCTGACCTTGACCTTTTTGTCCTGCACTGCGCAAGATCGGGATTAGATGTACAGTATTCTTATGGTACGCTTTTTGTCACTGACATCCACTGTAACACAAATATACTATGTGAGGATTTGATTACTGTAAACGTTTTGTCACTGACATCCACTGTAATAGAAATACAAGATGAGGGTTGGATGTATTGTACTGTATAGGTTCCGTCACTGACATCCACTGTAATAGAAATACAAGATGAGGGTTGGATGTATTGTACTGTATAGGTTCCGTCACTGACATCCACTGTAATAGAAATACAAGATGAGGGTTGGATGTATTGTACTGTATAGGTTCCGTCACTGACATCCACTGTAATAGAAATACAAGATGAGGGTTGGATGTATTGTACTGTATAGGTTACGTCACTGACATCCACTGTAATAGAATACAAGATGAGGGTTGGATGTATTGTACTGTATAGGTTCCGTCACTGACATCCACTGTAATAGAATACAAGATGAGGGTTGGATGTATTGTACTGTATAGGTTCCGTCACTGACATCCACTGTAATAGAAATACAAGATGAGGGTTGGATGTATTGTACTGTATAGGTTCCGTCACTGACATCCACTGTAATAGAAATACAAGATGAGGGTTGGATGTATTGTACTGTATAGGTTCCGTCACTGACATCCACTGTAATAGAAATACAAGATGAGGGTTGGATGTATTGTACTGTATAGGTTCCGTCACTGACATCCACTGTAATAGAATACAAGATGAGGGTTGGATGTATTGTACTGTATAGGTTCCGTCACTGACATCCACTGTAATAGAATACAAGATGAGGGTTGGATGTATTGTACTGTATAGGTTCCGTCACTGACATCCACTGTAATAGAAATACAAGATGAGGGTTGGATGTATTGTACTGTATAGGTTCCGTCACTGACATCCACTGTGACAGAAATACAGGATGATGACTAGATTACTGTGTGCGCTCTGTCACTGACATCCACTGTGACAGAAATACAGGATGATGATTAGATTACTGTGTGCGCTCTGACACTGACATCCATAGACAATATGGTGGGTACAGATAGACTATATAATACAGTGAATGCAGACAGGTACATGGATATACAGTGAACCCTATACAGTGAATACAGACAGATACATGGATATATAAAATGGAGAGAGTGACGTCAGTCTTGTCCTACCATCTCAGTCCTCTGTGTCATTAAGTGGTAAAACAATGGTCGTGAGTACATTGTAGTGTGTTGAGGTTTACACGACCTCTGACCTCCACACAGTGCAGCACGAAGGTCAAGGCCGTTAACTAGATTTTAGGAAATAAGACTATACCACAAGCTCTTGATATTTTATCTGTGTGTATGGCGTGCAGGTGATGGCCCACACAAACAACGTGTTCGAGTTGGTGTCCCGCCAGATGGTTAAGAAAGACGTCAAAGAAAGTGACGTCAAGACTGAGAGTGAGGCCCAGAAAGGCGCAACAGCCAGTAGCAGGGACGAGAGGTCACGACACAACTCGGCCAACGACAGTGACAGAGGTAAACAGTCACCTCCCTTTGCTGCAGAATTAAAAGTAATATCATTCTGGGGCTATCACGTGGTACAGTGTACATTATAGTATAGTACAGTATACACTGTGACATGGCACAGTGTACATTATGACATAGTACAGTGTACAGTATGACATGGTACAGTGTACATTATAGTATAGTACAGTATACACTGTGACATGGCACAGTGTACATTATGACATAGTACAGTGTACAGTATGACATGGTACAGTGTACACTAGGGCATGGTACAGTGTACACTAGGGCATGGTACAGTGTACACTAGGGCATGGTACAGTGTACATTATGACATGGTACAGTGTACAGTATGGCATGGTACAGTGTACACTAGGGCATGGTACAGTGTACGCTATGGTAAGGACTGTGTACGCTGTGGAAAAGTTGAGTTAAATGTTCGAGAAGCATTCAGGATGTCTGTAGATAGGACAAGACGCTGCCTGTAAAATAAAAATGCAACCCGCTCATCATGGCGGATATTCAGCATATCGTCAAATGGCCGGCTTACGAGCCAAAGCTTGACCTAACCCTAACCCTAACCCTGCCAGATCAGCCCTAACCTCTAACCCTTACCCTGCCAGATCAGCCCTAACCTCTAACCCTTACCCTGCCAGATCAGCCCTCACCTCTAACCCTTACCCTGCCAGATCAGCCCTAACCTCTAACCCTTACCCTGCCAGATTAGCCCTAACCTCTAACCCTTACCTTGCCAGATCAGCCCTAACCTCTAACCCTAACCCTGCCAGATCAGCCCTAACCTCTAACCCGTACCTTGCCAGATCAGCCCTAACCTCTAACCCTAACCCTGCCAGATCAGCCCTAACCTCTAACCCTAACCCTGCCACATGAACCCGAACCCTAACCCCACCATATTATTCCATTCCATCTTCATTCTACTCTGTGGTGTAATAT
Organism: Batillaria attramentaria; assembly: GCA_018292915.2. Taxonomy (NCBI): domain Eukaryota; kingdom Metazoa; phylum Mollusca; class Gastropoda; family Batillariidae; genus Batillaria; species Batillaria attramentaria. Next base: position 193,071 of record JACVVK020000578.1, on the reverse strand, counting down.
TACCACGTGCACATCCTGTATTCCATCCTATGATGTCATTTCTCTTTGTGTACATCGTCTATTCCACTGTGTGATGTAGTTCCACCTCGTGTACATTGTATAGTCCACTGTACGATGTCAAGCCGCCTGATGCATTCCATTTTACGTTTTCTTTTCTCTTTGTGCACGTCGTACAATTATTCCTCTCTGTACTTGTATTCCGCCTTGTGCACACAATGCACATGTCCTGCACCTACTGTTTTACTCCATGACACATTTTGCTGACCCTGTGTTGTGACGTGTGGTGCCGACACATACACCATCATAACGTCATCATCGTACGTCATCATTACGTTGTTTTTGGTTTTCCTGGTCTGTTAGGGGCATGCTGATCGTCCTTACAGCCGTTTTACCCTCTGGCTTGTAGTGTGTAGACACGTGACCCAGACTCCTACAAGTATCTTGTGTAGCCTGTTACTGTAACTGTTACTGTTACTAGACGTGGCTGCAAAAACAGCCATACGTAAACAGTAATGTAGAGGCTATATTAACGCTGCTTGTCTTACGTTCTCACTACTCCTACGCTAACAGTTGGACCTCGACTGATGTTGATGACATACACATTAACATCATATCATGATCACGTGGACAACATCATAACCTTTTCCGGGCAACTGTTGTTAAGCTTTTAGCCAAATTAGACTTTGGGGAGACTCTGTGACCCAGCAGTACTTAGCGTCAAGACGTTTTTGACAGACGAGTTGAAACTGGTCATTGTGAAGTGGATGAATGTAATCACTGGACTGGTCCTGCGACTGTGCGATGCTCGTATTGAATGTTGTCAAACTTTTGTTTGCCCGGATACAGAGGAGAATGAATACAGAAGGGACACGTGTAAGTCAAAAGGTGAGATGTCTGACGAACGTTGTGACGTGGACGTGTACGTTTTGGTTTGGCTTCTGCACATTGCTTGTCTTACAGTACAATAAGGTATAAAGAAATAAAGAAATAAATGAATCTGAGTTTCCACACTGCTTATCATACAGCACAATCACACTGCTTATCATACAGCACAATCACACTGCTTATCATACAGCACAATCACACTGCTTATCATACAGCACAATAAAGTATCGTAGTTTCCTCAGTTCTCATCTGTCGGCAAAGTTCAGTATGTTACAATGTACAATGCTTGGCTTACAGCACAATAAGGTATGTTACTTTCCACAGTGTTAATCTTACTGCACAATAAAGTATCTTACTTTCCGCAATGCTTATCTGTCGGCACAATAGAGTATCTTAGTTTCCGCAATGCTTATCTGGTGGCACAATAAAGTATCTTAGTTTTCGCAATGCTTCTCTGTCGGCACAATAAAGTGTCTTAGTTTCCGCAATGCTTCTCTGTCGGCACAATAAAGTGTCTTAATTTCCGCAATGCTTTTCTGGCGGCACTATAAAGTATCTTAGTTTCCGCAATGCTTATCTGTCGGCACAATAAAGTATCTTAGTTTCCGCAATGCTTATCTGGTGGCACAATAAAGTGTCTTAGTTTCCGCAATGCTTATCTGGCGGCACAATAAAGTATCTTAGTTTCCGCAATGCTTATCTGGCGGCACAATAAAGTATCTTAGTTTTCGCAATGCTTCTCTGTCGGCACAATAAAGTGTCTTAGTTTCCGCAATGCTTCTCTGTCGGCACAATAAAGTGTCTTAATTTCCGCAATGCTTTTCTGGCGGCACTATAAAGTATCTTAGTTTCCGCAATGCTTATCTGGCGGCACAATAAAGTGTCTTAGTTTCCGCAATGCTTATCTGGCGGCACAATAAAGTGTCTTAGTTTCCGCAATGCTTATCTGGCGGCACAATAAAGTATCTTAGTTTCCGCAATGCTTATCTGGCGGCACAATAAAGTATCTTAGTTTCCGCAATGCTTCTCTGTCGGCACAATAAAGTGTCTTAGTTTCCGCAATGCTTTTCTGGCGGCACTATAAAGTATCTTAGTTTCCGCAATGCTTCTCTGTCGGCACAATAAAGTATCTTACTTTCCGCAATGCTTCTCTGTCGGCACAATAAAGTGTCTTAATTTCCGCAATGCTTCTCTGGCGGCACTATAAAGTATCTTAGTTTCCGCAATGCTTATCTGGCGGCACAATAAAGTGTCTTAGTTTCCGCAATGCTTATCTGGTGGCACAATAAAGTATCTTAGTTTCCGCAATGCTTATCTGGCGGCACAATAAAGTATCTTAGTTTCCGCAATGCTTCTCTGTCGGCACAATAAAGTGTCTTAGTTTCCGCAATGCTTCTCTGTCGGCACAATAAAGTGTCTTAGTTTCCGCAATGCTTCTCTGTCGGCACAATAAAGTATCTTAGTTTCCGCAATGCTTCTCTGTCGGCACAATAAAGTGTCTTAGTTTCCGCAATGCTTATCTGGCGGCACAATAAAGTATCTTAGTTTCCGCAATGCTTATCTGGTGGCACAATAAAGTATCTTAGTTTCCGCAATGCTTATCTGGCGGCACAATAAAGTATCTTAGTTTCCGCAATGCTTATCTGGCGACACAGTTCAGTTTGTTACAGTGTACAACGCTTGGCGTACAACACACTACATGTACACGTCATCTTACAGTGTAACACAATCACGTTTACGTTTGACGCTCTCATTGGTCAGCGCATTAACAATTACTGCTGATCATTCCACGATGATCCCAAGTCGATCATCACCAGCGTTTGAAACTTCTGTGTATGAAAACAGGTCACCAAGGTCACTGACCTCATGATGAGCAGACGACAAGTCTATAGCGATGACTGACTCGGAGCCTTATGTTGACTTGGGCAGCCTTTCGTCAATGGAACCGAGACGAACGTTTTAGCACACCGCATGACCAGAAGGCAAAAACAGGAATATCAAAATGCTTCCAGAGTCCAGTAGCAAGTGGTGCACAACCCTTCCACTCGTGGCCACTGAATTACAGTGGGAAAAAATCTTTGTCGTAGATATCACAACGCCTTGGCTTGAGAACACTGACACCGCGCTTACCGCTTGTCCCAACAGCACCGTCTTACTGACACCGCGCTTACCGCTTGTCCCAACAGCACCGTCTTACTGACACCGCGCCTACCGCTTGTCCCAGCAGCACCGTCTTACTGACACCGCGCTTACCGCTTGTCCCAACAGCACCGTCTTACTGACACCGCGCTTACCGCTTGTCCCAACAGCACCGTCTTACTGACACCGCGCTTACCGCTTGTCCCAACAGCACCGTCTTACTGACACCGCGCTTACCGCTTGTCCCAACAGCACCGTCTTACTGACACCGCGCTTACCGCTTGTCCCAACAGCACCGTCTTACTGACACCGCGCTTACCGCTTGTCCCAACAGCACCGTCTTACTGACACCGCGCTTACCGCTTGTCCCAACAGCACCGTCTTACTGACACCGCGCTTACCGCTTGTCCCAGCAGCACCGTCTTACTGACACCGCGCTTACCGCTTGTCCCAAGCAGCACCGTCTTACTGACACCGCGCTTACCGCTTGTCCCAACAGCACCGTCTTACTGACACCGCGCTTACCGCTTGTCCCAACAGCACCGTCTTACTGACACCGCGCTTACCGCTTGTCCCAACAGCACCGTCTTACTGACACCGCGCTTACCGCTTGTCCCAACAGCACCGTCTTACTGACACCGCGCTTACCGCTTGTCCCAACAGCACCGTCTTACTGACACCGCGCTTACCGCTTGTCCCAACAGCACCGTCTTACTGACACCGCGCTTACCGCTTGTCCCAACAGCACCGTCTTACTGACACCGCGCTTACCGCTTGTCCCAACAGCACCGTCTTTGCAGAGCAAACACAAACCAAATACTGTCTGTCTAGAGCAGCACGAATCCCGCTTTCAACATTACACATTACGTCGTCAATATTTATCAGAAATAATCCAACAAAACCAGGAATTCAAACGTTCCCGCTGTAGAACTATCGACCTGCCATGCACATTCCAATGAGCCAGTGAGCACCTCGCTCGCTTACGCCACAGAACTGAGTGCCCTTTGTTGTTGCTTTGTAGGCTTTCGTTCACATATATTTGTCCACGAAAACCATTCAATTGAATGATTTTTTATTACTGAATACTGAAAAATCACTCATTAAAATGTTTTTGGGTGTGAGTTATTTGTTCAGGGTGTGAGGTATTTTTAGAAGTGACCTACAGATGGCGAGACGAGTGAGAGAGTGTGCACAGTCAGATTGCGTTACAATGGCTATCAACTGTCTGTGGTTGTTAACTTCAAGGTGATCATTGCGGTACTGAAGCCCTCTGAAGTCTAAATTTGTCACATCTGTGCTTCGCACGTCAGTGACAAAACTAACCTTCATCGGGATTCATTGGCGCAATGGTCACCTCGAAGTCAACAAACAGAAGTTCACTTATTGTACAAGGCGATATGTAGACGTCATTTACATTGTGTAATGCCTAGCTTACGACACAATACATGTACACGTCATCTTAGTGTATAATGCTTAGCTTTCAGCGCGATATGTAGACGTCATTTACATTGTGCAATGCTTGGCTTACAACACGATACATGTACACGTCATCTTGCAGTGTACAATGCTTCGCTTACGACACAATATGTACACGTCATCTTGCAGTGTACAATGCTTAGCTTACGACACAGTAATGTACACGTCATCAGTCTTACATTGTACAGTGCTTAGCTTACGACACAATATGTACACGTCATCTTACATTGTACAATGCTTAGCTTACGACACAATAATGTACACGTCATCAGTCTTACATTGTACAGTGCTTAGCTTACGACACAATATGTACACGTCATCAGTCTTACATTGTACAATGCTTAGCTTACGACACAGTAATGTACACGTCATCAGTCTTACATTGTACAGTGCTTAGCTTAGCTTACGACACAGTAATGTACATGTCATCAGTCTTACATTGTACAGTGCTTAGCTTACGACACAGTATGTACACGTCATCTTTCATTGTACAATGCTTAGCTTACGACATAGTACAGTAAATACAACTTACACTGCACATTGCATGACTTACAGCGCTGTATAATTATGTAGATATATATATAGTACATTGTATCGTTCAGCGTGTAGCTCAAGGTACAGTACAGTATACAGTGCACGGTGCATGACTTACAGCACGATGGATAAAAGCACAGTGTGTTGCACAATATTTAGCACAGTAAATATGTGACACTGCACAATGATTAGCTTTCAGCACAATATTTAGCACAGTAAATATGTGACACTGCACAATGATTAGCTTTCAGCACAATATTTAGCACAGTAAATATGTGACACTGCACAATGATTAGCTTTCAGCACAATATTTAGCACAGTAAATATGTGACACTGCACAATGATTAGCTTTCAGCACAATATTTAGCACAGTAAATATGTGACACTGCACAATGATTAGCTTTCAGCACAATATTTAGCACAGTAAATATGTGACACTGCACAATGATTAGCTTTCAGCACAATATTTAGCACAGTAAATATGTGACACTGCACAATGATTAGCTTTCAGCACAATATTTAGCACAGTAAATATGTGACACTGCACAATGATTAGCTTTCAGCACAATATTTAGCACAGTAAATATGTGACACTGCACAATGATTAGCTTTCAGCACAATATCTAATTCCACTTTGCACATTGCCTGCCTTGCAGTGTTTATAACCGACTGCACATTGCCTGCCTTGCAGTGTTTATAACCGACTGCACATTGCTAAATTATGTAGCACAATACAAAGTGGTATATTGTACTGTAAAATCGTAATCTTACGGTACAAGACAACAGCCTACTTTGCATAATTTATGGCTTACAGCACAGTGTTTGAAACTGCACATTACTGAGCTATACAGCACAGTCGTTTAGACATACATGATCGTATAGTCTTCTTTACAATGCTTAGCTTAGGACCCCCTGAGCGTGTCTGCTGATTTTCAATATGCAGAACAGTTTTTACACAATCCCTTTTATACATTCAGTAATGCCCAGCTTCCCCCAAATGGGGGTTGACGGGAAGAGGAGGGGGGGGGGGGAGGGGGTGTTGACTGGAGGAGAGGGCGGGGGGTTGACACTAGATGGGATGGTCTGTAGTAGATGTGCAATGCTTCCTGTCCCCAAGGGTCACGTTCTGTCTGGCTGATCTACTGGCAACGTTTTAAATGCTGGAGAAACGGAAATTGGATAAAAGGAGATTTGAACGTGACATTTAGGCGCTACATAGTGTGTAAAGTCGCTTTTAAATCATTTGCTTTATTATCCGTAACACTGAGATCCACGACCGTGACAGGCGGAATTTGTCAGCTTGAACAGAGGATAATCACCTAAATGGTGTCAGTAAATCCGCTAGTTGCTTCTTAAGTTAGAGCGGACTCTCTCTCTCTCTCAACCAGACAGGAGTGAGCCCCTGTCATCAGGGTCATGACGGGAGAATGTTTCATTGAGGAAGGTGAAACGTTTCAGTGACGAGTACAATGTTTCAATGATCCGAGTAAACTGTTTCGGTGATGAGAGTTCCAATGGCGAAAATGGAATGTTTCGATGACGGGAGTAAAATGTTTTAACGATGAAAGTGAAATGTTTCAGTCATGAAGGTAAAATGTTCCAAAGATGAAAGTAAAATGTTTTGGTGACGAGAGTAAAGTGTTTCAGTGATGAGAGTGAAATGTTTCAAACACGAGTAAAATGTTTCATTGGTGAAAGGTGAATGTTTCAATGATGAGAGTAAAATGTTTCATCGACGAAAGTGAAATTTGAATGGCGAAATGCATCTGTGTGTGTGTGTGTGTGTGTGTGTGTGTGTGTGTGTGTGTGTGTGTGTGTGTGTGTGTGTGTGTGTGTGTGTGTGTGTGTGTGTGATATGGTTTTCGTGTAGTTTTGTTTAGTATTTGTTTCTACATGCGTTTGGTAGCCGTATAGACTAGACACTGTGTTCATGCGGGTTTATTGGTCAGGACGGCAGGAGGTGACGAGTACCATGGGTTTACGTGTGTGAATCTCAAGAAGTGCCAGGCTCTTCATCCGTCCTAGATTTACTGTTCTGGGATACATTCTGGGATACATACATACATTCCATTCCATGCATCCATCACATTCCATACATACTTCGGCCTCTCGGAAATGGCGCCCGCCATGAGGGAGACGTGTGGGAACTCCCTGATGGGGATAAAATGGTTTTATCTAGAAGTCGTCGGTACTAACTCTGGATTTCAAAGAGGAACTGTGAAAAAAAAATCTTAGCCCCCCCCCCCCCCCCCCCCCCCCTTATAAATTGTGTTGATGTATTCACTTTATGCGTGCATCTGAGCAACAGTTTCTCAGCTTTCTTCTGCTTTCATCTGTTTTTGTATCCGTCATCTCTTTCTGTATCCGTCATCTCTTTCTGTAGCCGTCATCTCTTTCTGTATCCGTCATCTCTTTCTGTTGCCGTCACTTCTTGCTGATTTCATGATCTCTTTTTGTATTCTGTGTTCTCTTTCTGTGGCCTTCATCTTTTTTTCGTATCCGTCACGTCTTTCTGTATCTGTCACCTCCTTCTGTAGCCGCCATCTCTTTCTTTGATCGTAAACGATGTACACTTTTTTAAATTGTGATTGTTTATTAATAGTTATTAGCTGCGCGTCTAACCATTACTCCCAAAACAACTTGTTGCATCTTGCTGGAAGGAATGCCTGTGTCAGCATTTTGGAAACCACAGAGACGAACCTTGGGCGTGGCTTGGTGACGGTGACCGTCTGAACAAACATTGTTGGGCAAGTAGGCTGTACCCACCCCTTTCTGATACTTACTGTATGTATTGACGTGTGTCTGTTGACAGAGTTTGACGACGACTCGGATCGACTGCACGTGAAAGGCCAGATGATGTTCATGTCAGAGTGGGACTCCATTATGTTCCTCGGCACACCCATGTAAGTCGTAACTGTTCCTCGGCACACCCATGTAAGTCGTAACTGTTCCTCGGCACACCCATGTAAGTCGTAACTGTTCCTCGGCACACCCATGTAAGTCGTAACTGTTCCTCGGCACACCCATGTAAGTCGTAACTGTTCCTCGGCACACCCATGTAAGTTGTACATCAATAACATGTATCATAGTGAACTAATACTTCACATTATGCCACTGACATAACCTCAGTCACGTGGCTATGCGGTCGAGGTCGTACCTCTAGCCAAGCCAAGATTTATCATTGGCTTGGTGCACGAGTTAGCCGGTCAAAGTGTGTTACTTACAGTATACTAGAGAATGACGTTAAATATTTAATGCCAGAATATGATGTCACATTATGATGTCAGACTAGCCGGTGCACTTGTCGTAGACCAAGAAATGGACAGTCTGTCGATAGTGTGTGCTGTCTACCTTGCTCCTTACTCTGTCTAGTGTATGGCGATACAACAAAACAACATTCACACAACATTAATCCCTAGCTGTGTTTGAAGCATAATGATACAACAAATACTTTTCAATAACTTTGTTTCTGAACGCGATAGCCTCTCAAGCATGATTTCCTGGTTGTGTGCTGAGGTGCAGTTGGAGTGCCCTCCCCTTAAAACCGTTGAAGCGAGACAGTAGGGACGGTTTGTTGATCGTTAGAGGTCACGCTGACCTGACAGTGTGACCCGGTCCACACAATAAACGTGTGTCCGCCTTGCTTCACGTGCACCGGGCATAAATTGATTGCTACTTGTTATGCCGTATGAACATTCTGGTGACATTCTGAACTTAATCAGGCATTCGGTGAAACGATATCTTTATTAACCTCAACCACGCGAACAAAACCCACACCCCAGGCTGACCTGGAGATGAATGTGATTGTGAAGGTCAAGGTGACATGAGAATGCTGAAGTTCTTGACATTGTACGTTGGAATCATGCCGTCAGTGTGTGTGTGTGTGTGTGTGTGTGTGTGTGTGTGTGTGTGTGTGTGTGTGTGTGTGTGTGTGTTCATAAGGCGATGTTTACTGAAAAACGTATACATGACAGATACTAGGTATGGTTCAGGTGGCCATATTTGTGGACTGTGTGTAACGTTGTGAGCGTGAGCTTGACAGCGGGGTAGGCAAGAAGTGATGACGTTTTACCCGGCTTTGTTGGTGACAGAATGAAGTCGCTGGATGACATGTTTAACTCGGGGCTCTACATCAACGACCTGAGTATGCACGACTCCAGTAGGGACCTGGTTCTGGCCGGCACACAGCAATCAGCAGAACTCAAACTGGCGCTGGACCAGGCAAGTTAACCCTTCTCGTTACTCATCATTTGTCATTTGTACGTCACTCATCAACCCAGTACAATACACACGTCATGACCTTACACGCGTCATTACTTACACACGTCACTACTTACACACGTCACTCATTGCGTCATTACTTTCCACACATCACATTACACACGTCACTCGTCACGTCATTACAATACATATATCACATTAAGCGCGTCACTACCTTCCCCACGTCACTCATCGCGCCATCATTTCCTTTCACACGTCGCATTACATACGTCACTCATCACATCATTACATTACACACGCCACTCATCACGTTATCCATATTACGCACATCACCTTTCTCAGTTTACACACGTCATCAGTATCATGCACACGTAAGTTACAGACGCCACTCATCACGTCATCCATATTACGCACATCACCTTTCTTTACACACATCATTATCATGCACACGTCACATCAAGTTACACACGTCACTCCGTCATCACGTCATCTATATTACACACGTCACTCGATGCTTGGCGGGTCATTATGACTCACATTGCTTAACAATTCACTTCAACGTGGACCAGAGAGGAGGTAGCCCCCCCCCCCCCCCAACCTCCACCCGCTCCCCCCTCTCCCATCCCCACACATTCCTTTCCTCCTCGCTCGTGCGCCCCAAAAAGGTTTAAGGAAGGATGGATAGGGTGCTCTCTCTGTCTCTCGCTCTCTCTCTCTCTCTCTCTCTCTCTCTCTCACACACACACACACACACACACACACACACACACACACACACACACACACACACACACATTGTTGCTGGAGGTACATGTATTCCATTAGTGTTGAGGGAGGATCACTGTCTGTGTGTGTGTAATTGTGGCCGCCATTATAGAATGTACGACATCCCGCTATTGCACACTTCCCCGTCCGTCCCGTATTTCTGGCCGTCAAGAGACATGATCCTATCGTTATCTTGCTTTTTGTTCCTTCTTTCTCCAAGCTGAAATGCATTCTGGGACTACTTTCTTCAGACAAAATCTCCAACTAAACACTTCTCCTGACTCCGGCTTTTCTGTTGAATCCATTGTGTGTCAGTTCAATAGCGGGGCTAGGGTGTCGTGGCGAATTACAGAAAGCGATATATTGTGGTCTTCACGGCGCAGGGAACGATTCGTAGGAAACTCACTTCTCGGGATAACAGGCTATCTGCTGGACATTCCACACCTCTGTCGGCTGGAATTATACTGAGCTGTTGCAGCCTCTCTCTCTCTCTCTCTCACACACACACACACACACACACACACACACACACACACACACACACACACACACACACACACACTGTACTGCCGGAACCTTCCAACAGAAGTGTACCGACTGACCAGTACCACACCGTGACTGATTGTTAGTCACTGAGTCACGCATCATCATCCGGGCATCACTGGAAAGGGTTAATGAGATGACAGGAATGATAAAGAGCGTCATCTGTCAGTAGATTGGAGTTCAATACCCGGGATGTGATCAATACCCGGGGTGTAACGTTACCCGACTCTGAGTGTCGTCAGTGCGGGCAGCATCGTAGTGTGGTCATCACGTGATTATCCCCCTGTTATCGGTGATGCGCCACTCGCTCTCCTTGTTGTACGTGCACAGGAAATGGGGGGCAAGTAGCACCTGGTGCGGCAAGATACGTCTCATTATCACATTCCGATACTACAAGCCACAGGCACACGCAACTTCTCCTCTACCCTTGTTGCGTGTATGCTTTCCGACTTGAACGTGTGCCTGTGCCGAGACAAAGACAAGTTTCACTTCATTAACTGTTGAAGCAAAGAGATATGTTCTATGTGCAACATGAAATAAAACTAAATGAAACAGAAAACCTAGACAGACGTCGGGTCCATGAGGAAATTCAGTGTCGATCCCCCCCCCCCCTCCGGCTCCCCATTCCCACCTCTCTCTCTCTCTCTCTCTCACACACACACACACACACACACACACACACACACACACACAGATTGAGAGGGGGTGGAGGGGGGGGGGCGGGAGAGAGATTGGTTTAGCCGGCCGCTTGCTGTGCTGTGTGAGATAAGAGAGGGGAAGTGACACCTTTCCTGCGGACATATGATTTCCATTTCTTACTAATCCCACGGCGATTGTCCCATTTTCCTCCATCTACTGAACTGGCTGCTGCCGGCCGTTCTCAGTCCCGGCCCTTCACACAGTGTCAGTACACTAATTATGACACGCCAGTACCCAACAAACAGTACACGCGCCCACAACGTGCTCTGCACGCCCTCTACCGTCACAACGCCTGCCTCTTATGTTGGAAGACTTCAAGTTACACTTACAGCGGGTTGTCACTAATTTGACATTGTTTGGATTATGGTTTAAACAGGAACAGGAGAAAAGTCGTCTGCTGGAGGAGAGTATGAAAAAGTTGGACTCGGAAATGAAACGAACCGATGCCCTGCTGTATCAGATGATCCCGAAACCAGTGGCCGACAGACTGAGACGAGGCGAGCCCTCCGTCAATACATGTCAGGTAAGCGCTATGTCTGTCTCTCTGTCTGTCTCTCTGTCTCCCTGTCTGTATGGGGGCGAAGGGGGGCGACAGGGGGAGGAGGACGGAGGGAGGGGCGAGGGGCTCCGTCAACACGTGCACATGTCACATACTGATTCTGACGCGGGCTTGGTGGGTGACCAGGGTGGGCTGGTGGTGACCAGGGTGGGCCGGTGGTGACCAGGGTGGGCCGGTGGGTGACCAGGGTGGGCCGGTGGGCGACCAGGGTGGGCCGGTGGGCGACCAGGGTGGGCCGGTGGGTGACCAGGGCGGGCCGGTGGGTGACCAGGGTGAGCTGGTGGGTGAACAGGGTGGGCTGGTTTGCTGAGACGGTTCGCCTAACGTGTGGAAAATGTGTCTGGTCGACATAAATAAAAAGGTTCCTGTGTTATATAATTGTGTTTCCGTCACCCGTCTTGGTGTAATGTGCCTGTTGGTTTGAAATGTACAGAAGCACGAGTCACCTTGCATGACAGTGACTGATGCACCAATCACTACTCAAGTACTTCGCTGTCTCTTCCTTCCCTGTACGTCACTACATCACGTGACAGGTTTTGGGTTTTTTGGGGTTTTTTTTAACATGGACTGAGGATGGTAAGACTGATGTGACTGTTGTTCACTGAGAAACTGGCAGCACAGCACGCACACGTGATATTGTCGTGCAGCAATAACCTGATAATTATTGTCGTGCAGCAGTAACGTGAGTTGTAAGACTTTGTAATTGAATAGGAGTCGCTCTCCGTCAATCTGATTGTCTCCCTTGGCGCCCGCTGTCCGGGTTCTCTCCCTTTCTGACAACACAATTTGCCGGCCAGCACTTTTTGTCTCAGGCAGGACGGAACCGTCGGGAATGTGAAAGAAGAGAAACACTTGGAATGAAACAGGGAATCAACAATGTACATGATATGCGTTGGATAACAGACAGCCAACACAAGCTGCAATTTGCCACAAAGCCGATTTGGTGACGTCACTCAGTGAATCGTCTGCTGCCACAAAGCCACGGTTGGCTTGCATACCTGTACTGTTTCAGTCTACTTGCATACCTCTACTGTTTCAGTCTGCGTGCATACCTCTACTGTTTGTCTACTTGCAGACCTCTACTGGGGGCGGTCGGTGGTCTAGTGGTTAAGAGACCTGTCGCCAATGCGAGAGCTCAGGGGTTCGAGTCCCACTCGGGGCAAAGAATTTTCCTTCTCGTATGTGGCACCGTTCATTCGGGCCGATCGTCGGGGGTTCTCTCCGGGTACTCCGGCTTCCTCCCCCTCCGCTTTGGAAATGTTCAGCCCACCAAATTTGAAAAATAAATGCAATTCTAAATTCCGAAATTTAAATAGCTGAGCTGACCCTTCGCACCACGTGTTTGCAATGTGCTTATGTCCGGTATGTGAGAGAATGTGCGTGATCCACGTGAGCGTGCGTGTTGGGTTCAGTTCGCGGCGCTTTGAGCCGATTCATGAAATTGGGTAAAGCGCCTATATAATACTCATTATTATTACTGTTTCAGTCCCATAGTGACACTGAGTACTTGCACACACACTTGCATACATGTCCCAGTCTACTTCTCGTCAGTCTAGTCAAGGGACATGACTCGTGAGGCTAGGCGTTTCAGTCACAGCAAGAAGACCGAGTTAGTTATTTGTGGCTTTACGCCGTGCAAGCAAGAAGACAGACTAACCATCCGACTCCTGTATCAGCGCCTTGTTGACGTCATCCACTCGTCTGAGCGTATCGGGCACACAGATATAAGACACATAAGATAGATCGTATAATTGTGCAAGAACAACCACGTTTCACTCAGTCCAGCATGAAAATTAATTACTCTCTCTCTCTGTCTCTCTGTCTCTCTCTCTCTCTCTCTCTCTGTCTCTCTGTCTCTCTCTCTGTCTCTCTCTGTCTGTCTCTCTCTCTCTCTCTCTGTCTCTCTCTCTCTGTCTCTCTCTCTGTCTCTCTCTCTCTGTCTCTCTCTCTCTCTCTCTCTCTCTCTCTCTCTCTGTACTGAAGCACGTACTGTCCAATGAGACAGTGACGTATGTGGTCAGTGGTAGTGACGGGGAAGGGGGGGGGGTCATTAAGCGCGCCGCGTTCTGACCTCCCTTGTGGCGCCTGCTTCACGTGATCAAGTTCACGAGTCATCGGTCACGCCAGCACGCGCCAGCCAAAGTGACGTGCGCAAATGTTGAGTGACAGGAAACATGATCGGTTTCAGTCCTTGGTTCTTCATAGTTCAGTTTCCATTTCATGACAGTGACGTTCACATCATGATTTGATCCACCGTTTTACTGATTTCACACACTACTTGAAATGTTGTTCACTGACACTGAGTTTGTACTGTCCCGATTGTCTTACGTCAGATGGACGTCTCTCAGTCTTCCCGGCACACGCCACTGTTCCGGCGGCTTATCATGGCGGCCACTTCTTTACTTTCAGTCTGTGTGTGTGTGTGTGTGTGTGTGTGTGTGTGTGTGTGTGTGTGTGTGTGTGTGTGTGTGTGTGTGTGTGTGTACTTACATTTGTTGTGCATTTCAGTGTTGACGTGTGGCGTATCTGCTGAGCAACCCTGAATTTCACTAAATAGATTTAACGACAGGCGTAATCGTGCCCAAGGTTTCCATTTCTCGTCTTCCGGCTGGTAACGGCTCAGTGGGATTAATCACGTGACCGGCTAAGTTTCAAGCCGTGAATGAGCTGTGTTCAGATTGGCCACTTCCGGATGCATTACGTCAGTTCTTCTTGACGACTTCTGATTACCGGTCGGCCAGTCGTCTACTGCCACTACACACACACACACACACACACACACACACACACACACACACACACACACACACACACACACACACACACACACACTGTGACCTTGAACCGTCCTGAATAGCATGCCGGCGGTCCGGTAGAGTGAGTTGTTGGGTTGGCGTCTGCTGGTTTTTTGTGCGGCGCATGGCTGACCGGTAACGGGGTTATTTTCATTATGTATACTGTGCTGACACCGAAGAGTGTTGTGGTCATTTATATTGTATACATACAAAATCTAACGGAATCTGCCGTTGGTAAGGGGCAGAGAACCAGGCTAACACGCTGTCACAGTGACCGCTCCTTACGTCCTCAAATACTGTACATTTGCTACGTCCTTAAACATGCGTTAAACACCAGTGTCTGATACAGTAAACAATCAAGTATTTTTCAGGTGTGAGAGAATTTGGCTATGGTTGATGACGTGGTTGATGACGTATGGTTTAGGTGTTTGATAGGGTGTTGAGTATAGTTGAGTGATGTGGTTGATGACGTATGTTTCAGGTGTTTTAGAGTGTGACGATATATATCCTAGTGACGTGGTTGATGGCGTATTTTTCAGGTGTTTGATAGCGTATTTATTGACGTTATTTATGACGTATGTTTCAGGTGTTTTAGAGTATGGCGATATCCTAGTGACGTGGTTGATGGCGTATTTTTCAGGTGTTTGATAGCGTATTTATTGACGTTATTTATGACGTATGTTTCAGGTGTTTGAGAGCGTGACGATCCTGTTTAGTGACGTGGTTGGCTTCACGACCATCTGTAGCCGCATCACGCCCATGGAAGTGGTGTCCATGCTGAATGCAATGTACACGGAGTTTGACAAACTGAGTGAAACTCACGACGTCTATAAGGTAACGCCGCCTACCACGCTCAGTGTCGGTAGTAATCGTTATATCTTGTGTAGAGTTTTCACAATGAGCTACCCCCGAATACGGAAAATACACTGCACGAGCTGGCGTTGATTTCGACCAAAAACTGCGAGTTTTAACGAGTTTTAACAAACGAGTGTGGTGTATTTTACGTAATCGGGGGCACCGAATTGGGAAAATAATTTATACCACACTCGCACCTGCATTGTCACAAACGCGAGCGATCTTGGAAAAGATCAACAATTTCACATCAAGCAACTGGGAAAGCTCCTTCCTCATTCCCGTGCGAAGTGGAACGGCGCCATGACGTGACGTAGAGTATTCTTTGACAACAACACTGTTTCTAAGACACAAAGTGACGAACAGTTATGGGGTGAAAACAACATGGGGTGTAGCCTCACTTGTCCTACACGTTGCCAAGCTGTGTGTTATTGCCATTACACATGCATGTTGTTTTGTGTGGTGTTCAGGTGGAAACTATAGGCGACGCTTACATGGCGGTTGCTGGGGCACCGACCGTGTCACGCTTCCACGCGTTGTGTATGTGTAACATGGCGCTGGACATGCTGGTTGCCGTGGGTAACCTGAAGGACCCATCCAAACACGACAGTATGAAGATACGCGTAGGTGAGTTTGACAACACCAAGATACGCGTAGGTGAGTTTGACAACACCAAGATACGTGTAGGTGAGTTTGACAACACCAAGATACGTGTAGGTGAGTTTGATAACAGCAAGATAGGTGTCGGTGAGTTTGACAACACCAAGATACATGTCGGTGAGTTTGACAACACCAAGATACGTGTAGGTGAGTTTGATAACAGCAAGATAGGTGTCGGTGAGTTTGACAACACCAAGATACATGTCGGTGAGTTTGACAACACCAAGATACGTGTAGGTGAGTTTGACAACACCAAAATACGTGTCGGTGAGTTGACAACATGAAGATACGTGTAGGTGAGTTTGACAACACCAAGACTGATGATACGTGTAGGTGAGTTTGGCAACACCAAGATACGTGTCGGTGAGTTGACAACATGAAGATACGTGTGGGTGAGTTGACAACATGACGATACGTGTAGGTGAGTTTGACAACACCAAGATACGTGTCGGTGAGTTTGACAACACTAAGATACGTGTCGGTGAGTTGACAACATGAAGATACGTGTAGATGAATTTAACAACACCAAGATACGTAACGTGTCACAACGTACCACACCATGCTCAGTACAAAGTGCGTGACGTGCAGTGCTATGGTGTAGTGGCTGAATGGCTACAGCAGTGAGAGTACTGTCCAGTGTGTGTATGGTGTTTGTTGTGTACAGGTATCCACACAGGGACGACTGTTGCTGGCGTGGTGGGGATCAAGATGCCGCGTTATTGTCTGTTTGGGGATACAGTCAATACTGCATCTCGCATGGAAACCAACGGGGAGGTTTGTACTTTTTTGTCTACTCTGTGTGTGTGTGTGTGTGTGTGTGTGTGTGTGTGTGTGTGTGTGTGTGTGTGTGTGTGTGCGTGTGTGTGTGTGTGTATGTTGGGGGCGGGATTAACACAATTACGTATTGCTATCAATTTTTGTTAATTGGGAAAGGAAGGGGTAAATGGCTACATTAGTGAATCAGTGATGTTACGTCCCCAAAACGCAAGGAAACAGAACCAGTAATAATTATGACCGTGACACTGACAACAGAACTAATTCTTTTACATCATAACGCACTGGCCACAGAAACCGTCATGACGCAGTGACTACAAAACACGTCATGACGCACTGACTGCAAAACACGTCATGACACACTGCCCACAGAACACGTCATGGCACACTCGTGACTACAGAATACGTAGTATTGACCCTGACGGACAAATGGATTTTTAAGTCATGACGCGTTGACTACAGAACTTGACTACGCCATGACTGAACACATCACGTGATTGGCACTGACGATGTGTCTGTTATGGAGGGTTTGTTGCTGTTGACGACGACCTGCGTGTTGTGTGTTGCCAGAAGATGAAGATCCACATCAGCGAGACGACGCGGCGAGAGTTACTGGATTATCCTTACGTCGTGCAGTTCCGGGGAGAAATCGCAGTCAAGGTACACAACTCCTGTTTACTTCCGGCTTCACACACACACACACACACACACACACACACACACACACACACACACACACACACACACACACACACACACACACTGACTGACACTGACACTGTGCCTACTGAGTAAATAAGAAGCATATATATATAATATGGGAAGTAAGTAAAGCTGAGAGCTACTTCCCCTACTTTCAAATTGACCTGATTACTTCCCCTACTTTCAAATTGACCTGATGCTCTCAGCTTTACTTACTTCCCCTACTTTCAAATTGACCTGATTGAGCGCATGTTTTGGGATTTAGCGACGCCTTTGTTCCTATTCTATATATATATATATATATATATATATATATATATATATATATATATAGTATTAGTTGTGACTGATATCAGATCTTTGCTGATATTGCTGGTCCACTGACTGAGTCTTGCCGGCCGTTATGGTGGCCGCTGGAAGCACGCTGACTACACGAGGCACCACACCAAGAGATCATAATTATGTAGACTCAGTGTCCAGAAATGAGAATGGACGATCGTGGAATCTGGAAGCGCGGCATCTGGTGACCTTATTCTACACAGAGGTCAGAATGCAGACCAAGGGGAAGTAATGGGAAAGTGATGTTTCCAAGAGTTCTTGTTCGTGACTAATCTTCGATATGAGCCAGCCAGCGAGAGGGGTGGGGGGGGGGGATGCCTTTCGCACGTTGCTTGCAATGCTGTTTTGTGTGTGTGTGTGTGTGTGTGTGTGTGTGTGTGTGTGTGTGTGTGTGAGTGAGTGAATACTGTGTGTGCGCGCGCGCAGTCAGTACCGTGAGCCCCATCATGGGCCCTTTTCTCCAATAGTTAGTGTCAGCAGGAACTTGACATCCATAGAGTCAGTATTTCAGACCTGATGATCAGTCGCTCCCAGCACTGGCTGCTGCGTTCAGTCCGCTTGCGTTATTGATTTCACGTAGTTACACTGTTTCTAGTGGCTGCTGCGTTCAGTCCGCTTGCGTTATTGATTTCACGTAGTTACACTGTTTCTAGTTTGATCCAGTCAATTTCCGGGCGAGGCATTGTTAAACCTTAAACAAATTGCTTCAAATTCAAACTCAAATGTTTTGAGTTGTTTAAGTATTTTTCTTACACATACCAAAACTTTACCAAATTCGGCTGGGGCAAAATTTGTTTTTTTGGGTCTTAAAAATGGCAGCCGAGTTGAAATTGGACGAAAGTATGAACTGACTGTTTTGACCACCTGTGGCAAATATTTACCACAGTTATGGTCTAAAAATAAAAATGAGCATCATACTAGTTTGCTATTAACTTTTGACTAGAAAAAAAGAAGTAGAAATGTAACAAAATGATAATGCAGCAAGAAAATACGTAAATTATCACCGATGATTTGAACTTTCGCCGCACATTCACTTAACTTTTCTTCAACATGAAATGGACAACATCAAAATACTGAATGCAGTCTCATTCTGCCATGTATTAAGCATACAAAACAATCTTTTCATGGATTCAAAACATACTTTTCAAGATTGTTCTGACTCATTACCCTTCCCACCCCCCAACCTCACTACCATCAGGTGATTCCCATTCAAAGTACACTCAGTTACACCAGACTGCTTTCATGCATGCTGGTACATTCCGTGCCTCTTTCAATTGATCTACCAGTCAAACAGTGCTTTGCAAAACTTTATAGAGGCAACAGAATAGTAGTCGTGGATTCTTGCACATCTGTTCTAGCCTCAGCAGAGCTCTTTGTCATCGTCATCATCATCTTCTTCACCGTCTTGCTTCCAGGGCGCAGAATTTACACTGCTCTCTCCCCGACAATGACCGCATGCTGCTGTACACACCAGTCCATGTTTCCGGCATGCACACTGTGATGTGGCACAATTTCCTTTACATTTGCAGCGGATTACATTGAGCAGATCCTCCGGTGCAGCAATGCATATCACTTGGGACAGGCAACAGCATGCCTTTGTTAACCACCCAGCCCCGGTCTTCTGGGTTCAGTTGCAGTTGTTGATCAAGATGTTTCCATACTTGCACCTGGTGGTATGCGCGGAAACAGTGGAATTTTGCTGATGATGAAGATGGAGGGAGGGAACTTGGATGGGCGTATTTTGCAGAAATAGCAATCTACTGCATGTAGTTGACATATCTGAGGTGACCAAGACTGTCATCAGCTGTGCCGCCATACAACTCCACGATAGCTCTTTCTCCTGCTTCTCTGATTTCTTCATGGGTGCTTTGTTTTTCAAATACATCTGCCAGGTTCTGGAAGGATTTACCTGTAGCAGCCCGAGGATAACAAAATGTCCATTTTACATATAGACGCCCATTCACTCACTAATGGGGACCGGGCTGACATATTATGCTGCTGCAGCTGCTACGCTTGAAAGATCATGTGCAGACGAACATCATGATTTAGGGAAATGGTCTAGCATCACAAAAATATTATTTTAAAGATACCCCTCCGCTTAAAATTGTATCGCACTAAGAAAATGTCGGACATTTTTCATTTATTCCTGTTTTTCAGGTACAGGTAAAGAAATCAGACAAAATTAATTTAAGCTTCAAGTAAAATAACATTTCGCAAATGCCAATAAAAAACAATAGACGCCAAAGAAAATCTGTGAAATCCCTTTTATTTTTAATTTTTTTATTTTATTTTTGTTTGTTTTTCCTTCGGAACAAACGCCGTTAAGTTGGCCTTTTTTTTTTTTTTGGACATTTTCACATTTAGGAATGCAGTTCAGTACTAGCAAAGTGCATGGAAATTATGTAGAGCACAACCTCAAGTCTATAGTAGTATGTGACTGAATTCATTTCAATTGTTATGAGGTATGTTAATCACACGGCAAACATGTTTTCAAGGTCAAGGTCACTGGTTTGTCTATTTACTCCAAAACATTTTACTTCATCGCTCAGAATAAGCATTTTGGTGCTGCTCACTTTTGTCCCCGTGATTTGATGAGTTCACAGCATCCTCAGAATAAAAATATGACAGCAAAATCTTCAGCGTGACCTTGACCTTTACTAGAGGTCACCAGAAAGGCATTCTTATCAATGCATATTGGTCAAATATTATGCTTTTGTTAAAGTTGTATTTACAAAATTTTCACCCAGTCTCTATGACCTTTACTCCCAAGGTCAAGGTCACCAAAGGTGTACACAAGAAATCTTCTCATACGAACATCGTTTGTGCCAATTTTGTTTTGCCTGGTGCTTGTGGCTGTTTGTTTTTTTGCTTATTCTAACAGAGCGATGAAAAAAAATGTTTGGGAGTAAACAGACGAACCGATGACCTTGACCTTGTAGACATGTTTGCCGTGTGATTAACATACGTCATACTACTTGAAATGAATTCAGCCACTTACCACTGTAGACTTGAGGTTGTGTTCTACATACTTTCCATCACACTTTGCCAGTAATGTATGCCAGTATTTTTCATCCGTAAATTTGAGAATGTCCCAAAAAAGGCAAAATAACGGCGTTTGTTCCCAAGGAAAAACACGTTGAAAATAAAAGAGATTTCACAGATTTGCTTTTATGTCTATTTTTTTTAATGTTTGCATTCGTGTAATATTATTTTACTGGAAGTTTCATATTAAGTTTGTCTAATTTCTGTACCTGTACCTCTAAACAGGAATTAATGAAAATGTCCGACATTTTCTGAGCGCGTTTAAATTTGAGGCAAAAAGGTACACTTAAAATAGTATTTTAGGGATGATGGACCATGTCTTTAAAGCATGATGTGCGTCTGCACATGATCTGTCATGCGTAGCAGCTGCAGCAGCGTAATATGTCAGCCCGGTCCCCATCAGTAAGAGAATTGGCGTCTATATGGAAAAAGGAAGATTTGATACCCGAGAGCCGCTACAGGCAAATCTGTTGTCATTTCGTTGGACCACCGCAGGGCGTTTGGCCTAACATATCCAGTAGTCAAACTTGAAGTGTGTGCACAATACCTGCTGCAGCGGCGTCATTTGTAATCTTTGCTGTGTATAGTCAATTTTTGTACCCAACCACAATATGGATTCCCCTCATTACCACTCACAGCCAAAGGGACATAGTGGATGGGCTAGTAACACGTAAGTGCCAAGCCTCTCCTCTAAAAGTTGGTAAATAACAAAATACGCTGTGTACACTGTGGCCGTCATATCAGGCTACTTGGTAACCTACCCCCGTAGTGGTTAATGCTCTGTTTAATTAGAAAAAGGTATTTTAAGTCACCTATTTCAAGCAGTGAAGAGTTCATGAAATTTGATGTGGGATGCACGTTTTCCTTCTTCTGGGATCACTCTACTTTTCCCAGTATGTAAAACAATGACAAGTTAAAACTGGTTGCTGATAGCAGCAAAATATAAACCTACCCCCCACGCAGCATGTAATGAAGGAAATGGAAAAAATGGGTAAAAATAATGACCGCTGTAAAGAAGACGTCCTTGTTTAGATTCACGGATATTTCTTCATACGACTAGTCATTGTCTTTTCCACCAAGACAAATGTATAAAAAGAAATTGAATCAACTGTAGCAATTATGGCAGGCTCTTTGGTAAGCACCGCTTTCAGCCCATATAGGGAACTGATAGCTTCAATTAACGGCCATCTATAAACAATGAATCTCTCATACAAGTTCCGGAAGATAATTCTGAAACACCGAGCATGTGCCCGAATATTTGCATCATATTATACTTGTTTTCGCGGATACACCTTATCACAGCAACCGATCAAGTGCCCCTACTCCCATCATTACGCGTACTCAGCCATTATTAAACAAGTTGCACTTTCGATGGCTGTTTGTGACAAAAGTACAATAGAGATTTCAATGAACTTTTGATATGACGCAACTGGGATACTATTCTCAAGTGTGCACGGCTCTTTGAGAAAAACCGTTCACTACTCACAACGCAGCAACTACTTTAATAAGTACACCCCCAAAATATCGCTTCCGAAAAAAGTGCTCACTTGGATATCATATTCCATACTTACCTGCACATTCGGTGATAAGGGAACTTCACAACACCAAAGAAGCGTTTCCTGGCTAAATTGTTCAATGTTCGTAAATGTTTTCCGCAATACATGTCACCTGCAGTGACCTGCCAAGTGCACAAGCATCAAATACAGTCGGTTTAAAGTGCCCTTTATCTCAACGGCCAAACTGATGGCCGCAATTATCCAGGAAGCATCATTCTGAGTGGTATGAAATTTCTGTATGTCAACAATGCATGTCTTGTCTAACAATAACAGTGTTTAGACCGGAATTCTGCGCATTTCTGTACCCGCAAACACGCATACTTTGTGCACACCCTCAAAAACCCATTTATAGGGCTCATATAGGGAAAATGGCAAGATAAACGGTCACTTTTATAAAACTTTGCCCCAGCCGATTTTGGTAAAGTTTTTTTGTAAGTATAATAATACCATCTAGAATAAGAATCAGCAGGTTTTAGCTTTGAAGCAATTTGTTTAAGCAGCTGAGCCAATTTTACTGGACCAGTTGTCAGTTACAGACAAAACCATTCACCCTTTTCCAACACTGAACCAACCGACTTGGGGGGGGGGGGGGGGGGGGGGTCACAGAGTAAAGTCAGGCAGGATATGTCATGAAAGCCGCAATAGGAAATCTACCCACACTGACTGAGCCGCTACCGCCGGCATTTCAGGCTAAGGGTAGGCCAGTCTGGTCAGTACCCCTCCACGGCATGTTTCAGGGTAAGGGTACGGGTACATTTATAAAGTAATTGTTACCCCTCCATGTTTCAGGGTAAGGGTACGGCCGGGTATGGGTATGTAGTGACTGTGCCCCTCGGCTCCGTGTCTCAGGGTAAGGGTGCAGGTACGGGTGTTTAGTGTACCCCTACATGTTTCAGGGTATTGGTACGAGTATCTAATGACCGTACCCCTCCATGTTTCAGGGTATTGGTACGAGTATCTAATGACCGTACCCCTCCATGTTTCAGGGTATTGGTACGAGTATCTAATGACCGTACCCCTACATGTTTCAGGGTATTGGTACGAGTATCTAATGACCGTACCCCTACATGTTTCAGGGTATTGGTACGAGTATCTAATGACCGTACCCCTCCATGTTTCAGGGTATTGGTACGAGTATCTAATGACCGTACCCCTCCATGTTTCAGGGTATTGGTACGAGTATCTAATGACCGTACCCCTCCATGTTTCAGGGTATTGGTACGAGTATCTAATGACCGTACCCCTACATGTTTCAGGGTATTGGTACGAGTATCTAATGACCGTACCCCTCCATGTTTCAGGGTAAGGGTACGGGTATATACTAGTATCCAAAGTCACTGTTACTGTCCATGTTTCAGGGTAATGGTACGAGTATCTAATGACCGTACCCCTCCATGTTTCAGGGTAAGGGTACGGGTATATACTAGTATCCAAAGTCACTGTTACTGTCCATGTTTCAGGGTAATGGTACGAGTATCTAATGACCGTACCCCTCCATGTTTCAGGGTAAGGGTACGGGTATATACTAGTATCCAAAGTCACTGTTACTGTCCATGTTTCAGGGTTGGGGTAGAATATCTTACTAGTATGACTGTTAAGCTCCATGTTGAGTCAGGGTAAGGGTACGGGTATATATCTACAGTAACTGTTACCCTCCTTGTTTCAGGGTACGGGTACGGGTATATATCTATAGTAATTGTTACCCTCCTTGTTTCAGGGTAAGGGTACGGGTATATATCTATAGTAACTGTTACCCTCCTTGTTTCAGGGTAAGGGTAGCATGAAGACCTACTGGTTACTGGGGCGTGACGAAAACCCAGCCGATCCGCCCAAGTGCCCCTTCCAGCAGCTGATCGAGCAGGAGAGGCGGGAGAAATCACTCAACCGAGTCAGTTCGTCGGTCAACGTCAACTCCCCCCGCCCTGTCTACTCTCCAGTCTCCTTTGACGATTTACACGTGGACACGCCCCCTTTCCCCGGTACTCCCTCCCTACAGAGTGCACACCACTCACCTACACACAGCCTGGGGGTGGAGGGAGCGGGGGTGGGAGGGACGGGGGATTGTCGTGCGTTACGGCGGGGGAGCAGCCCGGCCACGTATCATAACCACAGTCTCTCCCTGGACACAACCGTCTTGTCTCCTCCCGGCTCAGGACTGGGAGCCGCTGTTCATCAGACCGTGACCACATCCGCAGCCACCACCTCCACCACCTCATCATCCACCACCATGTCCAAACCCATGCGGGCGGTTCCGCCTCAACTCACGGCCACCCCCGCCACCCCTAACACCCCCGTCACCCCCCTCAAACCACTCGGCTCTTTCACTCTCGCTTCCACCGACGGCCCACAAACGGAAGTGACATCAACAGTGACGTCAGCGAGAACTCCGCTTGGCACGTCACGCGATGAACACCACCACCAGAACCACGACCACACCACCACCACCACCACCACCACTACCAGCGGTCTGCCCAACCACAACAGCAACAACAGCAGCGTTAACGCCATCATGAGAAACAACGACAAGGTCTCGCCGCCAGCGACCGTTAGAGAGGAGATGATCCCCACCAAAGACTTGGACAGCGGCAAGGGCCCGGTTAGTGGTCAGCGGAAACCGCTCACGAGACAGTCCAACCACATCATCAAGTACACGTCACCACGTGTTTCACCACACGATGACGTCACACCCGCTACAGACAAATCGAAAAGTAAAACATGCAGTCTTCTTTGATGAACGGCACACATCCCGAGACTTGGGCGTGACTTGAGTAATAATGATAAGAACATCTAGTACTCATTGTCGGAATCGATATAGTTTATGTGCAGACCGTACAGCAGTTTTCTACATCACACTGCAAACACTTCTGGGCGACCGCGGCCAAGACTGAGCCAAGTGCAGCAAGTTGTGACGTCACTGTGACGTCACATCGTGTCTTTGACGACGTGTAACGTTGCAGGATCAGTAACACGAAGGTACGGTGTCATTCTGTATCGAGGGTCACGCTGACGTCACTACGGTGACGGTGTTGTTCACTGTAGACCACGCGATCTACAGCCGGTGTGCCCTCGTGTCACTGTTAGAGCAACTCGGCAAAATATCTCCCAGAGTGTGTCTGTTGACGTCAGCCTGATGCCTGCGTGTCTTTTGAAGTTCACTAGTTATACCTCTGTCCCTCGCATCACGTTTGCTGTCAACGTGGCGGGTTTGCGACAATAAGGTGTGTTGCACGTGTGCAGTGTTGCGAGCAGACGGTGGAAGCCGCAGACTAAATGGGGCCATTCACTGAATGATTCAGTTGAAATGTACAATATTAACATACTTTACTATGTCTGTAGGGAGTTTGCAATGTCTCATGGTGCCCCGTTATGTGGATGACAAAAGGTAAAAATGTCCGCTGACACATACTGACTACTGACCTTCCGAACTGCCTGCACTGACATCGGATATCACGTGGGGTCCGTGTGGGGATGTCACGTGCGTTTGTCACGTGGGCCCCGTCCATGTATGCGGGCATCATAATGAGTGATGTCACGTAGAAATGTCACGTACAAGTAGGATGAAGGTGGGGTGTCAGGTGGGATCAATACTTATTAGTGATACTCATAATTATACACAAGGACCCGAAAGGACGTGTATGTCTAGTGTGTGTTTTATCTTACGTTGTCTGTGATCATGTGTTGTACAAGCAGTTGTTTATGTTTGTGGTTAACGTATTCGGGTACACGTATCCTAGGTCCTTCCCCACCCTCGGTCCCCCCAAACCCACCGCCTGTCCCCTACCCTAATCCGACCAAGAGGTGTTTCCCGCACAGTAGCTGGCTCCAGTTCCTATCATGTTTATCTGCAGTGGTGAGAGCGCGTCTGTCGACAGACTGGGTTTAGGCCGGGTATATACGGGGTATACACTGGGTATTGACTGGATTTAGACCGGGTATAGACGGGGTATACACTGGGTATAGACTGGCAAGTTTATACTGGGTTTAGGCGGGCAAGTTTATACTGGGTCTGTACTGGGTATAGAACGGTTTAGACTGGCAAGTTTATACTGGGTTTAGGAGGGCAAGTTTCTGCTGGGTCAATAACGGGTTTAGACTGGCAAGTTTATGACTTCACATTACAGAGTGGGTGAGAGAGACAAAGTCTGCTGCTCATAATATTATTGTCGTCAGTCTTGTGGAAACACGATCAGTGTCCGTATTCAGAGTTTACACAAAAACCGACCGGCCGGCACACCAAAACCAACTATTTCTATGTCTCACTTTCACAGCGTGCAGAACTGAAGTAAAAAGTGCGACTGAGTTGCAGACAGTGAGATCCATGGAGTGTCAGCCGGTAATCCTCTAACAATGGCCGGGGGGGCGGGTTAGTAGAGTAGTGACTGTGACCGTCAGACGGAGTGTCAGCCGGTAATCCTCTAACAATGGCCGGGGGGGCGGGTTAGTAGAGTAGTGACTGTGACCGTCAGACGGAGTGTCAGCCGGTAATCCTCTAACAATGGCCGGGGAGCGGGTTAGTAGAGTAGTGACTGTGACCGTCAGACGGAGTGTCAGCCGGTAATCCTCTAACAATGGCCGGGGGGCGGGTTAGTAGAGTAGTGACTGTGACCGTCAGACGGAGTGTCAGCCGGTAATCCTCTAACAGTGGCCGGGGGGCGGGTTAGTAGAGTAGTGACTGTGACCGTCAGACGGAGTGTCAGCCGGTAATCCTCTAACAGTGGCCGGGGGGCGGGTTAGTAGAGTAGTGACTGTGACCGTCAGACGGAGTGTCAGCCGGTAATCCTCTAACAATGGCCGGGGGGCGGGTTAGTAGAGTAGTGACTGTGACCGTCAGACGGAGTGTCAGCCGGTAATCCTCTAACAGTGGCCGGGGGGCGGGTTAGTAGAGTAGTGACTGTGACCGTCAGACGGAGTGTCAGCCGGTAATCCTCTAACAGTGGCCGGGGGGCGGGTTAGTAGAGTAGTGACTGTGACCGTCAGACGGAGTGTCAGCCGGTAATCCTCTAACAATGGCCGGGGGGCGGGTTAGTAGAGTAGTGACTGTGACCGTCAGACGGAGTGTGGAGACCATGACAGCAGCAAACAACACTTTACAGCATCAGTCAATGCCTGAGATGCGCCATCAGCAGTAGGACTGGGAAACTTGTGTCACGGCATCTCTTGTTCACTCTCTGTCTCATCCGGCTGACACTCCCTCGCATGTTTGTCTACACTTTGTGTTCTTCACGTATTAGTGTGTGTGTGTGTGTGTGTGTGTGTGTGTGTGTGTGTGTGTGTGTGCTGTGTCATAAGTGAGGTTTCCACTTACCTTACAGAGTGTCGGCTGTTTTATGTAAGATAAGACATACGTGCACGTTGTATATGATACTCATTGTATGTGATATTGACTCTGTCAGTTGTGATATTAAATCGGAATCTCCACAGATGACGTTCAGGCGCGATCTGTATAGGACGTCTGTCTCACTCTAGGTGTGGACTAACCGGGTGTGTGTGTGGACTAGCCGGGTGTATGTGTGGAATAGCTCAGTAGACCATCGCATTGTAAGTATTTCATCGTAAGTGTAGACTGTCTCAGTCAGTACAGATACAGACTATCTCATTATAGTTTTCTGAACTTACAAACGTATTATACTACTCCACATTTGCTTTGCATCACTACAAACACAAAGACTGTGGATTAGACAATTTGCTTTTATTTCATTAAGGCAAATACATCGCAATCCTCGTGCATAAGGCAACAAAACAGAACAATCATAACCGAAATTTTCATTCAGAAAACAGTTGAAAAGACAGAAGTCCCAGCCTACCCTCAAAATCAGGGATATTCAGCGTATGGGCAGAAAAAGGTAATGTCATTCAAAAGTGAACAAGGTGTTGCTGAACGAGCTGAAATGGAATGTTAGTATCGCGTGTGACCTCCTCGAGCCGAAATGACTGCCTGACAGCGTCGCCTCATGGAACAGATGAGGCTCCGGATCGTCTGTTGGGGGATCTGGTCCCACTCCTGCTGAAGGGCCTGTCCAAGCTGCGCCAGCGTGCGGAGTGGGTTGACACGTGCACGTACAGCTCGTCCGATCATGTCCCAAACGTGTTCAATTGGATTAAGATCCGGGGACCTGGCTGGCCACTCCATGAGCTCCATGGATTCCTCTTCAAGGTACTGGTCCACAATGCGTGCTCTGTGTGGGCGGGCGTTGTTATCCATGAGAATGAACTCGGGGCCAAGGGTCTCACGACAGGGTCCAAAATCTCATCCCGGTACCGTATTGCCGTCAGCGTGCCGTTCCAGAACACGTGGAGGTCGGTCTTGCCCTGAACACTGATGCCATCCCAGACCATCAGGGAACCGCCGCCATACCGGTTGTGCTGGGCCACAAAGGCATTGTGGAATCGTTGATTTCTACGTCTCCACACTCTCTGGCGACGATCTGTCATGTCCAGGCAAAACCTTGACTAGTCCGTGAACAAGACGGGCGCCCGTTCAACGACGGTCTACTTTGCCTGCTGCTGTGCCTAGGCAAGTCTTCCTCTCCTGTGCTGCTGAGTCAAAGGAACGCGGATTGCAGGGGCTCTGGAGCTCAGGCTAGCCTCATGAAGTCTCCTCCTCACAGTTTCAGTGGAAATCCGAATCCCAGATGCGTGGCGGAGGTCATTTTGGAGCTGAGTCGCGTACCGGAAGGGGTGTCGGTGAGCCTGCATGACGAGGAATCTGTCTTCGCGCAGAGTTGTGATCCGAGTTCTGCCACCAGAATGCCTTCGTGAGACAGTCCCTGTAGTCTGGTAGCGATTCCATTGTCGTGAGATGACACTTTGCGTGACATCGAGGGCTTGAGCCACCTGACGCTGAGAAGACCCAGCCTCCAGCATCCCGACATCTCTGGCCATCTCAGTGTCAGTCAAACGTCTCTGGAGCAGTTCTCGAGG
The DNA here is from genome assembly GCA_018292915.2 of Batillaria attramentaria. Classification (NCBI taxonomy): domain Eukaryota; kingdom Metazoa; phylum Mollusca; class Gastropoda; family Batillariidae; genus Batillaria; species Batillaria attramentaria. Next base: position 163,609 of record JACVVK020000578.1, on the reverse strand, counting down.
CATGGTGTAGCAGCAAGCAAGACCAAAATGACACCAATCTTTTTCCCATCACTAAACCAAATTTTGCCATGAGCACTATTCACGAGCAAATTTGAGGGTTATGGTGGTCAACTGCATTATGATGAATGGCGTGCACACAATTCACGAAGTTGGCAATGCCATTACAATCAATAATCATGCCCGTACCTGTAAAAAGCAACAACAGTTGCAAATCTGGCAGTGGGCTTTTATCAATCCCAAAACGAAAAGTGATGCAAAGCAAATGTGGAGTAGTATATTTCTTTTTCAAGTCGTTCCATTTGTTTTGTTTGTTGTTGTTGTTTTTCTTTTCTTTTTTCTTTTTTAAAAATCAAAACGCATTCTGCTTTGAACTCGGTGTCGGCCGGCCTTTCACGTACCTAAACAGTTCATCTTCCGCGTGTATCGCTGACACTGTGTCGTCCTGAAGCCGGGCATGGGTGCTGACGAGTGAGCATACCTTTACAGGACATCTACCTGTACGGTTGGTATCACATCAGTCCTCCTGTGTGCTGGGCGGCTCGATATGGAAATTTCGGTATGGAAATTATTCTTCTCACTGATCACGAATGACTGTGTGAGAAGTGTGACGTCAGTCTTCGTGACGTCAGTAAAGATCATTACATGTATCACATTTCTGTTCAGTTGTTGTCAGTGGGTGTGTTTTTACATTTGTTGTTTCTACATCAACTGACTTGAAGCTGTTTATTCTGATACTACACGTTTGTTCCGCACAAGTTGCGCCTTTGTTATGATGATCATGTTGTTATCATTGTCATGGCCTTGTTTTGGAGGCAGCTTGGGGGGAGGGAGGAGTCTCATTCTCACAAGAACTACTCTTTGCAATTCCTGGCGGGAACCTGTAGTACCGACATGTACATCTTATCAGTTGTCGGAATGATGATTATAGTGATGAAACGTCAGTTATACTGATAAGGACTGATTACAAAAGACTGAGTCTGTCAGTCTCAGTGTATGGTGAGTTCGGGCAGGTACGTACGGTATACATATTGTGGGATCATGTTTCAGTTTCCATGTCATTTACGTCATGTGTAGTCTCAGTCATTTACATATAGTCTAAGTTACACTGACTGACCAGCAGAGCCAGTGACTGAATCATCGTCAGCTCTCTCTGTTTCAACCTGTGTATGACTATGAGCACGTGGTTTGTCAGGCCAGTAGCTGCGCGGGATCCGTTTTGTCATGATACGCCGTGCATCATGGTGTACCCCCCCCCCCCCCCCCCCACCACGTTGCAAGCTGCGTAGTTCAGTGTTCGTCGTCAAACCCAGCAAACAACTTGAGTGAACCGGTTTTACTGAAAGAGGGCAGAACATACACGTGTGGTACACATACGTACATGTACTGCAGTCAATCTAGTGACATACGTCACATACTGTGGTGTACATACGTCACATACTGTGGTGTACATACGTCACATACTGTGGTGTACATACGTCACATACTGTGGTGTACATACGTCACATACTGTGGTGTACATACGTCACCTACTGCAGTGTGCATGTCCTACTGCAGGCGGAGTCGGCACACACGTCACGTCAGTACTGCAGTCGGTGTGCATACGTCACATGCTGTACTACTGATGTGTTGTACGTGGTATACTGTAGTGTACATACGTCACGTACTGCAGTGAACACTACTATTGTACTCGAGTACAAGCCTGCTGCACGCAGCTGTGATATGAAGCGAAGTAGATATTAGAGGGACAGTTCATGTAGTGATCATTATGTTGCATGTAGTCTCGTCCACCCGGCCGGCCTTATGTTTGGTTATTGTTTAGTCATGTTAATGATACCGAAGATACCATTATCAAGTAGAGACGTTTATCAGCCTAGACTAGATGTACACAAATTTGCATTTGCTCAGCTCAAAGTATCTCAGTAGCTGTGCACTCTAGTGAACTGACTGAATTCACCATACACGCCTCTCATGTCCCAACATTGCCGCCCCCCCCCCCCCACTCCATTATTTTGATATTATTCCCCCCCCCCCCCCCCCCCCCCGTAATGACTGGACTTGCTTTGCACTTTGATATTGACAGTACTTCTGGTGTTTAGTCCGTGGGATTGTGTGCGATTCTGTGTCAAACAAATAACTAAGAAATCTTTTCACAATGTTGTTCACCACGTCAATTCACACAAGCTCCGAAAGAAGATAAGTCTTTTGCATCAGGATATTAATTTTTTACATTTTTTGTAAAGGGGGAATCCAACAATTTCACGGTAGGACCAGTACTTACATCGTCTGAATATAGCCGTTGGATTTTACAATCCCTTCATTTTACCATTAACTCCCAACTGTCCACAGCCCTACCCCCCCCCCCCCCCCCCACTATATGACAAGACTTACCAAAACCCACGGGACCACTACACTAGACATCACTCCACAACACTATTACGCAAGGCGGGCCACTCTCCACGAGGCCCTATCCCTTCCCTTGCCCAGCCCGCAATAATCTCTCATAATCTCTTTGCCTGCTCAGGGCAGTCTTGTGTATGGCTCATACGGCTGTGAGTACGTCACACGTGGTTTCAGGCTCGTTGTAACGGGACTTGTCTCTTGTTGTCCACCGCCCTCACGCCAGTGGGAGGTGCTTGGGGCAGGTTGTGTGGGGGCCCGACTGAGTGTGCCGTTAGCTATTACCTGGCCAATACCCGAACTCGGGGGGGGGGGGGGGGGGGGGGGGGGGGGGGGGGGGGGGGGGGGGGTGACCGCGGTATTCGCGAAATCGCCGAGCTGTCTGGCTAGCGTTGACCGCTCGCTGGAGTGTGACGCAATATGACGGCACGTTGCGCTGTCTCTCGGACGGACTGCTGGCCTCGAGGTTGCTAGTGCTGTCTTGTCTTGTGACGATTTTGATTCAGGATGTGATTCGTGTGTGGACAGTTAGGAGTTAAATTTAATGGACCAGGCAGGTCCATTAAATTTAATAATACCACTGTCCACAGGGACCGTGGCACATCCATTGAGGGGGGGGGGGGGGGGGGGGGGGGGGGGGAGCCTAATCATACTCGTCAGATTGCCAACCACTAGCCCGTTGTGACTTCACATGCCGGACAAGCCAGCATAATAGTGATGTAGACATCCAGGGAAAAGGGCTGAAGCACCTCCAGTTTGATAGGTACTTCAACACTTCTTCTAAATGGCTGTGGTACTGCTCGTCCAAACTGAAAAAGGCCGAGTCTCTCAAGAAGCCTGTGACTGTCTCTTGTGGCTGAATCAATACAGGCAGTAGAGACAGTTCAGCTGCTCTCTTCACTATTAGGTATTATATACCAGCGTCTTGGACATCGTCATCATTATCAGCACGCCAGCCAGCCAGTGTACAGTGAATGGACGTCACACAAACACCTTCACACTTCTACCTGTACAGCAGGTCTAATGGCGGGAGTGTAAACGTGTTTGTGTGTTTTCCATGCACTGGCTGGCAGTAAGTTATCAATGTACTGTAGTGAACAGTGACGTGAATTTCCACTTCTGTTGTAGTAGATGAACATCAACACTGTCATCATGATTATTGTTATGATCATACACAATCCACTGATGTCAATCTAACTTGAATGAATTCAGTAAATGTGCACACACTGTTATCTCTGTTTCTGTTTTGTTTGTTCGCTCTACCCCCCCCCCCCCCCTTCACACACACACACAACTTTAAACGCAAGCACTCACCGAGTTAACGTCAAAATTTACTGAACACAGAAAGCAAGACAGAGATACCAGTATTTTTGTTGCTGCTCAGTATTCTAGTCAATGCTCATCAACACACACACACAGTCTTCTTGCACACCAGCCACAATCATTCACACATGTACTTTCCGATTCATGCTCAACAAATGACTTCATCATCAAGCGTTTCTCATCATCTTGGCAGGAGGGGGTCCCCCCATGAGCGGTGGTCGCATCCCCATCGGCATCATCATCGGCGGCCCCATGGGTGGACCCATACCTGGACGCATTCCACCTGAGAAAGAGACAACAGGTCACAGTGACACAATAATGACAACCACGTGGATTTCTACATGGTTAACCCTGCTGACAGCTCTAGGCTCTGACAAAGAATTAATATAAAAACATATATTTAAACAAAATAAAATAAATACATGGAGAAAAAGAAAATTGCGAACACATGCATACATACCCACATTATACAGCTAAAGTTGTGTACCAACATAAGGGGGGGGGGAGGGAGAGGAGGATGGGGCAGGGGAGGAGGGTCTACAATAAAACTCTGACAATGAAACTTAGCGTGTTAGTACTGTTACTGGCTGATGGTGGGAGTTTGCTTGAACTTCACTCCACTCCACAGTCCTACATCAGTACATGTACTGACAGTCACGCCCACACACTGGCACCAGCAACATGGTGACTAAGGGACACAACACCCATGATTACATTCTCCACACTGTTCAGTGATAGATTGCCTCCCTTTTGCTTCATCCGTTCAATTTCAGATGGAAATGTTTGACATACACTTCCTTAACACAAGAATGGTCATGATCAACATGGTATGTCAAAGTCGAAAGTTTTTATTGACATTGGCACGGCGGCCATTATCACCAGGTGAGAGGTGGTACAGTAAACACATAATGAACCGTGGGGGAAGTACAGAGGTATACGGGAAAGCTGCAGGCTGCTAGTACTATGGGACAGGATGTTTTAAGTGCACATCAAATTTTTCCTCAATTCAAAACATTTGTACAGAAACCATGCTAGTTGTCTAGTGCCTGACGCTCTCTTACAGGCAATAATTTCTAAAACATGTTATGTCACTTGCTGAAGAAGCAAAGAAAATGTACATGTATCAGACAGGTCCAAATCATACGTCATGCAATGAAACACGGAGAGGGTGTTGACAGTAGAGTTGTACAAACACAAACACTGCTGGTGTAACCATGGCAACGGTACATACCTGGCATCATGGGCGGTCCTCCCATGGGTCCCGGCGGTCCCATCAGTGGCATACCCGGCCCTGGTCCCATCATCGGTCCACCAGGTGGCCGCACTGGCACCTTCGCTCCCGCTGTATCACATACATGTATACACCACCGTTATAAAACTATGTACATGAACACTGGTCCAGCAGGTGGTCACACTGGCACCTTCACTCCCGCTGTATCACATACATGTATACACCACCGTTATAAAACTATGTACATGAACACTGGTCCAGCAGGTGGTCACACTGGCACCTTCACTCTGCTGTATAATGTATTACAATATTTACATACTGGTTCACCAGGTGGCGCACTGACACCATTGCTCCTGGTATGTAACATAGCATAATTATCATCACACCAGCTCAGAGTGAGGTAAAATAAATCAGGTGAATCCACTCCAACTAAAGAAAAGCTTAAGAAAGGCAACTCATGTGCACCCACTGGGACAAGACAAGAGTGATGGAGTTTTCATATAACTCACGTGAACCCACCGGGACAAGACAAGAGTGATAGAATTTGAACGTAACTCATGTGCACCCACTGGGACAAGACAAGAGTGATCAAGTTTTAATGTAACTCACGTGCACCCATGGCTGCTGGGGGTGGAATCATGGCGCCCCCTGCAGGTGGAGCTCCACCCTGGAAGGGGTTGTTAGCGATCTTGCCCGCCTTATAGGCCGCAGCTGGAAAACAAGATCACAGATCACAATCCAAGCCACACAGTCAAAGTCAGCCAGTTTACAATAACAGTGTAGGTCTCACTTCACCTCAGACACACGTACATGTGATGTACAACGATACTGATAATGTTTTACACTGAAGCCACCATTGATGGTACTTATAGCGTAAGTTAAAAGTGAAAACCTGACAAGGATAAAGACTAAACTGTAAACGAGCGCCATAATCCATGTCACAAGAAAAAACGCCAAGGCATAAGGAGGAGATAACTACTGTATCTTGTCAAACACACACACACAAAAAAAACCCAGCAACAACTCACTAGTGTCATCCACAAGCTTCTGCACTTGTTCTTCAAGCCATTTCTGGTAGTACAGTCGGACGTTTTCTTTATGCTTTCGTCCATTGCAGTGTGTCTTTCGAACTGATGGCTGCAGAGAAGAAGAAAAAACATGACGATAGTAATAACACTAACAGTATCCTGATGATCACTTATACTGTCAGTCTCGCAATCCTATACAACTGCATTTATGAAAAAAAGAAAAGAAAAAAAAAAGACAAAAAATGACAATGGCTTGCAATGTTTGAGACCCCTCACACAGTCCCTGGCTTAGATAGCTTATTCTCAAGAACATATTATATATAGAATTCTCTGGACAATCTAACTCATGCAGGTATTTCACTGCTTCTTGTTTAGGTTCGGGGGGGGGGGGGGGGGAGGGGGGGTGTTACATCACATAAGACAAAAAAAAATAACCTAAAGGACAAGTGTTCTCTGCCTGTAAAAAATGATGATACCTACTTACCGAATCATGTGTGAGGTAAGTATCACAATAATCGCAGTAGTACCTGAGAAAAAACGAAAGCACAAAATGAATGACAAAATATCTGTACAACTACATTAATAGTACAAGCACAAAGTACAACACCACACCCGTTTTCTATGAACTTTGAACAAGTGTTTTGAAAGGGATTCTTATTCATAATATCTGAAATTGAATACAACGAAATACTTAGCAACATACTCGGACAAATCAAACGTATTGACTATTCTGTGGAAACCATCATCTGTGAGTGAGCCTGTGTGTAAAACCAATGCGAAAACCAGAAAGACAACAAAGACAGCAATGGTGATCCAGATATTACGGCATTTACTGCCTTGTTTTGCCATATGATTTCTTGTCAGCAAACAGAAGACATCTATTCAAAACCTTTTTTCTTATAATCATACTTACTTGGGCATGGCGATCGTTCTAACGACGTTTTCTATTAATCCGCACACCCTTAGACGCACGTTCCCTGTCGATACAAAACAACTTCCGGTAAGATAAACTCCAACCTGGTGAAAGAAACGGAGAAATACCAATTATAAACAATAACAATAATAATTCAATCGCACCAGAAAATTAATTATATATTTAAGAAATTATGAAGATTTTTGTTGTTGTTGGTGGTGTTTTTTTGTGTTGTTGTAAAGATGCATAATTGATTTACTTTCCTGTTCCTGTTTTTGTAATGCGTTAATCTCTAATTCGTATTACAATGTGATAATGAAGATTATTTATCTTTTCTGTGTCATAAAAGTCCCGAATAGATAGAAAAATAAATACTTGTATTTAAATTGCAACGCTGTATTGACACAATGTGCTCATTTTAAATAAACTTACAATCAAGTTGTTGGAGGGTTAGAGATTTCTATGAAGTGAGAAAAGCGAAAATGGCGGAATCCGCGAACGCCGGCATGATGCGTGAGGTCGTGGTAGCACAGTCTGTGGCTCCTCCATGGAAAGAAATTATCGTCAATACAGGTTTGATTGGTTCACAAGTCCTTGATTCAGTATTTCTGTCCATTATGTTCATTGTCATTCATCATTAGCAGTTTCTTCTGTACTCTTCGGGAAGCCAGTCTTACTGAAGTTACTCTAATTTGTTGATACCATCATTGGTTTTCATGAGCGGGTACCTAGTACAGCTACTAGTATCAGCATAAGTAATAATTTCCAGTCGGAATGTGTAAGAGTACTAGCAGTTTAATGCAGGAAAAAGAAGATGGAAGGAGGTTGGCAGTGATGAAGGGACAGCCTTGGCAGTGCAAGTGAACATTGACGGAAGGCCTCACTGTTAGTGCTTAATACAAGCAGTGCATACACGAGTTGATACAGGAAACAGTCCACTAATCTATAATGTAGTTTGTAATGTTCAATAGTACTTTGAAAATAGTAGTGCTGAAATGGTCACTTAAAATTTAATAAAGTTTTTGGTGATATATGATGCATTTCATGCATTCATTGTGTACAGTACCAGTACAATGAGAGGGTTTCATAATATACAGTACCAGTACAATGAGAGGGTTTCATAATATTTGCTGACTAGTCATGTGACTTAATTAATCTGGTTCATACTAGATCACTGGCAGTAGAGACAGGTGACTATTATTTCTCGTGCAGGTGCATCCGTGAGCACTTTGCAAGACATCAAGGTGCCAGAGAGTTGTGGTGGTTACACCTACAGAGACAGTGGTGAGACAGGATCACCCGTCCGCAACAGATTCATCTACTGGTAACATCAACAGTCATCTTCCCCTCGTCTTTCTAACAGTTTAAAATGCTCACCTGGAGAGTATTGATCTGTGAGATGATGAACGTGTGTTGAGCCTTGAGCCTAACAGTAGAGAGTAACATAAATTTACACAGTGAACACAATTCTAGGACAGTGATGCACATTTATCAATCATGATACAACAGTGATTTTATTAAATTTTATGAATCAGACTGAGCTGTTTGGCAGGTAAGCAAACAATTTGCCATACTGCTCCTACAGTGACAGTGAAGAGAGCAACAAGTGTTCCGGTGCTACATCCTGCAGAAATGTTCACCTCTTTTTGTGAGCCGTGCCAGAAAGTTTTTGAACGTTCAGTCCTGTACTTCATGTGTGTACATAAATCTGCTGATGTGATAAATGGGTCTGGTTTACTTTTAATCAACGCTGCTTTGTTTCAGGCGAACGTGCGGTGATATCCTGGAACTAGAAGAGGCTTCATTGGACATGGTATTGACTGGCGCGCGCGTTCGTTACCGCCTGCAGGACACGCCCATTGTGGGAGGGATATCTGTCAGTGAGACGCACGGCCATGTCATCGTCCTTGTTGCCACGGTGGCCAGCGTGCATCGCTTGGTGTTTCCCCACCCGTGTCAACGACAACAGAAGGTTTGTACTGTAGTAGCGTTGTCTTAGTGATTATCTTCATAATCCGTACACTTTTTGGCTGTCATTATCATTATCAGGTGTGTGTGTGTGTTGGTGGTTGTGGTAGATATTAGTATTATTAGGTTTGTGTGTTTTGTTATTGGATGTGTTATTGTGGAAGATTTTCAGTTTGCATCTTTCGTTATTAAATGTATGTGATTGTAGTAGATACAGTTACTCTTGTTAGGTTTGGATTTGTTGTTATCAGCTGCATGTGATTGTGGTAGATGTCAATATTTTTGCATATATCTATATTCCATTTGTATGTGGTTGAGGTAGATTTTACTATTGTCAGATGAGAGAATTTATTAATAATCCCAAATGAGAAATTACAGTGTCTGTTCTGTTGAAAACTAACAGGACATATAAAATATATATATCAATACTAACAGTTCCATGCAGTTACTACTTTTAAAATTAAATTTACATTATTACAGCTTTACTCACACATGTATACACACACACACACACACACACACACACACACACACACACACACACACATTCAAAAGATTGAAATTAACTTTAAGTTTAACAGCAAAGGAAAGAGGAGGGGGTTGTTCAGTCGTGTGGTCTGGAGTGAGTGTCAAGTGATCACTGTGATATTGTCATTGATGTCAGGTTTGCATAGATCTACATGTATCAGGCTTCTGTTCACGACCCTCTCCAGGGGTCATGGTCTGCCTTTTCTCATTCACATGTACTTGTTTCTCGTTGCAGGAGAGTTCCTTTTCCATTTCGGATCACATTGCCACTTCCATTTTCTATGATGCCTCGTTGTCGACGACGACGGACCCCAAGAACATGCACATGCTGAACCCGGGGGGCAGCATCACCACTCACCTGCTGAGTGCCACATCACACGTCAACACCGACAGCGAGGCCATCTTCGCTCTTGCCACCACCAGCGGCAGTATACTTCTTCTCAAGATGCCTCCACTAGGTGTCACTGGTGCGTGTCAAGAACTCTGGGTCTTTGGCTGTGGTGACTGATGTGTGACTGAGATTATTACTATGTGTTTTATCCACTAGGGATCCCTGGTGTGAGTTATTGTAGCCACTGATGTGTGACTGATATTAGATTACCGTAAAAACCCTAACTTTTCGACCGCTTTTTACACTGAAAATTCTTGAATTTGAAGGTCTGATCGAAAACCAAGGAGCAAAAAAAAAAAAAATCTGTTTCGATACCCAACCATCTTCACTGAACAGCATGTGTGCTGGTGGGGCCAGTGAACAACACTGCTTGAAATAATATCTCACATCAGAGGGCTTTGAAAGGCACAAAAATGATTGTAAACCTTACCTAATATTTTAATCACCATATCCTCCTTGTCCTTTTAATTGCAAATGAGCATTTTCTTCTTCTAAACTCCGAAACGGACCACCACAACAGCCAAAAATTGCTAGATGGCTGAAAACGGAAGTGTGAAGGGAAACTACTCTGTAACTTCTGGCCTCAAAATGGCGGCATCAACAAAGCGATTGAAAGCCAGACTGGCAAATCGGCAAAGTTTTATCAATTTGTTTCACTTTTTCTGGACATTTGACATTATCTCCAGGTTACCTCACAGTTTTACTGGTCTGGTTGAAAACTTAGGGACAGATTTTTTGTGCCTGGTCGAAAAGTAAGGAGATTTTGTTTTACCTAACTTTCCCAGATTTCGCACTGTAATCGAAAAGTAAGAATGGTTGAAAAGTTAGGGTTTTTACAGTATTACATATGTACTACGTTTTATCCACAAGGAATCACTGGTGTGACTGTGAGTTATTGTAGCCATTGCTGCATGTTTTATCCACCAGGGACCACTGATGTGTGACTGATACTAGATTATTACTACATGTTCTATCCACCAGGGACCACTGATGTGTGACTGATACTAGATTATTACTACATGTTCTATCCACCAGGGACCACTGATGTGTGACTGATACTAGATTATTACTACATGTTCTATCCACCAGGGACCACTGATGTGTGACTGATACTAGATTATTACTACATGTTCTATCCACCAGGGACCACTGATGTGTGACTGATACTAGATTATTACTACATGTTTTATCCACCAGGGACCACTGATGTGTGACTGATACTAGATTATTACTACATGTTCTATCCACCAGGGACCACTGATGTGTGACTGATACTAGATTATTACTACATGTTCTATCCACCAGGGACCACTGATGTGTGACTGATACTAGATTATTACTACATGTTCTATCCACCAGGGACCACTGATGTGTGACTGATACTAGATTATTACTACATGTTCTATCCACCAGGGACCACTGATGTGTGACTGATACTAGATTATTACTACATGTTCTATCCACCAGGGACCACTGATGTGTGACTGATACTAGATTATTACTACATGTTCTATCCACCAGGGACCACTGATGTGTGACTGATACTAGATTATTACTACATGTTCTATCCACCAGGGACCACTGATGTGTGACTGATACTAGATTATTACTACATGTTCTATCCACCAGGGACCACTGATGTGTGACTGATACTAGATTACTACATGTTCTATCCACCAGGGACCACTGATGTGTGACTGATACTAGATTATTACTACATGTTCTATCCACCAGGGACCACTGATGTGTGACTGATACTAGATTATTACTACATGTTCTATCCACCAGGGACCACTGATGTGTGACTGATACTAGATTATTACTACATGTTCTATCCACCAGGGACCACTGATGTGTGACTGATACTAGATTATTACTACATGTTCTATCCACCAGGGACCACTGATGTGTGACTGATACTAGATTATTACTACATGTTCTATCCACCAGGGACCACTGATGTGTGACTGATACTAGATTATTACTACATGTTCTATCCACCAGGGACCACTGATGTGTGACTGATACTAGATTATTACTACATGTTCTATCCACCAGGGACCACTGATGTGTGACTGATACTAGATTATTACTACATGTTCTATCCACCAGGGACCACTGATGTGTGACTGATACTAGATTATTACTACATGTTCTATCCACCAGGGACCACTGATGTGTGACTGATACTAGATTATTACTACATGTTCTATCCACCAGGGACCACTGATGTGTGACTGATACTAGATTATTACTACATGTTCTATCCACCAGGGACCACTGATGTGTGACTGATACTAGATTATTACTACATGTTCTGTCCACCAGGGACCACTGATGTGTGACTGATACTAGATTATTACTACATGTTCTATCCGTCTATCCACCAGGGACCACTGATGTGTGACTGATACTAGATTATTACTACATGTTCTATCCACCAGGGACCACTGATGTGTGACTGATACTAGATTATTACTACATGTTCTATCCACCAGGGACCACTGATGTGTGACTGATACTAGATTATTACTACATGTTCTATCCACCAGGGACCACTGATGTGTGACTGATACTAGATTATTACTACATGTTCTATCCACCAGGGACCACTGATGTGTGACTGATACTAGATTATTACTACATGTTCTATCCACCAGGGACCACTGATGTGTGACTGATACTAGATTATTACTACATGTTCTGTCCACCAGTGACCACTGATGTGTGACTGATACTAGATTATTACTACATGTTCTATCCACCAGGGACCACTGATGTGTGACTGATACTAGATTATTACTACATGTTCTATCCACCAGGGACCACTGATGTGTGACTGATACTAGATTATTACTACATGTTCTGTCCACCAGGGACCACTGATGTGTGACTGATACTAGATTATTACTACATGTTCTATCCACCAGGGACCACTGATGTGTGACTGATACTAGATTATTACTACATGTTCTGTCCACCAGGGACCACTGATGTGTGTTATTGTAGCCACTGGTATACATGTGTTATTGTAGCATACACCAGTCAGGTCAAGTCAGGTGAATTTATTTTGGAAATTTGCTTGCAACATGTATACTGTATAGTCCAATGAACTAGATGTTATAAGACATAACCGTTACTGTTGTGGTGTTATTGTCACAGGTGTGGTGATCCAGCATGAACTCTCCCATTCCTCAGTCATGCAGAAACTGTGGAGTGGTCTAGTGCCAGGTGTCATAAGGTAGGTAGGTCAGTAGTATAATATATATATAGTTATGTACATGTACGTGTAGTTATATAGTTATGTACGTGTAGTTATATAGTTATGTACATGTACGTGTAGTTATTTATATAGTTATGTACATGTACGTGTAGTTATATAGTTATGTACATGTACGTGTAGTTATATAGTTATGTACGTGTAGCTGTTTTCACACACAGACAAGTACACATTGCTGTGTGCAGTCACAGAGTAAGTCGGGGAAAACAAATGATACAGGCTGTTACAGGCCATTTTTGAAAAGCAAAGTGCTTTGAGAATAAATGAAGCAAATTACAATTGATTGTGCTGAGTTGAAGACACTTGATGTGAGTAAAGTAGAGTCACTGTGAATTTCCCTGTGAGTATAGAGTCACTGTGAATTTCCCTGTGAGTATAGAGTCACTGTGAATTTCCCTGTGAGTATAGAGACTGTGAATTTCCCTGTGAGTATAGAGTCACTGTGAATTTCCCTGTGAGTATAGAGTCACTGTGAATTTCCCTGTGAGTATAGAGTCACTGTGAATTTCCCTGTGAGTATAGAGTCACTGTGAATTTCCCTGTGAGTATAGAGTCACTGTGACTTTCCCTGTGAGTATAGAGTCACTGTGAATTTCCCTGTGGGTATAGAGTCACTGTGAATTTCCCTGTGAGTATAGTTACTGTGAATTTCCCTGTGACTAGTGTGAGTATAGAGTCACTGTGATTGTAGGTGATGGCAGTAGCAGTAAGAAGTGTCCCAGTAATGATCCCTGTCATTGTAGGGGGCAGCAGCAGTCGTCAGACGCTGCCATCAGTCTGGAGATGCAGCCTGTTCGCGGAGAGACCTACATCTTTGCCCTGTGTCGTGACCTTCGTCTGCGTATCTGGACCACAAAGGTTTGTATCTGTCATTCAACACTGAGCATCACATAGCGCTCGTCTGAGTCATGTGCAATAGTTATACTTCTACACACAAGTTAGAGTGATGATTATCTTCCTTATTCTTAGAGTAATGATGATCTTCATAACTTGAGCTGTGTGAGGGTGTGAGTGTGTGAAGAGGGTGTGAGTGTGTGAAGAGGGTGTGAGTGTGTGAAGAGGGTGTGAGTGTGTGAAGAGGGTGTGATCGTGTGAAGAGGGTGTGAGGGTGTGAGTGTGTGAAGAGGGTGTGATCGTGTGAAGAGGGTGTGAGTGTGTGAAGAGGGTGTGAGTGTGTGAAGAGGGTGTGATCGTGTGAAGAGGGTGTGAGGGTGTGAGTGTGTGAAGAGGGTGTGAGTGTGTGAAGAGTGTGTGAAGAGGGTGTGAGTGTGTGAAGAGGGTGTGATCGTGTGAAGAGGGTGTGATCGTGTGAAGAGGGTGTGAGTGTGTGAAGAGGGTGTGAGTGTGTGAAGAGGGTGTGATCGTGTGAAGAGGGTGTGAGTGTGTGAAGAGGGTGTGAGTGTGTGAAGATAAATCTGTGTTGTCTCACTAGTGTTCAGTACATGTAAAGTAGTAAAGTAAAGTGTTATATTGTCTTTACTGTCCTTACTAAGTCTGATACTTTTCCTTCTGTCTGTGTGTTTTACTTGCAGACAAGGGAGTGTGTTGTTACAGTGAACTTGCTGGATATGCTGGGGGAAGGTTCAAACACATCTCTCTCCACTGGTGGTGCGTTCTCCCCACCCCCCACCCCCTCCCCCTTTTTTTTGTCTGTGTTTGTAGCAACAGATCAGAAATGAGCAGTGCATGGCCAAATCTTACCTGTTGGAAAATAAAGGTGTCCATGCGTTCTCAGTGTGAAAGTGACTGCATGCTGTACTTGTAGACAGTTTGGTTGTCGGCTGTCAGACTTACGTCACCCCTGTACGGATGTTTTGACCATAGCACGATTGCCTGTACAAATGACTGTTGACAAATCATTCTTGTGTAGGTCATGTGATCAAACGAGTTCAGTCAGCCAACATGGCGGGCTTGGTGCTGTGTGTCTACCTGACGTTTGCTGACTCCAGAAGCCAGGTGAGATTGTCAGGTGGTGCAGCATTTTGTACCTGTGGTCTTGAATCCATTCATAGGCTACATATTCATTTGTAGGTGCGCGCATGTGTGTGTGTGTGTGTGTGTGTGTGTGTGTGTGTGTGTGTGTGTGTAGTTAGTCACTAGCAGTATATTCCAGGGATATATTATATAATAATCCTAATGTGGTGGTGGTTTTTCTCCCTCAGTTTTTGCTGCTTGAGCCAACAGTACAGAGCGGACGTTTGATGGTCCAGCACCTGGCAGTTCTTACACAACCAGCGGTACGTGTGTCTGTGTGTGTGTGTGTGTCTCTCTCTCTCTCTCTAAAAATAGGTACCATATACAGAGACATACTAGTTGATGCATGCGGTAATTGTGTGTGTGTGTGTGTGTGAAGTTTCAAATTCATGTTCCAGTTTTAAGTATGTTCAATCATTTTGGGTTTTTGTTTGTTTGTTTTCAAAACAGCAAGTTTGAAAATTGGTTGCAAGACCAAAATTTCCACTGTTTCCAAATAGAGTTATTTCAGTTTCAATTTCTCTCTCTCTCTCTCTCTCTCACACACACACATACACACACACACACACTGGCATACACACCAGTGTTTAAAGCAGTTTGACAACACACTGTTTGAAAGTAAGGCTTGATACAGGACACATGGGTGTTTAGAATAAGGCTTGAGATAGGACATGCGGGTGTTTAAAGTAAGACTTGAGATAGGACATGTGGGTGTTTAAAGTAAGGCTTGAGATAGGACACGCGGGTGTTTAAAGTAAGGCTTGAGATAGGACACGTGGGTGTTTAGAATAAGGTTTGATATAGGACATGCGGATGTTTAAAATAAGGCTTGAGATAGGACACGTGGGTGTATAGGACATGCGGGTGTTTAAAGTAAGGCTTGATACAGGACACGTGGGTGTTTAGAATAAGGCTTGAGATAGGACATACGGGTGTTTAAAGTAAGGCTTGAGATAGGACATGCGGGTGTTTAAAGTAAGGCTTGAGATAGGACACGTGGGTGTTTAGAATAAGGTTTGATATAGGACATGCGGATGTTTAAAATAAGGCTTGAGATAGGACACGTGGGTGTATAGGACATGCGGGTGTTTAAAGTAAGGCTTGATACAGGACACATGGGTGTTTAGAATAAGGCTTGAGATAGGACATGCGGGTGTTTAAAGTAAGGCTTGAGATAGGACACATGGGTGTTTAGAATAAGGTTTGATATAGGACTATGGGACAGGCGGGTGTTTAAAATTAAAGTAAGGCTTGATACAGGGCACATGGGTGTTTAGAATAAGGTTTGATACAGGACACAGGGTGTTTAGAATAAGGTTTGATATAGGACATGCGGGTGTTCAAGGCTTGAGGTAGGACACATGGGTGTTTAACTTTAAGGCTTGGTAATGGTACAGGACACTTACTTACTTACTTAGGCCCCTGGCTCCACGTGGAGCATAGGCCATCGACAACCCTTCGCCATCGCACTCTGTTCTGGGCTATTCTTGCCACTCCAGTCCAGTTGGTCCCCTGCTTATATAACTCTGCCTCAGTGTCCCGCCTCCAGCTGTTGCGAGGCCGGCCTCTCTTCCTTTTCCCCTGTGGGTTCCATGTCAGGGCTTGGCGTGTGGTGCTGGATGCTGGCTTCCTGAGGGTGTGTCCAATCCAGCCCCACTTCCTCCGCAGGATCTGCTTGGTCGCTGGTTCCTGCCCTGCTCGCTCCCACAGCTCTTCGTTCCGGATCTTCTCTGGCCATCGGATGTTGAAGATGCGCCTCAGACAGGTGTTGAGAAATGTCTGGATCTTCTGCTGCATCGTCTTTGTTGTCCTCCATGTTTCGCATCCGTAGAGCAGAACTGACTTCACGTTGGAGTTGAAGATGCGAAGTTTGGTTCTTATGCTGACAACTTTGGATGCCCAGATGTTCTTCAGCATGACCATTGCTGCTCTTGCCTTGCCGATTCTGGCTGTGACGTCTCGGTCTGTGCCTCCCTGTCCATCAACCACACTCCCCAGGTAGACAAAGGACTCTACCTCCCTGATGGGCTCTCCACCGACTGTGACTGGTGTGTTGGCAGTGGTGTTGATCTTCATCAGCTCGGTTTTCCTCCTGTTGATCTTGAGCCCTGTTCCGGCTGATGTGGCTTCCAGGCATGTAGTCTTGTCCTGCATCTGGTTGTGGCTGTGAGACAGGAGCGCCAGGTCGTCCGCGAAGTCGAGGT
Organism: Batillaria attramentaria; assembly: GCA_018292915.2. Lineage (NCBI taxonomy): Eukaryota > Metazoa > Mollusca > Gastropoda > Batillariidae > Batillaria > Batillaria attramentaria. The sequence goes on along the minus strand of JACVVK020000578.1, from coordinate 146,372 downwards.
CATCCAGCTGCGTCCAGAGTGTCCACTGTATCCCGTTTTTCCTGCCTGTTGTGGTGGTCTTCATGATCCAGTCGATGACCAGGAGGAAGAGGAATGGGGACAACAGGCATCCCTGGCGGACTCCGGTCTTCACCTCGAAGCTTTCTGACAACTGGCCGGCATGGGCAATCCTGCAGCTCATGTCTTTGTAGGTGCACTGGATCAGGGAGATGATCTTCCCGGGAACTCCATAGTGCCTTAGCAGCTTCCACAGCGCCTCTCTGTCTACACTGTCGAAGGCCTTCTCATAGTCTATGAAGTTGATGTAGAGGGGGGAGTTCCACTCCAGTGACTGCTCAACAATGATGCGTAGGCTGGCGATCTGGTCAGCGCAGGACCTGTTCCTGCGAAAGCCCGCCTGCTGGTCTCGGAGCAAAGGGTCAACTGCCTCCCTCATCCTCTCCAGTAGAATTCTGTTGAGAACCTTGCCTGGCACTGACAGGAGCATGATCCCTCGGTAGTTGCTGCAGTCCCTGAGGTCCCCTTTCTTTGGCAGCTTGATGACGATCCCTTCTTTCCACTGGGCTGGCACCTCTTCCTTCTCCCAGATCTTGCTGAATAGGCTGTGCAGCATGTTGACGGCTGTCTCTGTGTCTGCTTTGATGGCTTCTGCTGGTATCTCGTCCGGCCCTGCAGCTTTCCCATTTCTCAGTGTCATGATGGCTTTCCTGATCTCCGCCTTAGAGGGCTTGTCGCAGTTGATGGGTAGTTCTGTCTCAGCTGGCGGGATGTCTGGAGGTGTTTCAGGGATGGGGCGATTTAACAGTTCCCTGAAGTGTTCTGCCCATCGCTTCAGCTGTTCCTCAGTTGTTGTCAGTGGGTGCCCGTTCTTGTCCTTCACTGGTTTGTCTGTCTGCCGAAATTTGCCCGCGAGCTTCTTGGTCACCTGGTACAGGTCTTTTAGGTTCCCTTGTCCGGCTGCTTCCTCTGCTTGATTGGCCAGGTTGTCGATGTAGTCCCTCTTGTCCTTTCTGGTGCTCCTCTTCACTTCTCTGTCAGCTGCTGTGTATTCTTCCTGTGCCTTTGCCTTAGCTCTTCTTGTTCGGCTCGTGTTCAGTGCAGTTTTCTTCTTTTTCCTAACTTCCAGCTTCTGGATGGTATCAGCAGAGATCCATTCCTTGTGTTGGGTCTTTCTCTTGCCAAGGACCTCTTCGCATGTGTCGTGCCAGAGTTTCTTGCTGTGTTCCCACTGTGTCTCGATATCCATTCCACTGCCTTCTATCAGGTCTTGCAGTGGCTGGAACCTGTTGGAAAGGCTGATCCGGAATGCTGCTTGTGTCTCTGTGTTCCTGAGTAGGCCAACGTTGTACCTGGTCCGTGTGTTGTTGGCGTTGGTGTGTCTCTTAAGCCGAAGTCTCAATGTTGTTGCAAGAAGGTGGTGGTCTGATGATACATCGGCACCCCTCATCACGCGCACATCTCGCCACGATCTCCTGAACTTCCGGCTGATGCAGATGTGATCAATCTGGTTCTCCGTGACATGGTCCGGCGATCTCCATGTGGCCTTGTGGATGCGCTTGTGTGGGAAGATGCTGCCTCCTATCACTAGCTGGTTCAGGGCACAAAAGTCTGCAAAGCGCTCGCCATTTTCGTTCATCTGTCCCAGTCCGTGTGTTCCCATGGTGTTCTCATAGCCTGTGTTGTCTGATCCAATCTTGGCGTTGAAGTCTCCCATCAGTATGGTCATGTCCTTGGCTCCTCCTCTATCTATCACTGTCTGCAGTTGTTGGTAGAAATCATCTTTTTTTCTCCTCTTCCGCATCATTGGTGGGAGCGTAGCACTGGATGATGTTTAGCTTGATGTCTTTCTTCTTGGTGATGAATTTGGCTGTGATGATGCGGGAGTTGACAGGTTCCCAGCCGATGAGTGCCCGCTGTGCCTCCGGTGCCAGCATCAGGGCCACGCCCTCAGTGTGGGGGGCTCCATCCTCTGTGTGTCCCGAGTACAGCAATTGCTCTCCCGATGAAAATCTCAGCTGTCCTGTCTGTAGCCACCTTGTCTCACTCAGTCCCAGTACTCCTATCCTGTAGTTCTTCATCTCTCTTGCTACTTGTATGGTCCTTCCTACTTCATACATTGTCCTGATGTTCCATGTGGCTACTCTCGTCGTTGTCCTGGGTGTTAGAAGGGGGGTCGGCCTTGCAGCTTCCTTTCGGCTTTCACTGCAATGCGTCATAGGTCTCCGGGATGGAGACCCTTCCTCGCCCAGGTGAATGTTTTGGTTTGTTGCTGTCGATGCTTCTGTAACTTTTATGTTTTTTACAGGTAGGGCTGTTAACCCTACGCAAACCCGTTTAGCCTCTTGGAGAGGTGGTCCACATTCGTCTGACCTCTACCCTTCGACCTGTCCAGCTTGGGTGACCCTGCCAGGAGCACGTGCTCCCGCTGGCGAAGCTCTCTGGGTCATTGAGGTACACAAGCCACTACCCCACGACAAGGGTTGGACCATGTAGGGGGGTACAGGACACAAGGGTGTTTAACTTTAAGGCTTGGTAATGGTACAGGACACGTGGGTGTTTAACTTTAAGGCCTGGTAATGGTACAGGACATGTGGGTGTTTAACTTTAAGGCTTGGTAATGGTACAGGACACGTGGGTGTTTAACTTTAAGGCTTGGTAATGGTACAGGACACGTGGGTGTTTAACTTTAAGGCTTGGTAATGGTACAGGACACGTGGGTGTTTAACTTTAAGGCTTGGTAATGGTACAGGACACGTGGGTGTTTAACTTTAAGGCTTGGTAATGGTACAGGACACGTGGGTGTTTAACTTTAAGGCTTGGTAATGGTACAGGACACGTGGGTGTTTAACTTTAAGGCTTGGTAATGGTACAGGACACGTGGGTGTTTAACTTTAAGGCTTGGTAATGGTACAGGACACGTGGGTGTTTAACTTTAAGGCTTGGTAATGGTACAGGACACGTGGGTGTTTAACTTTAAGGCTTGGTAATGGTACAGGACACGTGGGTGTTTTCTCATTTCTGCAGGAGGATCTGATCGACTTCTGTGTCACCGATGACCATCTGGTGACTCTGTGGACTGGCAGTACTGGTGAAACCATCGCAAGATCTGCCTTGTTGTCACAGTGAGTTGTTACTGGACTGTTAGTAATATAGAGTGATGGGACAGTAGAGACTTGTGTGTCGTACAAGGCTTGTCCCATTGGCCAGTGGAGAGTTGTTATTGGACTGTTAGTAATATAGTGATGGGACAGTAGAGACTTGTGTGTCGTACAAGGCTTGTCCCATTGGCCAGTGGAGAGTTGTTATTGGACTGTTAGTAATATAGGGATGGGACAGTAGAGACTTGTGTGTCCTACAAGGCCTGTCCCATAGGCCAGTGGAGAGTTGTTATTGGACTGTTAGTAATACAGAGTGATGGGACAGTAGAGACTTGTGTGTCCTACAAGACCTGTCCCATAGGCCAATGGAGTGTTGTTATTGGACTGTTAGTAATATAGTGATGGGACAGTAGAGACTGTTGTGTGTCCTACAGGGCCTGTCCCACGGGCGAGTGGAGAGAGTTATTGCTGGAAGTGCCCGACACCAGTCAACCGTCAATACCATCCAACCGTGACCCACGGGATTTCTACCTGGAGCGCATCTTTCGTCCTGGAGACTTCTGTCATCAGGATATCATCCGAGCTCTCACTGTCAGTTTGCTTTATTAACTAGTTTCATGTGTTACGTGGAGAGACACACTTTATTAACTAGTTTCTTGTGTTACGTACCCCATGTCTCAACATGGGCAGATCGTTTCCTCTAACCCAGCTTTGCAATTACCCTCACCATACACAAAAGATGTTCAGCCTCAAAACCTTCACCCCCACCCATCATCTGTCCCCACCCCTACCCATACCACACTCACCCATCCCCCACCCACAATGTACACACACACAAATATTTTTGTAGCAGATGATGTTATTTTGTATAACATGATTATGTTTGTTGTGCAGTGCATAACGCTTGTTGTTTGGTGTAGGTGTACCGGCGTAGCCATGACAACTCAATGTCCCCAGACGGTTTGCTTGTGACGTACAACCTGCGAGAGGAAGTCATCACAGCCGTGGACAATGAGGTGAGCAACATGAAAACCTGCTGGTGTTCCATAAGATGGTGTATGATGATGTAAACCTCCTGGTTCTGTGAAGACAGGGAAATGCTGGTGTTCCATAAGATGGTGTATATTGATGTAAACCTCCTGGTTCTGTGAAGACAGGGAAATGCTGGTGTCCCGTAAGATGGTGTATATTGATGTAAACCTCCTGGTTCCTTGAAGACAGGGAAATGCTGGTGTCCTGTAAGATGGTGTTTAATGATGTAAACCTCCTAGTTTTGTGAAGACAGGGAAATGCTGGTGTCCTGTAAGATGGTGTTTAATGATGTAAACCTCCTAGTTTTGTGAAGACAGGGAAATGCTGGTGTCCCGTAAGATGGTGTATTATGATGTAAACCTCCTGGTTTTGTGAAGACAGGGAAATGCTGGTGTTCCATAAGATGGTGAATAATGATGTAAACCTCCTGGTTTTGTGAAGACAGGGAAATGCTGGTGTTCCATAAGATGGTGAATAATGATGTAAACCTTCTGGTTCTGTGAAGACAGGGAAATACTGGTGTCCCGTAAGATGGTGTATATTGATGTAAACCTCCTGGTTCTGTGAAGACAGGGAAATGCTGGTGTCCCATAAGATGATGGATAACGATATAACTTCAGTGCAAAGGTTTGCCACACTATTTCATTAAACTCATGACTGTGCACCATCAGATCCGGAATTGTGCGTCTGACTACGAGATCCATGAGGAGGCGTACTACCAGCTACAAGTGGAACAGTGGGGACGTTTCTACTCTTGCTGCGTTCAGTATCGTGAGGTACGTACCAGGCTGAACGTGCACTCACTCAACACTCCTCGCTGTGAACTGTATGGGTTGTTTATAATTCTAGTGTACACACGGTACAGTGAAGACAGACAACTTTCCACTGTCCCCTAAACTCCATGTGTCTGTGTGCACTCCTCAACACTCCTCACTGTGAACCGTCTGGGTTGTTTATAATTCTAGTGTACACACGGTACAGTCAAGACAGACAACTTTCCACTGTCCCCTAAACTCTATGTGTCTATGTGCACTCCTCAACACTCCTCACTGTGAACTGTCTGGGTTGTTTATAGTGTACACACGGTACAGTCAAGACAGACAACTTTCCACTGTCCCCTAAACTCCATGTGTCTATGTGCACTCCTCAACACTCCTCACTGTGAACCGTCTGGGTTTATAATTCTAGTGTACACACGGTACAGTCAAGACAGACAACTTTCCACTGTCCCCTAAACTCCATGTGTCTATGTGCACTCCTCAACACTCCTCACTGTGAACCGTCTGGGTTGTTTATAATTCTAGTGTACACACGGTACAGTGAAGACAAACAACTTTCCACTGTCCCCTAAACTCCATGTGTCTATGTGCACTCCTCAACACTCCTCACTGTGAACTGTCTGGGTTGTTTATAATTCTAGTGTACACACGGTGCAGTGAAGACAGACAACTTTCCACTGTCCCCTAAACTCCATGTGTCTATGTGCACTCCTCAACACTCCTCACTGTGAACTGTCTGGGTTGTTTATAATTCTAGTGTACACACGGTACAGTGAAGACAGACAACTTTCCACTGTCCCCTAAACTCAATGTGTCTGTGTGCACTCCTCAACACTCCTCACTGTGAACCGTCTGGGTTTATAATTCTAGTGTACACACGGTACAGTCAAGACAGACAACTTTCCACTGTCCCCTAAACTCCATGTGTCTATGTGCACTCCTCAACACTCCTCACTGTGAACTGTCTGGGTTGTTTATAATTCTAGTGTACACACGGTACAGTGAAGACAGACAACTTTCCACTGTCCCCTAAACTCCATGTGTCTATGTGCACTCACTCAACACTCCTCGCTGTGAACTGTCTGGGTTGTTTATAATTCTAGTGTACACAAGGTACAGTGAAGACAGACAACTTTCCACTGTCCCCTAAACTCCATGTGTAGCTGTATGTGTGGTGCTGCTGTGAGTATGTGAAACACCGTGGTGGTGTGAGGGTTTTATAATCTCTACAGCTCTACACCTTGTGTTTACCTGTCAGGTTGGAGCCAAGCTACAGGGCATGTTTGCAGACAGCGTGACAGGACTTGTCTGTCTCATACGGAAAGCCTCCATCAGCTACCTGCGACCGTGCGATCAGCTGGAACGCCTCTACCTGTGTCCCCAGGAGAAACTGACCCCCACCCTTCTGGATGAAATGAACTTTGGGGTGGATGGTAAGACTTCACTCTTGGTTTCTGTGATATTACTACAGTCATATGGTTTTTCTGATACTACTACAGTCATATGGATGGTGTCATGTTAACTGTGCAACTGTCTGCTGGAAGGATCACCTTATGCAGTGTGTGAGGATATCCACAAGATGTGTAATATCATATGATACTCCTTGTCATTTAATGATTGTGTTAGATGTGTCACCGTATGCAGTGTGTGAGGATATCCACACGATGTAATATGATACTTCTTGTATAGTGTTAGGTGTGTCACCGTATGCAGTGTGTGAGGATATCCACAAGAAGTGTAATATAATACTCCTTGTCGTGTTAGGTGTGTCACCGTATGCAGTGTGTGAGGATATCCACACGATGTAATATGATACTCCTTGTGTTAGATGTGTCACCGTATGCAGTGTGTGAGGATGTCCACAAGATGTAATATGATACTCCTTGTATTGTGTTAGGTGTGTCACCGTATGCAGTGTGTGAGGATATCCACAAGAAGTGTAATATAATACTCCTTGTCATGTTAGGTGTGTCACCGTATGCAGTGTGTGAGGATATCCACAAGATGTAATATGATACTCCTTGTGTTGTGTGTAGGTGTGTCACCGTATGCAGTGTGTGAGGATATCCACAAGATGTACATGTAATATGATACTCCTTGTCATGTTAGGTGTATCACCGTATGCAGTGTGTGAGGATATCCACAAGATGTAATATGATACTCCTTGTATTGTGTTAGGTGTGTCACCGTATGCAGTGTGTGAGGATATCCACAAGATGTAATATGATACTCCTTGTATTGTGTTAGGTGTGTCACCGTATGCAGTGTGTGAGGATATCCACAAGATGTAATATGATACTCCTTGTATTGTGTTAGGTGTGTCACCGTATGCAGTGTGTGAGGATGTCCACAAGATCTGTCAAATGACGCGCCTCATCCAGTGTGAGATGTCGGAGGAGTTTGCCGCTCACTTCATCCTCGAACTTCAGATGCACGAGTCGCCCGTTGCAGTTGCAGAAAAAATAGTTGAAGCCATCTTCCTAGACAAGTGAGTGAAGCATGTCCACTGAACCTGTACTGTAGTGTAGTGTAGTGTGTGGTGTAGTGTAGTGTAGCCGTGTAGTGTAGTGTAGTGTTGTTTGTAACTGTGATACAGGGTCTGTATAGGTCAGGGATAACTGGGTAAGTGGGCGAATTTAACCTAACAATTTCCAGTCACTCAAAAGTCAGGCAAAATGCATCATAGGTTGAAGTCAGGGGAAAGTCAGGAAATAGTGAGGTGTAATGAGATAGGTTGTAGGAGATGATAAGGTGGAACGTGAGACATGGTGAGGAAGATGTTGTTAAAGATGTTGGTGTTGTTTGACCGTGAGACATGGTGAGGAAGATGTTGTTAAAGATGTTGGTGTTGTTTGACCGTGAGACATGGTGAGGAAGATGTTGTTAAAGATGTTGGTGTTGTTTGACCGTGAGACATGGTGAGGAAGATGTTGTTAAAGATGTTGGTGTTGTTTGACCGTGAGACATGGTGAGGAAGATGTTGTTAAAGATGTTGGTGTTGTTTGACCGTGAGACATGGTGAGGAAGATGTTGTTAAAGATGTTGGTGTTGTTTGACCGTGAGACATGGTGAGGAAGATGATGTTAAAGATGTTGGTGTTGTTTGACAGTGACCTGGAGACAGAGAGTGGTGCGGTGGTTGGGACGAGGTTGCAGGAGGTACGGAATCTGGTGGCCTGTTTGGACCTGTTGATGCGTATGTTGGACTTTACCCAGATGGCAGACGCCGACTGTATGATGGACGACTCAGGTCAGTCACAGTCACGGTCATATCTCTTGTTCTCAGTGTGTGTGTGTGTGTGTGTGTGTGTGTGTGTGTGTGTGTGTGTGTGAGTGTGTGTGTGTGTGTGTGTGTGTGTGTGTGTGTGTGTGAGTGTGTGTGTGTGTGTGTGAGTGTGTGTGTGTGTGTGTGTGTGTGTGTGTGTGTGTGTGTGTGTGTGTGTGTGTGTGTGAGTGTGTGTGAGTGTGTGTGTGTGAGTGTGTGTGTGTGTGTGTGTGTGTGTGTGTGTGTGTGTGAGTGTGTGTGTGTGTGTGTGTGTGTGTGTGTGTGTGTGTGTGTGTGTGTGTGTGTGTGTGTGTGTGTGTGTGAGTGTGTGTGAGTGTGTGTGTGTGTGTGTGTGTGAGTGTGTGTGTGTGTGAGTGTGTGTGTGTGTGAGTGTGTGTGTGTGAGTGTGTGTGTGTGTGTGTGTGTGTGTGAGTGTGTGAGTGTGTGTGTGTGTGTGTGTGTGTGTGAGTGTGTGTGTGAGTGTGTGTGTGTGTGAGTGTGTGTGTGTGGGAGTGTGTGTGTGTGAGTGTGTGTGTGTGTGAGTGTGTGTGTGAGTGTGTGTGTGTGTGTGTGTGTGTGTGTGAGTGTGAGTGTGTGTGTGTGTGTGTGTGTGTGAGTGTGTGTGTGTGTGTGTGTGTGTGTGTGAGTGTGTGTGTGTGTGTGAGTGTGTGTGTGTGTGTGTGTGTGTGTGTGTGTGTGTGTGTGTGTGTGTGTGTGTGTGTGTGTGTGTGTGTGAGTGTGTGTGTGTGTGTGTGAGTGTGTGTGTGTGAGTGTGTGTGTGTGTGAGTGTGTGTGTGTGTGAGTGTGTGTGTGTGTGTGTGTGTGTGAGTGTGTGTGTGTGTGTGTGAGTGTGTGTGTGTGTGAGTGTGTGTGTGTGTGTGTGTGTGTGTGTGAGTGTGTGTGTGTGTGTGTGTGTGTGTGTGTACACGTGCGTGTGGTGGATGGGTTTTTCATAGTCATTTTTCCCCTCTATAGTTTGCTTTCTGTATCATCATCCATTGTGTGCTGAACGGAAATTTAGGACCGGTATGGTTTGTTGGTTTGTTGGATGTCTACAGCAGCAGAGGGTCTGAGGCAGGTCGTCTACAATCGTCTCTTCACCGGTCAAGAGGCATCTGCCATTGTTGGCCGCACGTTCGAACAGCTGTGTCTGACCAGACTTTCCTTTCTTCGTGATCTGATCATACTGCAGGTGCTGACTCTTCGCCTTGGAGAAAGGGTGTGTAACTCTAAAGACTTTGTACTGCTTAACGTATTTATGGGGTTCCCGTTGGAGACAAGGTGTGTAAAGACTTTGTACTGCTTAACGTATTTATGGGGTTCCCGTTGGAGACAAGGTGTGTAAAGACTTTGTACTGCTTAACGTATTTATGGGGTTCCCGTTGGAGACAAGGTGTGTAAAGACTTTGTACTGCTTAGCGTATTTATGGGGTTCCCGTTGGAGACAAGGTGTGTAAAGACTTTGTACTGCTTAGCGTATTTATGGGGTTCCCGTTGGAGAAAGGGTGTGTAAAGACTTTGTACTGCTTAACGTATTTATGGGGTTCCCGTTGGAGACAAGGTGTGTAAAGACTTTGTACTGCTTAGCGTATTTATGGGGTTCCCGTTGGAGACAAGGTGTGTAAAGACTTTGTACTGCTTAGCGTATTTATGGGGTTCCCGTTGGAGACAAGGTGTGTAAAGACTTTGTACTGCTTAACGTATTTATGGGGTTCCCGTTGGAGACAAGGTGTGTAAAGACTTTGTACTGCTTAACGTATTTATGGGGTTCCCGTTGGAGACAAGGTGTGTAAAGACTTTGTTTAGCTTAGCGTATCTGTGGGGTGTAAGGTGTGTGTTGGTAACTTGGTACATGTAAACTTGTGTTTGAGTTAGCTGTTTGAGTGGTGATGATTGCAGTAAGTTTACATGATAACTTTGTTCAGGTCAGCATTCGTGGGTTGTCTGTTTGGGTAAAGGTACTGTGTTCAGGTCAACATTAGTGGGTTGTCTGTTTGGGTAAAGGTACTGTGTTCAGGTCAACATTAGTGGGTTGTCTGTTTGGGTAAGGAGTTACGAGTAGGTTACGGTGCTTGGTAAGTGACTAACTAGTGTAAAACAATTTCTTTCCAATGATAAAGGAGAAAAATATTATTTGTTGAGGGCCAAATGTTTTTCTAATGGTAGATATTCTAGCACTGTGAGCTTGGTGAGAGTGGGGTCGGGAAGGACCAGCTTAATGCCGCGCCAATATCCGTGGTGAGAGTGGGGTCGGGAAGGACCAGCTTAATGCCGCGCCAATATCTGTGGTGAGAGTGGGGTCGGGAAGGACCAGCTTAATGCCGCGCCAATATCCGTGGTGAGAGTGGGGTCGGGAAGGACCAGCTTAATGCCGCGCCAATATCCGTGGTGAGAGTGGGGTCGGGAAGGACCAGCTTAATGCCGCGCCAATATCCGTGGTGAGAGTGGGGTCGGGAAGGACCAGCTTAATGCCGCGCCAATACAGGGAATTTAACTTTCTAAGATAAAGTTCACCACAACTGTCTCAAATAGTTGACACATAATTTATATTTGGTCGGATGTACATATTAAACAATAGCTTGCGCATCTGTATCAACAACTGGTTTTATTTTAGACAATAAAAATAGCTTTTTAGATATGTTTTTTGCAGCGTTTTCAAGGTGGGGCTGGCATTTTAGAGAATCATCCACTATTACGCCAAGCAATCGGTGACTACTAACTTGATCAATCTGTGCAGAGTCATAACTAAGATCGAGTTGTAATGGTTGAAGTTGATGTTTCTGGCGTGTTGTTATGAGCATGCTTTTTGTTTTGAAAGGATTCACTAACATGTTATTGCTGTCGCACCACTGCAAAACGTTCTTGAGACTGTGTATGACTGTAAGCACGAGTGTGGTGAATTACATTGTATGACTGTAAGTGTGTGTGTGTGTGTGTGTGTGTGTGTGTGTGTGTGTGTGTGTGTGTGTGTGTGTGTGTGTGTGTTGAGTGACACTGTGAGACTGATGTGACTGTGAGTGTTGCCTTTCTACAGGTGCTGGGGGCGAACGTGTGTGTGTGTGTGTGTGTGTGTGTGTGTGTGTGTGTGTGTGTGTGTGTGTGTGTGTGTGTGTGTGTGTGTGTGTGTGGAGTGACACTGTGAGACTGATGTGACTGTGAGTGTTGCCTTTCTACAGGTGCTGGGGGCGAACGTGTGTCACAGTGTTGAACAAGAGTTACTTCCCAACTACTGTAACCTGGTGCGCAGTTACGTCATGTTGTACTGGACCTCGCAGACACTCACCACCGTCAGTCCTACATCTTCACTGTGAGTTACAATCTCTTACAAACACAGCCTAGTCATGTGTGTCATTTGTTTATATCTGTAGTGTACCGTGTGTGTTTTGTTTATATCTGTAGTGTACCGTGTGTGTTTTGTTTATATCTGTAGTGTACCGTGTGTGTTTTGTTTATATCTGTAGTGTACGTGTGTGTTTTGTTTATATCTGTAGTGTACCGTGTGTGTTTTGTTTATATCTGTAGTGTACCGTGTGTGTTTTGTTTATATCTGTAGTGTACCGTGTGTGTTTTGTTTATATCTGTTGTGTACCATGTGTGTTTTGTTTATATCTGTAGTGTACCATGTGTGTTTTGTTTATATCTGTAGTGTACCATGTGTGTTTTGTTTATATCTGTTGTGTACCATGTGTGTTTTGTTTATATCTGTAGTGTACCGTGTGTGTTTTGTTTATATCTGTAGTGTACCGTGTGTGTTTTGTTTATATCTGTAGCGTACCGTGTGTGTTTTGTTTATATCTGTAGTGTACCGTGTGTGTTTTGTTTATATCTGTAGTGTACCGTGTGTGTTTTGTTTATATCTGTAGTGTACCATGTGTGTTTTGTTTATATCTGTAGTGTACCGTGTGTGTTTTGTTTATATTTGTAGTGTACCGTGTGTGTTTTGGTTATATCTGTAGTGTACCGTGTGTGTTTTGTTTATATCTGTAGTGTACCGTGTGTGTTTTGTTTATATCTGTAGTGTACCATGTGTGTTTTGTTTATATCTGTAGTGTACCATGTGTGTTTTGTTTATATCTGTAGTGTACCATGTGTGTTTTGTTTATATCTGTAGTGTACCATGTGTGTTTTGTTTATATCTGTAGTGTACCATGTGTGTTTTGTTTATATCTGTAGTGTACCATGTGTGTTTTGTTTGTATCTGTAGTGTACCGTGTGTGTTTTGTTTATATCTGTAGTGTACCATGTGTGTTTTGTTTATATCTGTAGTGTACCATGTGTGTTTTGTTTATATCTGTAGTGTACCATGTGTGTTTTGTTTATATCTGTAGTGTACCATGTGTGTTTTGTTTATATCTGTAGTGTACCATGTGTGTTTTGTTTGTATCTGTAGTGTACCGTGTGTGTTTTGTTTATATCTGTAGTGTACCATGTGTGTTTTGTTTATATCTGTAGTGTACCATGTGTGTTTTGTTTGTATCTGTAGTGTACCGTGTGTGTTTTGTTTATATCTGTAGTGTACCATGTGTGTTTTGTTTATATCTGTAGTGTACCATGTGTGTTTTGTTTATATCTGTAGTGTACCATGTGTGTTTTGTTTATATCTGTAGTGTACCGTGTGTGTTTTGTTTATATCTGTAGTGTACCATGTGTGTTTTGTTTATATCTGTAGTGTACCGTGTGTGTTTTGTTTATATCTGTAGTGTACCGTGTGTGTTTTGTTTGTATCTGTAGTGTACCGTGTGTGTTTTGTTTATATCTGTAGTGTACCGTGTGTGTTTTGTTTGTATCTGTAGTGTACCGTGTGTGTTTTGTTTGTATCTGTAGTGTACCGTGTGTGTTTTGTTTATATCTGTAGTGTACCGTGTGTGTTTTGTTTATATCTGTAGTGTACCGTGTGTGTTTTGTTTGTATCTGTAGTGTACCGTGTGTGTTTTGTTTATATCTGTAGTGTACCGTGTGTGTTTTCTTCTGTAGTGTACCGTGTGTGTTTTGGTTATATCTGTAGTGTACCGTGTGTGTTTTGGTTATATCTGTAGTGTACCATGTTTGTTTTGTTTATATCAGTAGTGTACCATGTGTGTTTTGTTTATATCTGTAGTGTACCGTGTGTGTTTTCTTCATATCTGTAGTGTACCATGTGTGTTTTTTTTTTTCATATCTGTAGTGTACCGTGTGTGTTTTGTTTATATCTGTAGTGTACCGTGTGTGTTTTGTTTATATCTGTAGTGTACCGTGTGTGTTTTGTTTATATCTGTAGTGTACCGTGTGTGTTTTGTTTATATCTGTAGTGTACCGTGTGTGTTTTGTTTATATCTGTAGTGTACCGTGTGTGTTTTCTTCATATCTGTAGTGTACCATGTGTGTTTTTTTTCATATCTGTAGTGTAGCATGTGTGGTGTGTTAATGATAGTGAAATACATTGTGTGTGTGTGTGTGGTGTGTTAATGATAGTGAAATACATTGTGTGTGTGTGTGTGTGGTGTGTTAATGATAGTGAAATACATTGTGTGTGTGTGGTGTGTTAATGATAGTGAAATACATTGTGTGTGTGTGTGTGGTGTGTTAATGATAGCGAAATACATTGTGTGTGTGTGGTGTTTACTGACAGAGATGGGAACATGAGGCGATTGGCCGGTCTCGAGCTGTGTGACTCTAAAGGATTATCTGCACCGCGCTCTGGTGAGTAACTTGTGTTATGGCCCTACATTGTGGGGGTGGGGGGGGGGGTCTTGTTTTACTTCTATGTTTGGTAGGCAACTTCAGTCATGGCAGTACAAGGGGGTGGGGGGGGGGGGGGATACCTATACTTGTAAAATGAAGAGCACCATATGTCTGGTGGAAGTGATATCCCATCAGGACCAGCAGTTACAGTTAGGGTTAGGGTTAATATCCCATCAGGACCAGCAGTTACAGTTAGGGTTAGGGTTAATATCCCATCCGAACCAGCAGTTAGGGTTAGGGTTAATATCCCATCCGAACCAGCAGTTAGGGTTAGGGTTAATATCCCATCCGAACCAGCAGTTACCAATTTCTTGCAAATAATTCACCATCATACATTTTCTGTTGAAGTAGATGATCAACTTTTAAAACAAGAAGGTCTCTTTGTCTTCCGTCTCACCCACCCTACTCCCTCCTTCCTGTGAGTTATCACCCTTTTCACACATACATGTATGAATCTGTACAAAAAATAGCCTTCAGGTTTTGTCTGTAATTACTGAGCACATTGTGTGTGTGTGTGTGTGTGTGTGTGTGTGTGTGTTTTGAAACAGCCTCAGTGAACATGTCGCTGGTTGAGTCCTTCATCCAAGGAGTTGGTGGTAGCCGTGCACGGCAGCTGGTTGCCCTGACAACAGACCCAGATTCTCAGGCATTATGGTCACGTGACCTGCTGTCATTTGTTCATTCCTTGGCCTCGCTCATGTATCCTTTATTGGCTTGAAGTTGGAGTATGTTCCAGTCACACTCCCGCTTTCCAAATGAGAATTTACGAATATTACAGTTTCCGGATTGGCAAACTAACACTGACACAGCGATATTTTTACATAAATAATAATAATGAGTATTGTGTAGGCGCTTTACCCAGTTTCATGAATCGGCTCAAAGCGCCTCGAACTGAACCCAACACGCACGCTCATGTGAATCACACACATTCTCTCACAGTGGACACAAACACATTACAATCACGTGGTACGAAGGGTCAGCTCAGCTGTTTAAATTTCGGAATTTAGAATTGCATTTATTTTTCAAATTTGGTCAGCTGAACATTTTCAAAGCAGAGGAGGAGGAAGCTGGAGTACCCGGAGAGAACCCCCGACGATCGGCGTGAATGAACGGTGAATGAAACCCCTGTCAGGTTTTGTGGATTGGGTTTAGCGTCAAAGTGATTTTCAGGATTGGGAAGCGTTTCCCACTTGCACCCGTGGGAATGGAATTTGATTGTTATACAATAAACAGTTCATTCCAAATCATCTCCTATGTTTGCACAATGAATACACTTTACTGTGACGTATTTCATGTATATGTATTGCCACCCTACTATTGTGAGGCGCCCAGAGCTCCAGCAGGAGGTTGGGCGCCAGATAAATCCTCATTAGTATTACAGTCGAACCTGCCATGGCGGTCACCTGTATAAGCCATGCCACTGTCTAACTCGGTCACCCCAGAGGATCCCCAAGCGTTTTCCCTCTATATATGCACTGTATAACCAGGTCACTGTCTAACGCGGTCGTGCCACCTATTTTGGCAGTACCAAACGACCTTTCACACTGTACAAGACAGTCACTTTGTTGTGTAGTGACCGCCTTCGGGCCCCTGCTGTGTTCTCAACTGATAAGACAGACTGCCTAACTGCTTGACAATCCAGGATTAGCTACGCCGTGGTTCACTGACACGCGCCTCCCCCTCCGAGTGAATAGCCGGGGGATTTGTGGGGGCGAGGGGGTGGCTGTTAGCGGCATCCTTTTGATTGCTTTGCAATCAGTACGAGGTCTGTAGGAAGCAGTCAGCTTTGTGTTTGTAAACCGATCAACTTCCAAGGTGTACGAATACATAAAGGTGTTGTCACCCTGTTTGTCATTTCTATTGCTTCCGATTGAGACAATGACGTGTTAATGTGCGTGAATCCGCTCTCAGCAGGAAGCTTGTTGTTGCTTTGTTGCATCGTCAGTCGATCACCTGCTGATCTGTTTGTTTGAAATCAAACGGTGTGCAATAAAAAAAATAAACAGACCCCAAACACGTATTTTCAAGTGTATAGAGAGCTTTAGGCGAGCCCTGTTGTCAGCTCGTAACACGTGCACCGCTAGAGTATTCATTGGGTGACATGCTAGCTGTTGACATGCCTTCCTGGACAACCCGGCCACCTGTCTAAGGCGGTCAGTTTGGTCCAGTCCCTTGGGTGACCGCCTTACACAGGTTTGACTGTATTATTATTAGTATTATTACTGTGGAACGTTCCCCGTTTGATTGTGACCCTTGACCCGAGGCAAGATGGCCTCTGAGTGATGAGACCTTATTCCCAGAGTTCCTGGCGGGATCCTGTCAGTATTTGGCGCTCCAGAGTTACATCCGTCTCCTGCGACCATGGTGTACCTGGAATGATGCGGCGGCCATGTTCTTCTTGGGTCTGGCTTACCTCCACTTCGAGTCAGTACTTTTACCTCCCCTTATTATAATGATAACGATGTAATTATTATTATAACCATGCAGTAGGCATGTTTTTCCTGAGCCTGGCTTACCTCCACTTGGAGTCAGTATTTTTATGTCCTAGTACAATAATAATATTAATAGAACGGCAGCCATAGTTCTTCCTTGGCCAAGCATGCCTCCCTGTATTCTCGTGGGGGGTGGGGTGGGGGGGGGTTCATTCTGCTTGCATGATGGTTAATAGTGTAGAATAATTAGATGTTGTCATTTGGCTAGTACATGTACTAGTAGCAGTTTAAATTCCAAAGCAAGAGTACTATGGCCATGGGGAATGTGATGTCAGTGTTGTCTGATACCTCCATGTCACTGTGTACAGTTTGATTCATAAAATTGTTGAGTGTACATGGCAGCGTATATTCGGTCTTTCAATGAGCCACAAATTTGTCTGTTACCCAAGTGTACCTGTCCTATGTGTTTTTGTTTTGTTTCAGTGAGCCCCAGAAAGCTCGTCGCTGTTTCGTTAGTGCCACAGAGGGCATCGCTACAGAGACATTCCTGGCGGACAAGTTGCTGCAGGGTCATGGAGGGTCACACAGTCAGCTGACCATTGTCTACTACCTCAAGGTCAGTACCCATGGCCTCAAGGTCATTAGAAGGTTCAAACAGTCAGCTAACCATTGTCTACTACCTCAGTAGCCATCAGTCAGTATCCATATGTAAAAATATGGCTGTGTCACCGCCAGTTTGAATTGTATTGTATTGTATTGTATTGTGTATTTATGTAAAAATATGGCTGTGTCACCGCCAGTTTGAATTGTATTGTATTGTATTGTATTGTGTATTTATGTAAAAATATGGCTGTGCAGGTGATCAAGCAGTTTGAGGAGTATGGCATGGCCGATATGGTTATCTCCCTTGCCAATGAAGCTGTTTGTCTGGCTGAACCTGATGACCCCAACCTGGTGAGTGGCAACTGGTTAATGTTGGGTGACAACTGGTTAATGTTAGGTGACAACTGGTTCATGATGAGTGACATTTTGCTTCATGTTATGTGACAACCAATGAATGTTAGATGACAGCTGTTGTCAGATGAGAGCCGGTTCATGTTGCGTGACGTCTGTTCACATTAAGTAACGACTGGTTCATGTAATGTGACAGTCGGTTCACATTGGATGACTACTGGTTCATGTCAGGTGACAATCCGTTCATGTTGGGTGACTATCGGGTTATGTTGGGTGACAATTGGTTCACGTTCGGTGACAACTGGTTAAAATTAGGGGACAACTGGTGAAAGTTTGATAGGATTGTTGGTCCAGTCCACGCTACAGTCCAAAGGAAATTGGAAAAAAAAAAAAAATTCATGGAACTCCGCGAACTTGAACATCAGGTTGTATGGATTTGAATCTTTGTTTTTTTACCTATGATGATGATGATGATGATGATGGGTTTCAGGCCACACTACACTCCAAGGTGTACAAGTATCAGCTGTAATGTGTAGTTTGTACACTAACTGTCATGATGATGATGATGATGATGGGTTTTCAGGCCACACTACACTCCAAGGTGTTCAAGTATCAGCTGTAATGTGTAGTTTGTACACTAACTGTCATGATGATGATAATGACGATGGTTTTCAGGCCACACTACACTCCAAGGTGTTCAAGTATCAGCTGTAATGTGTAGTTTGTACACTAACTGTCATGATGATGATGATGATGGGTTTCAGGCCACACTACCCTCCAAGGTGTACAAGTATCAGCTGTAATGTGTAGTTTGTACACTAACTGTCATGATGATGATGATGATGATGGTTTTCAGGCCACACTACACTCCAAGGTGTTCAAGTATCAGCTACAGTTGGGTCACAACCAGGAGGCCTACACCGCCATGATGGCAAACCCCGACCCGTCACGGTCAGTTGATTCATACTCTTTACATACACCTGTACTACATTGTCACGGTCAGTTGATTCATACTCTTTACATCTGTACTACATTGTCACGGTCGGTTGATTCATACTCTTTACATACACCTGTACTACATTGTCACGGTCAGTTGATTCATACTCTTTACATCTGTACTACATTGTCACAGCCGGTTGATTCATACTCTTTACATACACCTGTACTACATTGTCACAGTCGGTTGATTCATACTCTTTACATACACCTGTACTACATTGTCACGGTCAGTTGATTCATACTCTTTACACCTGTACTACATTGTCACAGTCGGTTGATTCATACTCTTTACACCTGTACTACATTGTCACAGTCGGTTGATTCATACTCTTTACACCTGTACTACATTGTCACAGTCGGTTGTTTCTTCCTGTTTTCATGAATTTACAATACATGTACATCGTCACGGTCAGTTGATTCTTACTGATATTACTTGTTGTTTTTTTTTAACGTAAATTCAGACGTAAAGACTGCTTGCGCCAGCTGGTGGTTGGACTGTGTGAGCGAGGAGAGTTGCAGGACTTGGTGGAGTTTCCCTACAACAACATGCTGGAGGAGATAGAGCTGGTGTTGGACAGTCGAGCACGCTCAGTCGACCTGACCACGCACAACTACTACAACTTACTCTACGCCTTCCATATCTACAGAAACAATCTGCGTAAAGGTAGGTCAGGGGAACTATAATGGAGGCTGCTTGTGCTGGTTTACTTGTTTTGTGTCTCTGTCTGTGATGTTTTGTGTCTGTGTTGTTTTGTGTCTGTGTTGTTTTGTGTCTGTGTTGTTTTGTGTCTGTGTTGTTTTGTGTCTGTGTTGTTTTGTGTCTGTGTTGTTTGTGTCTGTGTTGTTTTGTGTCTGTGATGTTTTGTGTCTGTGTTTGTGTCTGTGTTGTTTTGTGTCTGTGTTGTTTTGTGTCTGTGTTGTTTTGTGTCTGTGATGTTTTGTGTCTGTGTTGTTTTGTGTCTGTGTTGTTTTGTGTCTGTGATGTTTTGTGTCTGTGTTGTTTTGTGTCTGTGTTGTTTTGTGTCTGTGTTGTTTTGTGTCTGTGTTGTTTGTGTCTGTGTTGTTTTGTGTCTGTGATGTTTTGTGTCTGTGTTGTTTGTGTCTGTGTTGTTTTGTGTCTGTGTTGTTTTGTGTCTGTGTTGTTTTGTGTCTGTGATGTTTTGTGTCTGTGTTGTTTTGTGTCTGTGTTGTTTTGTGTCTGTGATGTTTTGTGTCTGTGTTGTTTTGTGTCTGTGTTGTTTTGTGTCTGTGTTGTTTTGTGTCTGTGATGTTTTGTGTCTGTGTTGTTTTGTGTCTGTGTTGTTTTGTGTCTGTGTTGTTTTGTGTCTGTGTTGTTTTGTGTCTGTGTTGTTTGTGTCTGTGTTGTTTGTGTCTGTGTTGTTTTGTGTCTGTGTTGTTTTGTGTCTGTGTTGTTTTGTGTCTGTGATGTTTTGTGTCTGTGTTGTTTTGTGTCTGTGTTGTTTGTGTCTGTGTTGTTTGTGTCTGTGATGTTTTGTGTCTGTGTTGTTTGTGTTGTTGTTCCTTTGTTTTTCGTTTGAAAGGAGTAAGTGAATGATTCATGTGTTTGATGTTACAAGCGGCGAGCGTGATGTACGAGCACGGCGTGCGGTTGGGGCGGGAGATGGCCGGGCTTGCAGGACTCAAACGACAAGCTCAGTGTTACCTGGCCGCCATCAATGCTCTTCGTCTCGTCCAACCCGAATACGCCTGGATCGTCAAACCAGCACTTCAGGTAAAACAGCTTCTTTCACACTCTTAAATCAGATATGCCATCAGAGGCACTCGCTCACAACACCAGAGACGTACCCATGTATAGTTCGTTCGCCAAAAACAATGTAGGTGGGTTTTGAAAGATGTCTGTTGAAATACTTATTTAAAAAAAGTCAATAATCACAAAAAGTATGCTGTTTTCAGAGAAACAACTGGATATAGTTTTTGTTTTATGGGTGTTGTGCTTGTTGAACTGAGGAAACTTTGTCTTCTTTACTCAGACATCGCACAGGAGAGCAGGCGCAGAGAGTCCGTCATCCAAACACAGCGTTGATGGTGTGGAAAAACTTGCCTCTCAAGGTCACTACATTTTGTCTGCGTCTGTCTCTCTCACTCTCTCTGTGCTTGTGTCTTTGTCTGTGTGTCTCTGTCTGTATGCCTCTGTGTGTCTCTGTCTGTGTGTGTGTGTGTGGTTTTCACACTCTCTGTTGACAGTTGAGAGGATGTGATTATTATCTCCCCCCCCCCCCCCCCCCTCGTGAGATCATTCTTGATGCTACAGATAGCCACCCACCCCCTACCCCACAGTGAGATAATCCCTGACACTACATTTAGACTCAGCATTGCTCTTTCTTTGCTGCAGGAAAGACAAAAGTTGAAATCATCGAATTGGGTCAGCTGGAAAAGGATTATCTGCTCTTGGATGCTCGACTTCGCCTCATCCGCAAGAGTCCTGATCCGAGTCTCATGTCCGGTGTGTTGATTTTTTTTTTTTTTTTTTTTTTTTTGGGGGGGGGGGGGGGGGTTGTTTCTGGATTGTTTTGTTTGTTAGTTAGTGGAGGTTTTGTTTTTGTTTTTATATTTTATTTTACATACGGCCAAGGGTGTGATTTGGGTACCTGCTGTGACATCAACATCAAGATCTGAAATCCAAATTTGAACTAATTTCTCCATGTTGTGTTGAAGTGCATCAAGCGACACGTTCAACACACCAACATTGTGGGTTGTATTCTTGTCAGTACAGAAGGAATTGGAAGTTGGTGTAACTCACAAAACATGACCATCTGTCTTGTGTCTTCTACTGAACTTTGCTATGTGAGTGATGTTGATTCAGTACGCTACCCAGTGTAAGCTTTACTCATTACTCGACTGAATTAACCAAGCACTCCCCAACATTTCATGATAAAAGCATACCGCGCTGAAATGCAAGTCTGTTTCTTTACATTGTTCATCAGCCCAATATCTTTCCATGGCTGTTAGAGATAAAATCAGTTCCTTTGGTGCTGCTCTCCACACTAATCCACTTCCTTTGAAAACACTATAGATCTATAAATACAACATAAACCTTTCACTGTAGATGAAAACACTATAGATCTATAAATACCAACATAAACCTTTCACTGTAGATGAAAACACTATAGATCTATACAACATAAACCTTTCACTATAGATGAAAACACTATAGATCTATACAACATAAACCTTTCACTATAGATGAAAACACTATAGATCTATAAATACAACATAAACCTTTCACTATAGATGAAAACACTATAGATCTATAAATACCAACATAAACCTTTCACTATAGATGAAAACACTATAGATCTATAAATACAACATAAACCTTTCACTATAGATGAAAACACTATAGATCTATACAACATAAACCTTTCACTATAGATGAAAACACTATAGATCTATAAATACAACATAAACCTTTCACTATAGATGAAAACACTATAGATCTAGAAATACAACATAAACCTTTCACTGTAGATGAAAACACTATAGATCTAGAAATACAACATAAACCTTTCACTGTAGATGAAAACACTATAGATCTATAAATACAACATAAACCTTTCACTATAGATGAAAACACTATAGATCTTTAATACAACATAAACCTTTCACTATAGATGAAAACACTATAGATCTATACAACATAAACCTTTCACTATAGATGAAAACACTATAGATCTATAAATACAACATAAACCTTTCACTATAGATGAAAACACTATAGATCTATAAATACAACATAAACCTTTCACTATAGATGAAAACACTATAGATCTATACAACATAAACCTTTCACTATAGATGAAAACACTATAGATCTTTAATACAACATAAACCTTTCACTATAGATGAAAACACTATAGATCTATACAACATAAACCTTTCACTATAGATGAAAACACTATAGATCTATAAATACAACATAAACCTTTCACTATAGATGAAAACACTATAGATCTATAAATACAACATAAACCTTTCACTATAGATGAAAACACTATAGATCTTTAATACAACATAAACCTTTCACTATAGATGAAAACACTATAGATCTATACAACATAAACCTTTCACTATAGATGAAAACACTATAGATCTATAAATACAACATAAACCTTTCACTATAGATGAAAACACTATAGATCTAGAAATACAACATAAACCTTTCACTGTAGATGAAAACACTATAGATCTATAAATACAACATAAACCTTTCACTGTAGATGAAAACACTATAGATCTATAAATACAACATAAACCTTTCACTATAGATGAAAACACTATAGATCTAGAAATACAACATAAACCTTTCACTATAGATGAAAACACTATAGATCTAGAAATACAACATAAACCTTTCACTGTAGATGAAAACACTATAGATCTAGAAATACAACATAAACCTTTCACTGTAGATGAAAACACTATAGATCTAGAAATACAACATAAACCTTTCACTGTAGATGAAAACACTATAGATCTAGAAATACAACATAAACCTTTCACTGTAGATAAAAACACTATAGATCTATAAATACAACATAAACCTTTCACTGTAGATGAAAACACTATAGATCTATAAATACAACATAAACCTTTCACTGTAGATGAAAACACCATAGATCTATAAATACAACATAAACCTTTCACTGTAGATGAAAACACTATAGATCTATAAATACAACATAAACCTTTCACTATAGATGAAAACACCATAGATCTAGAAATACAACATAAACCTTTCACTGTAGATGAAAACACCATAGATCTATAAATACAACATAAACCTTTCACTGTAGATGAAAACACTATAGATCTATAAATACCAACATAAACCTTTCACTATAGATGAAAACACTATAGATCTATAAATACAACATAAACCTTTCACTATAGATGAAAACACTATAGATCTATAAATACAACATAAACCTTTCACTATAGATGAAAACACTATAGATCTATAAATACCAACATAAACCTTTCACTATAGACGAAAACACCATAGATCTAGAAATACAACATAAACCTTTCACTATAGATGAAAACACTATAGATCTAGAAATACAACATAAACCTTTCACTATAGATGAAAACACTATAGATCTATAAATACAACATAAACCTTTCACTGTAGATGAAAACACTATAGATCTAGAAATACAACAGAAATAAACCTTTCAGGAGTCAAACAGTTCAGATCAACAGTTCCTTATGCAGAAATCATTCCAAACCAGTTCATCTTACTGTGTTAATCTCTAGGTTTCATTCCTTTGTTGACAATTCAAACAATCCACTGTATGTACCCTTGTGGGTTTTGGTGACGTCAAACTGCTCCCTTCAGTTGATGTAAACTGGCTTAAAATCACACAAAACAAAAGATACAACGCACACGTTTCTACAGAGTTTATTCAATTTCAAAGTGTCTGTGTGACTTGGTGGATGGTGGTTGTAAAGTGAATCTCTCTGTGGACTATATATCTTACGAAAGTGAGACGGAGTAATGTGAGTAATGTCTCACCATTTGGGACAAATCTGACCCTTGGCCATATGCCAGTATGCACAAGTAGTATACATGTGTGTGTGGAGTAAGGCAGCACAGTGTAACACAAACATATTCAGTATTGTCACCTTTTCCTTTTTGATCAGGACCAACACCCAGTGCTGACGAGATGGTAGGCATTCTTGTCAACGCAGGTTTTTACGACCTGGCCATCCTCGTGTGTCGGGCTTTCTCGCTGTCACTTCATACAGTCTTCACATCCCTCGCGCTCAGGTTAGGCACCACCACACTTCTCATGTTCTCTGTCTGTCCACCTGCCCATCCGTCTGTCTGTCTGTCTGTCTGCTTGTTATTCCAGTGTGCGCATGTTACTAGCCTCTACCTTTCGTTTCCTTACGCATGATATTTTGGTGTTACAGTGTCTATATGGATACATGTGTTTTCTAAAACTGTATATGCATCTGTACACGCGTGCGTGTGTGTGTGTGTGTGCTGGGTTAGTGTATACCTATTTATGTCCTTTCTGGTTGTCCTTAGTTATGTTGTAGTTGTAGCGACAGCAGCTTAGAAACTTGACCTGTGTGTTAAAACTTCCACTGTGGCCAAATAAAGGAGCATTGTCATTGTGTTTCTGTCTGTCTGTCTGTCACTTCACACAGTCTTCACATCCCTCACTCTCAGGTCAGCTCTTCCCATGCTCTGTCTGTCTGTCTCAGTGTGGTGATCTATCATCTTCCTCCCTGTCACTTAACACTGTCTTCACATCCCTCACTCTCAGGTCAGCTCTTCCCATGCTCTGTCTGTCTCTGTGTGGTGATCTATCATCTTCCTCCCTGTCACTTCACACAGTCTTCACATCCCTCACTCTCAGGTCATGCACTACCACACGTCTCCTGCTGGCCGTCAGGTCAGCACACTGCTCATGTCTGTCTGTCTCTTTCTGTCTCTCTCTGTCTGTCTGTCGGTCTGTCTGTCACTTCACAGTCTTCACATCCCTCACTCTCAGGTCAGCACACTGGTCATGCTCTGTTTTCTGTGTGTGTGTGTCTCTCTCTCTCTCTCTCCATTTCCATCTTCCTCCCTGTTGCTTCACAGTCTTCACATCCCTCACTCTCAGGTCAGCACACTGGTCATGCTCTGTTTTTTGTGTGTGCGTCTCTCTCTCTCTCCATCTCCATCTTCCTCCCTGTTGCTTCACAGTCTTCACATCCCTCACTCTCAGGTCAGCACACTGGTCATGCTCTGTTTTTTGTGTGTGTGTGTCTCTCTCTCTCCATTTCCATCTTCCTCCCTGTTGCTTCACAGTCTTCACAGCCCTCACTCTCACAGGTCATGCACCACCACACTTCTCATGCTCTGTCTTTTTCTGTGTGTATGTCTGTCTGTCTGTCTGTCTGTCTGACTGTCATTTCACACAGACTTCACTTCCCTCACTGTCAGGTCAGACACACAATTCTCTTGCACTTTTAGTCTTGCCATCTTGGTGTGTGTGTGTGTGGGAGGGGGGGGGGGGTCACAAACTAAGACTGTCATTCTTGTTTTCTCTTTAGAGGACAGCTTGTTTATTATCATTATGTGTGTATGTGTGTGTATTATCATTATGTGTGTATGTGTGTGTATTATCATTATGTGTGTGTATTATCATTATGTGTGTATGTGTGTGTATTATCATTATGTGTGTATTATCATTATGTGTGTATGTGTGTGTATTATCATTATGTGTGTATGTGTGTGTATTATCATTGTGTGTATGTGTGTGTATTATCATTATGTGTGTATGTGTGTGTATTATCATTATGTGTGTATGTGTGTGTATTATCATTATGTGTGTATGTGTGTGTATTATCATTATGTGTGTATGTGTGTGTATTATCATTGTGTGTATGTGTGTGTATTATCATTATGTGTGTATGTGTGTGTATTATCATTATGTGTGTGTATTATCATTATGTGTGTATGTGTGTGTATTATCATTATGTGTGTATGTGTGTGTATTATCATTATGTGTGTATGTGTGTGTATTATCATTATGTGTGTATGTGTGTGTATTATCATTATGTGTGTATGTGTGTGTATTATCATTATGTGTGTATGTGTGTGTATTATCATTATGTGTGTGTGTGTGTGGGAGGGGGGGGGGGGGGGGGTCACAAACTAAGACTGTCATTCTTGTTTTCTCTTTAGAGGACAGCTTGTTTATTATCATTATGTGTGTATGTGTGTGTATTATCATTATGTGTGTATGTGTGTGTATTATCATTATGTGTGTATGTGTGTGTATTATCATTATGTGTGTGTGTATTATCATTATGTGTGTATGTGTGTGTATTATCATTATGTGTGTATGTGTGTGTATTATCATTATGTGTGTATGTGTGTGTATTATCATTATGTGTGTGTATTATCATTATGTGTGTGTATTATCATTATGTGTGTATGTGTGTGTATTATCATTATGTGCGTATGTGTGTGTATTATCATTATGTGTGTGTATTATCATTGTGTGTATGTGTGTGTATTATCATTATGTGTGTATGTGTGTGTATTATCATTATGTGTGTATGTGTGTGTATTATCATTATGTGTGTGTATTATCATTATGTGTGTATGTGTGTGTATTATCATTATGTGTGTATGTGTGTGTATTATCATTATGTGTGTATGTGTGTGTATTATCATTGTGTGTATGTGTGTGTATTATCATTATGTGTGTATGTGTGTGTATTATCATTATGTGTGTGTATTATCATTATGTGTGTATGTGTGTGTATTATCATTATGTGTGTATGTGTGTGTATTATCATTATGTGTGTGTATTATCATTATGTGTGTATGTGTGTGTATTATCATTATGTGTGTATGTGTGTGTATTATCATTATGTGTGTATGTGTGTGTGTATTATCATTATGTGTGTATGTGTGTGTATTATCATTATGTGTGTATGTGTGTGTATTATCATTATGTGTGTATGTGTGTGTATTATCATTATGTGTGTATGTGTGTGTATTATCATTATGTGTGTATGTGTGTGTATTATCATTGTGTGTATGTGTGTGTATTATCATTATGTGTGTGATATTTAGATGTGTCAACCTGGCAAGGACAAGTTCTTACTCCGTGGTTGGAGATGATCATCGTGACACATCCGATGTCTGGGACTGGCTCCGTGAGAACGACGTCCAGTCCAGCGCTGCGTCTAAAGATGGGAGGTAAGTGAACGAAGCGCATGTCTCCACAAGTCTCCTGTTTAGTGTTTACCTTTCACCTGCCATACATTCAGTAAGTGAAGGAATATGTCAGTTATCTGTGTACTGGAAACATAGTGACCACAAAAGTCTGTGATGGTTAGTGAGCATGTTCAGTAGCTGACAGGTGATGGCATGTGATTGCTGAAATGAAGGCAGTAGTTGTTGTTTTTCAGCGCTGCTGATCATGCATGGAAGCTCCTTCAGCGTTACCTGGAAGCTTTCGAAGAGTCGGATGCTCGCTACCATGGATGTGTGGCTGAGAAATTTTTGTCACAACAATTTCCATTGCCTGCATGGTTTGTCAACTCTTACAAGGTGAGATATGTAACAACCAGGCAACATTTGTAGTTTACCATTGCCTGCATGGTTTGTCAGTTGTACAAGGTGAGATGTGTAACAACCAGGCAACATATGGAGTTGTCCATTTTCAGCATAGTTTGTCAACTCTTGCCTTATATAAGTTCTACCCTCTACATCATTGTAATGCACAGGTTTTGTTTTTGTGGGGGATATTCTTGGTGGTGGTGTTTGTTTGTTTGTTTTTTTTGTTTTTTGTTTTTTTTGGGGGGGGGTTGTTTTGGGTTTTTTCTTACCAGCAAAGTTGGTTGTGGAGCTTGGTCCAAGCCAGTAGATGACGTGATCATCATTGTGCTCTGTGCAGAGTACTTGCCCATGGGGGGGTCAGCAGTCACCCCATTATGATTATCTGGAACTTGTTGCCCGCTGATTTTGACTATTCGGAAACTTCAGTTTTTAAAAGTTCTTCATCCAGAAAATTTGATTTTCAAAAGTTTTTATTTGGGAAATCAGGAGTGTTCCAGAAACTTGTCACCGCTGTAGTTAGAGTGTGCGGACTGTGTGTCACCGCTGTAGTTAGAGTGTGCGGACTGTGTGTCGCCGCTGTAGTTAGAGTGTGCGGACTGTGTGTCGCCGCTGTAGTTAGAGTGTGCGGACTGTGTGTCGCCGCTGTAGTTAGAGTGTGCGGACTGTGTGTCGCCGCTGTAGTTAGAGTGTGCGGACTGTGTGTCGCCGCTGTAGTTAGAGTGTGCGGACTGCGTGTCGCCGCTGTAGTTAGAGTGTGCGGACTGCGTGTCGCCGCTGTAGTTAGAGTGTGCGGACTGCGTGTCGCCGCTGTAGTTAGAGTGTGCGGACTGCGTGTCGCCGCTGTAGTTAGAGTGTGCGGACTGCGTGTCGCCGCTGTAGTTAGAGTGTGCGGACTGCGTGTCGCCGCTGTAGTTAGAGTGTGCGGACTGCGTGTCGCCGCTGTAGTTAGAGTGTGCGGACTGTGTGTCGCCGCTGTAGTTAGAGTGTGCGGACTGTGTGTCGCCGCTGTAGTTAGAGTGTGCGGACTGTGTGTCACCGCTGTAGTTAGAGTGTGCGGACTGTGTGTCACCGCTGTAGTTAGAGTGTGCGGACTGTGTGCAGGTGTGGAGTGCCCCCCAATTGTTACGTGTCTACCTGGATTATGACTTACTTCAACCAGCTGCTCACCTGTTGATGGAGTACCTGGATGCTTTGTTGGGGGTGTTACAGGGACGTGATGCACCTGTTTTTGGTTTGAAGGTGAGTCAAGACGTCTCTGGTGTATTGTTGTTCGTGTTTATCTTCTGAGAGCAAGAAAATTACTTCTGTTGCAAAGCATTTTTAGGTACGGTTCTGCCCCCCCCCCCCCCCCCCCCAACACACCACACACACACTTCCTTTTCGTTTGTGCGTGTGTGTGGTTTTGTAAAGCTGATGTAGAACTGCTGGTATTTTGCCCTGTCCTTATGTAACACTACATGGTATTTACCCAAGGCCTGCTACAGCGCAGTCCATGTTGGTGTGGGTGCCATACACTTTATCATGTAACACGACATGGTATTTACCCAAGGCCTGCTACAGCGCAGTCCATGTTGGTGTGGGTGCCATACACTTTATCATGTAACACGACATGGTATTTACCCAAGGCCTGCTACAGTGCAGTCCATGTTGGTGTGGGTGCCATACACTTTATCATGTAACACGACATGGTATTTACCCAAGGCCTGCTACAGTGCAGTCCATGTTGGTGTGGGTGCCATACACTTTATCATGTAACACGACATGGTATTTACCCAAGGCCTGCTACAGTGCAGTCCATGTTGGTGTGGGTGCCATACACTTTATCATGTAACACGACATGGTATTTACCCAAGGCCTGCTACAGTGCAGTCCATGTTGGTGTGGGTGCCATACACTTTATCATGTAACACGACATGGTATTTACCCAAGGCCTGCTACAGTGCAGTCCATGTTGGTGTGGGTGCCATACACTTTATCATGTAACACGACATGGTATTTACCCAAGGCCTGCTACAGCGCAGTCCATGTTGGTGTGGGTGCCATACACTTTATCATGTAACACGACATGGTATTTACCCAAGGCCTGCTACAGTGCAGTCCATGTTGGTGTGGGTGCCATACACTTTATCATGTAACACGACATGGTATTTACCCAAGGCCTGCTACAGTGCAGTCCATGTTGGTGTGGGTGCCATACACTTTATCATGTAACACGACATGGTATTTACCCAAGGCCTGCTACAGCGCAGTCCATGTTGGTGTGGGTGCCATACACTTTATCATGTAACACGACATGGTATTTACCCAAGGCCTGCTACAGTGCAGTCCATGTTGGTGTTGGTGCCATACACTTTATCATGTAACACGACATGGTATTTACCCAAGGCCTGCTACAGTGCAGTCCATGTTGGTGTGGGTGCCATACACTTTATCATGTAACACGACATGGTATTTACCCAAGGCCTGCTACAGCGCAGTCCATGTTGGTGTTGGTGCCATACACTTTATCATGTAACACGACATGGTATTTACCCAAGGCCTGCTACAGTGCAGTCCATGTTGGTGTGGGTGCCATACACTTTATCATGTAACACGACATGGTATTTACCCAAGGCCTGCTACAGCGCAGTCCATGTTGGTGTTGGTGCCATACACTTTATCATGTAACACATGTTATTTACCTAGGGCCTGCTACAACACGGTCCCATGTCGGTGTGGGTGCCATACACTTGTGCAGACCAGCTGCTGGGGGCACTCAGGCGACGTCAGGAAGACCATTCTCATAGTCAGGTTGGTGAACATTCCCTGTAACTACTTGTGTCAAAATCAGACATGTTTTTGGTTTGACCTGCCTCACGGCACAAGAAGCTTAATGTTATATGCTAAGTAGGACTAGGAGAGCACTGGGTAGGCAGAAGAAGTTGGAGCGTTGTTTAGTGTGAGAGCCAATGGGTAGGCAGAAGAAGTTGGAGCGTTGTTTAGTGTGAGAGCCAATGGGTAGGCAGAAGAAGTTGGAGCGTTGTTTAGTGTGAGAGCCAATGGGTAGGCAGAAGAAGTTGGAGCGTTGTTTAGTGTGAGAGCCAATGGGTAGGCAGAAGAAGTTGGAGCGTTGTTTAGTGTGAGAGCCAATGGGTAGGCAGAAGAAGTTGGAGCGTTGTTTAGTGAGAGAGCCAATGGGTAGGCAGCAGAAGTTCGAGCGTTGTTTAGTGAGAGAGCCAACGTACAGAGAGCCAGCAGCTGATGCTTTCCCCAACACGTCATTGTTCTTTTCAACACGCATGTTCCTCTCCACGCAAATTGTGCCTCTTGCTTTCATGTAACTGAAAAATCGTTTAGCAGCAATGTTGAGATATGAGATGTCTGGATTTTGGTAAAAGCGCTGATCATGTTCATACCAGTCATGAGTGATTTCTTTTCTCTTAATGTCTGACAGCTGTGCCATCAGTTAACCCAGAAAATGACGGAGTATCAGGGGAAAGTGGCCCAGCTGTCAGGAGCCGCGTGATGGTAAAGTGAAGGTAGAGGTGGAGACCGATCCACACTGCGCAACGCCTACACAGAAATGAGCCAGCATCCTGTAGACTGTGACTCATTGACTGCATATTGTGTTCCACTTTGAAGCTGTGTGTGGACTGTGACAGCTCATGGTGGTGGACATTTTTCATGTGAACACTTGTTAAAATCATACTGTTGTGTGCACAATGTGAAGATCTCTTCATGACTCGCAACCCTAACCCCTAACCCTAACCCTAACCCTCATGACTCGTCCCACAACTCACACTGTAATGCTATTGGCTGCAATTGTTGCCATTGTGAACTTGATTATGGACAATAAATGATGGTTTTAATTTGGGGAGTGACTGTTGCTTTGCTTTTGTGTTTGACTGTGTGTAGACAATACACTGTAGTAACGGTGACAATTCAGGAACTACAGCAAACCAAGAGTGTATGCAGACTTTACGGTGAAGTTCGGCTCAGTGTTTGCATTCTGCATGATACTGTGATAAACCCATTTGACATTTGTTCCTGTGTCCAGGTATACAAGGGCACACGGGCTCACTCCTTAACCCCCCCCTCCCCCCCCTTGCCTCTGTAAGTCTGTTGGTCCCTTCACCTGTCATTTTGTTCCTGTGGGGGAAGGTCAGTAGGCGAGTGTCTGCTGACCCTTGGTTTGGAAGACATCTGAGGGTCGTTTCGGAAGGCCGACTTCATTGGATTCCCTCCCCCACCTGGTCTTCACCCTTGCAGGCACAGTGCCCTGCAGTTGCTGTTGAACAGCTGCCACATGACAACCTTCACAATTCACCTGACTCAGGTGCACTGTTTCCCAAACCATCTCATGGCAGGGAGGTTTGGTGTTGGTGCGGTCTTTTCTCCAACTGCACCCCAGGCATGTGGTGTTGATACGCTTGTTTGTAATCGGGAGTTTGATAAATTAGCATGAAGGTGCAGTGTCTCCTGCATGTCCGAGGTTTATGTTGTCCCGTAGACCAGTGTGCATCAGTTTTGTTGTTTTCAAATACAGTAGTGCAGGCACACGTAGCCGTGAATCAGTCTTTGTTGCTTGCTTGGTGTTGAGCCCACCCCCCAAAAAAATCACTCCGCCCAAGTCTACACGTTTGCCCATCACTGAAAACCTGAGGTGAAAGAGACACTTGGTCAAGTTCCTGTAATCACATCAGTCCATGCAGCAGTCTAATACACAATGACATTCATGTGGAAACGCGCAACACCATTCATTTCACTAACAAGGGAGAGTGCGCAACACCATTCATTTCACTTAACAAGGGAGAGTGTGCAACACCATTCATTTCACTTAACAAGGGAGAGTGCCCAACACCATTCACTTCACTTAACAAGGGAGAGTGCCCAACACCATTCATTTCACTTAACAAGGGAGAGTGCCCAACACCATTCATTTCACTAACAAGGGAGAGTGCCCAACACCATTCATTTCACTTAACAAGGGAGAGTGCCCAACACCATTCACTTCACTTAACAAGGGAGAGTGCGCAACACCATTCATTTTACTTAACAAGGGAGAGTGCGCAACACCATTCATTTCACTTAACAAGGGAGAGTGCGCAACACCATTCACTTCACTTAACAAGGGAGAGTGCCCAACACCATTCATTTCACTTAACAAGGGAGAGTGCCCAACACCATTCATTTCACTAACAAGGGAGAGTGCCCAACACCATTCATTTCACTTAACAAGGGAGAGTGCGCAACACCATTCACTTCACTTAACAAGGGAGAGTGCGCAACACCATTCATTTCACTTAACAAGGGAGAGTGCGCAACACCATTCATTTCACTTAACAAGGGAGAGTGCGCAACACCATTCACTTCACTTAACAAGGGAGAGTGCCCAACACCATTCACTTCACTTAACAAGGGAGAGTGCGCAACACCATTCATTTCACTTAACAAGGGAGAGTGCGCAACACCATTCATTTCACTTAACAAGGGAGAGTGCCCAACACCATTCATTTCACTAACAAGGGAGAGTGCCCAACACCAATCCACCAATCAGCGTACAGAAAGGATCACGGCACGGAGACCGCTGTACTGAGCGTCCTGGACGGTCTGCTGGTGCAGGCAGATGAGAGACTTGTCTCGCTTGTTGCCCTCCTCGACCTCAGTGCTGCGTTCGACACGCTGGATCATTCTGTACTGTTGAAAAGGTTGGAAATCACTTTTGGTGTACATGGCACTGTTCTTTCGTGGTTTTCTTCTTATTTGAAGGACCGTACTCAGTCAGTGTTAGTTGACGGTCAGTCGTCTGACCCCTGTGTTTTGATGTACGGAGTCCCCCAGGGGTCTGTGCTCGGCCCGGTGCTTTTTACTCTGTACTCTCAGTCTTTATCCGATGTCATCCGTGCCCACAGCTGTGTTTTTCATAAGTACGCGGACGACACCGAGTTGTCACAAAGTGCCGCTCCCAGTCAGTTCACTGGTGTCCTAAATAACGTTCAAACCTGTATCGAAAACGTCCTTGCATGGATGACTAGTAACAAACTCAAGCTTAATACTGACAAAACTGAGGTCATGCCTGTTGGTGCCCAGTGTAGACTTAGTGCAATCGATCATGACTTCATGAATGTGAGTGGATCTGTTGTTCAATTCCAACATTGTGTGAGGTATCTCGGAGTCAAGATTGATCAGACTCTCTCCATGAATGACCAGATCAGTAGTGTCTGTCGCGCAGCGTATCTTGAAATCCGTAGGATCTCTTTGCTCCGTCCATTCCTGTCAGAGAGTGCGGCTACAAGATTAGTCCATATATCCAAATTGGACTACTGTAACTCTGTGCTTGCCGGACTATCCGCCGAGCAACTTTCCCGTCTGCAGAGAGTCCAGAACAATGCAGCTCGTCTCATCCTTAAAAAGCGTAAGGGTGAGCATGTGACACCCCTGCTGAAATACCTCCACTGGTTGCCGGTTAAGTTCCGCTGCCAATACAAACTTGCCGTCCTTGCTTACCGTCATTTCACCGGATCCTTACCTCAGTATCTGTCAGCTGCACTCTCTACTTATCAGCCCTCCCGCAGACTGCGATCCTCTGATGAAAAACTTCTTAAAGTTCCTCTGCGAAATATGAAAACCACCGGCGAACGCGCGTTCAGCTACCTCACCCCGACAATCTGGAACTCACTGCCTTCTGCCCTCCGTGATGTCCCCACACTCTCAGCCTTTAAATCACAGCTCAAAACGTACCTGTTCCGTCAGGCCTTTTCATAGATAACTGGGTCCCTCTGTCCATGTTCATGTGTGGTGTGTGGTGTGTGCGTGTGTGTGTGTTGTGTGTGGGTGTGTGCGCTCTGAGTCTGCTTTTCAGAGACGGGCGCCTTATAAATATGCTGTATTATTATTATTATTCATTTCACTAACAAGGGAGAGTGCCCAACACCATTCATTTCACTTAACAAGGGAGAGTGCCCAACACCATTCATTTCACTTAACAAGGGAGAGTGCCCAACACCATTCATTTCACTTAACAAGGGAGAGTGCCCAACACCATTCATTTCACTTAACAAGGGAGAGTGCGCAACACCATTCATTTCACTTAACAAGGGAGAGTGCCCAACACCATTCATTTCACTTAACAAGGGAGAGTGCGCAACACCATTCATTTCACTTAACAAGGGAGAGTGCGCAACACCATTCATTTCACTTAACAAGGGAGAGTGCCCAACACCATTCATTTCACTTAACAAGGGAGAGTGCCCAACACCATTCATTTCACTAACAAGGGAGAGTGCCCAACACCATTCATTTCACTTAACAAGGGAGAGTGCGCAACACCATTCATTTCACTAACAAGGGAGAGTGCCCAACACCATTCATTTCACTTAACAAGGGAGAGTGCCCAACACCATTCATTTCACTAACAAGGGAGAGTGCCCAACACCATTCATTTCACTTAACAAGGGAGAGTGCCCAACACCATTCATTTCACTTAACAAGGGAGAGTGCGCAACACCATTCATTTCACTTAACAAGGGAGAGTGTCAGGGTTTGAATTGTTTAATCACACTCGACTGTCAACAATGCACCAGGCAGCCTTTGAAACAATCAACCATTACAGCAAAGTGTGCTGCTACCATGACAACGAAAGCTTCATACAACCAAACACAAGTACAGTGCATAAGCAGACACTTTGTGATAAGTCACCAAGACGGCCAACACAGAGCATAGTCCATCAGCCTAGGTCACATTTTTCAGTGGAGTACTCAGTAGTGATGCAGGAATTCTTCATTCTAATCCAAGTCTACCACACGTAACAACTTTATGGAACGTGAACTGGTCACAGTA
Organism: Batillaria attramentaria; assembly: GCA_018292915.2. Lineage (NCBI taxonomy): Eukaryota > Metazoa > Mollusca > Gastropoda > Batillariidae > Batillaria > Batillaria attramentaria. The sequence goes on along the minus strand of JACVVK020000578.1, from coordinate 111,184 downwards.
TATGTACAGCTCAATGGGTGTGTTGAAAAACAACAGTATTGACACATCTAGTAGTTCAAAGTAGACTGTGGAGAAAGGCTGTTTACACCTCTTGATAATTAGATATGTACAGTAATAGTAAAACAGTCTGTCCTAGCAAAGCCCTTTTTCGAACACCACACTATGTCTATCACGTTTGTTGCTGCGTGTACTTGTACAGGTCTGTCTTTGAACTACAGTGTCATCACGAGCTGTCAGTCTGCAGCACACCACCCCAAGACACAAGACTCCATGACAGTGGGACAAAACTAGTCACAGAAACTGATAAGGAAAGAGAGTGGGGTTTTGAACTTGTACTGTAGATAAACACGGTTTCTGTCACCACTGTCTTTTGAAAGAAGATGTACGCGTAACAACAGCTGACTTCAGCAGGTAAAAAAACAACACAACAAACATGAAATAGTGTGTAAAGTAACAAGCAACTTATAAATAAACATAACAAGGAAAATGAGGAAATCAACTGGAAGCTCACTGGAAGTGTGCAGTCGGATAGAAGGGCACACAGCATCAACATCAACACATCTGTATTACTACAGGCCGAAGACTGCGGTACATGTAGCAGTTTGTTGATAGAAGGGCACACAGCATCAACATCAACACAACCTCTGTATTACTATAAGCCGAAGACTGCGGTACATGTAGCAGTTTGTTGATAGAAGGGCACACAGCATCAACATCAACACAACCTCTGTATTACTATAAGCCGAAGACTGCGGTACATGTAGCAGTTTGTTGATAGAAGGGCACACGGCATCAACATCAACACAACCTCTGTATTACTACAGGCCGAAGACTGCGGTACATGTAGCAGTTTGTTGATAGAAGGGCACACGGCATCAACATCAACACAACCTCTGTATTACTACAGGCCGAAGACTGCGGTACATGTAGCAGTTTGTTGATAGAAGGGCACACAGCATCAACATCAACACAACCTCTGTATTACTATAAGCCGAAGACTGCGGTACATGTAGCAGTTTGTTGATAGAAGGGCACACAGCATCAACATCAACACAACCTCTGTATTACTATAAGCCGAAGACTGCGGTACATGTAGCAGTTTGTTGATAGAAGGGCACACGGCATCAACATCAACACAACCTCTGTATTACTACAGGCCGAAGACTGCGGTACATGTAGCAGTTTGTTGATAGAAGGGCACACAACATCAACATCAACATCAACACAACCTCTGTATTACTACAGGCCGAAGACTGCGGTACATGTAGCAGTTTGTTGATAGAAGGGCACACGGCATCAACATCAACACAACCTCTGTATTACTATAGGCCGAACACTGCAGAATATGTATCAGTTTGTGGATAAGCAGTAGCATCACATTGTCACATTAACTACCGGAGTGTGTCCCTTCCCTGGACCACAGACAACAAGAACTCGCTGCCCTTTGACTCAGTCTCTGACATCAGCCCTAGCACTCGACCCCTGACCTTTTGGAGGGGTGGAGCTTAGGTTAATAGATTGGTGTTTGCCACAAGATTGTAATACTGTACCCAGTCGCCATCTAGTGCACCATCTTATCTTATCATCTTTGTCTAATCTTTGTCTTCATAAAAGCGTCGTCTTGTGTAAGTGAACATTTTGTTTCAGCCACTCCTAACACAGCCATTGTTTTCATTGTCGCCTTGTGGAAGTATTTTCATCACTCCTAACACAGCCGTTGTTTTCATTGTCGCCTTGTGGAAGTATTTTCATCACTCCTAACACATGGCCATTGTTTGTACCTTATCTTTCTTGTCTTGTCAAATGTGTTGAGGAATTTGATGTGTGTGCAATGCAAAATGTGTTATCCTATGCTATACATAGTCTTCTAGTACACAGGTTACTCAGTGCAGTATCCTAGTTGTGGAAGTTCCAGTACTGACTCACAGTGGAGGAGACATGAAGTTCACTCAATACGGGCTGTACTTGATCAAGAAGTCCTGCAAAATATATAGAAAGGTCTACATTGAGGCTGGCTTATACTGACAAAACATCCGTGTTTGTTAACAATAACTGATACTGCCCATAACACTGACAACAATAACACTTATACTGCCCATAATACTAACGAAACATCCGTAATTGTTAACGATAACACTGACACTGCCCGTAATACTGACGAAACATCCGTAATTGTTAACGATAACACTGACACTGCCCGTAATACTGACGAAACATCCGTAATTGTTAACGATAACACTGACACTGCCCGTAATACTGACGAAACATCCGTAATTGTTAACGATAACACTGACACTGCCCGTAATACTGACGAAACATCCGTAATTGTTAACGATAACACTGACACTGCCCGTAATACTGACGAAACATCCGTAATTGTTAACGATAACACTGACACTGCCCGTAATACTGACGAAACATCCGTAATTGTTAACGATAACACTGACACTGCCCGTAATACTGACGAAACATCCGTAACTGTTAACGATAACACGTAATACTGCCCGTAATACTGACGAAACATCCGTAATTGTTAACGATAACACGTAATACTGTACACTGCCCGTAATACTGACGAAACATCCGTAATTGTTAACGATAACACTTACACTGCCCGTAATACTGACGAAACATCCGTAATTGTTAACGATAACACGTAATACTGCCCGTAATACTGACGAAACATCCGTAATTGTTAACGATAACACTTACACTGCCCGTAATACTGACGAAACATCCGTAATTGTTAACGATAACACTTACACTGCCCGTAATACTGACGAAACATCCGTAATTGTTAACGATAACACTTACACTGCCCGTAATACTGACGAAACATCCGTAATTGTTAACGATAACACTTACACTGCCCGTAATACTGACGAAACATCTGTAATTGTTAACGATAACACTTATACTGCCCCCCCCCCCCCCCCCCAAAAACATCAGTGTTAGACTGTTACCCTTCACCATATGTCGGCTAATCTTGTTCAAAACAGGACCCATCACTTTCAACACAAATGGTGCCCATATATCATACTGATCTTCTGTATGGACAACTGCTCTCTCCTTTTGAAGAAGAAAGTATGGGAGAGTGAAGAGTTGTGTTTGGAGGGAACGTTTCAAGCTGCTACAAACTTTGCTGACAATCAAATTTTCAGTTGTTTGATCAAACTTAAAAACAAAGGAAATTTGTCTTCGTTTCTTCGTTCTTGTGTATTTTCTTACACTTCTGTTTGCACCAACGATGTACGGGGAGGGTTTACTTGGTTTTTTTGTTTGTTTTTTTTGGGGGGGGGGGGGGGGGGGGTTGTTGCCACAACTCTTTGCCGGCTCCAGTGGTGTTCCTCTCTGGTAATGGGTGGAATCCACGGAGGGCTCGGAAGTTGGGGCAATTTTTATTATGCATGATGATGGAAATGAGGGTGATGGTAAGATGATGCTATGGAGGTCCGTGTGGTTTGGGACTGCGGGACAGGGCCGCATTCCACGCTTCCTGTCATAAATATCCTGGCATTAACCAGGCCCAGGAACTACAGCACCTGCGGTGCCGGCCATGTAATCGTCCAGATCATAAGACGTGTCATTCCAAGGGAAGCACCCCCAAAGTCACACCCATGAAGTGGGTGAAGCTCGGCTGTGTGGCAACAGCCTCCCCGTTGGGCCCATAGCACACCCGCTCTGGGTAGGAGCCGACCTAGGTAGGAAAAATCCCGCTTGCCTCGGCTGGGACTCGAACCCGGGTCTCCTGGTCCATAGTCCATAGTGCTAACCACTACACCACGGGGGCCGGTGGGTTTACTTGTTTGTTTACGACCAAAATCAAGTAAGTTTTGGTGAGCACCTCACCATTACTTTATTGTCAAAGTCATGAAGTATCGTGGATCCAGTGGGAACACTGACTGAGCTACGGACGTTTGAATGGAAGTGTGGATGTAGATCACACAAGACGTACGTTGAAGGTTCAAGAAATGGGTGAGGGTAGGCAGAGATAGTTTGCAAGATGCCAATGGTTTTATAGGCAGCAAGTACTGTAAGTGATTGACCAGCATAAGCCCCATATGAAAATACAGTTGGACTGGCAACCTGGCTACATGTTATCCAGGTCCTTCCATATGTAGTAAGTGTGGTACATGCACTGTAACCATATAGCACACAGACACCAACCAAATACAGGAAACTCAACACTGACACAGTCTCCCTTGTCTCACTTTGTACCTTGTCATGATGAGCACCCACAAAGTTTTTCAGGAAATGGATGTATCTAGCAGAAAATTCAAACACTGTGGCCTTGTCTGTCTTGTCTGACATTCCTGGTACAAGTTCCCTCATTAGGTCACACGCCTCCTTGATACGAGCTCTGAAATCTCAAACACGTCAAATTGTGTAGTACACTGAGTGTATTGCTCAACTTTTGCTGAGAACTAAAAGAATGTCTGAAGTGCTGTGCAAAGATGGGGTGTCTTGGTAAAATTCTGCAATGCACATTTTGTCAGACATCTGTCTGCTTCACATTATGGGCACCGGTCACACAATTGGTCATAGCCGTTTCTGTGTAGCACATGATTTATTCACAGCTTGTCTGGGCTTTTATCTAGAGAATTATCTGCCCGCAAGATTCACCATCTGAATGACAAATTCATCAATATATGTGCATAATGGGGAACACTGCAGAAGGCAACACTGGGGGAACAAGCCAGCGAGTCCTCACCGTCTGCGTCTTTCTTTCATATTGTGGTTTTCTCTGACAGGTTCATCATCAGAACCTCGAGGTGAGCTCTGGTACAGGGGTGGCGGTATGGTGCCTTGTGAAGACTTCTTTGTTCGGGCAGGGCTGGATAGGGCCAACAACTCCTGGGCTGCAACTACGGGTGGCATGTTTTCCTGGTTACTGCCCCTCCCAAGACTGGTAGCAAACTTGGTCTGCTGGACACACACACACACACACACACACACACACACACACACACACACAGAGTCAAGTTCCCAGTTCAGAGTGTAACTACATGCTGGTTCACGATACAGATTAACTGTCTGTTGGTTCTGACCTGGTTCATGGTGCAGACCGTAACTGTATGCTGGTGCAGACGGCCCCATGGGCTTGCCTTCACATGTCAAGACCTATACCTAGTTCTTGAATCGGATTTCCCACAGCTTTTGCTCTTTCTTTTTCGCTTATTTTTGTCTTCATCGGTTCATTCACCTGCTGGTGCTGCTGAACACCTGTCACAATGTACCCCTCCATGGTGGGGAGGGTCCACGTTGGTGCAGTCTTTTCTCCAACTGCATCCCATTGTCTTCATCGGTTCATTCACCCTGCTGGTGCTGCTGAACACCTGTCACAATGTACCCCTCCATGGTGGGGAGGGTCCATGTTGGTGCAGTCTTTTCTCCAACTGCATCCCATTGTCTTCATTGGCAACTAAGGAATTTCTTTTTTGCCTCTCTCTGTCTTTCCCTCACCAGCCCATTCGCCTGTCTCTTCCCCTTTAAAACCTCCGAAATTTAGCTGCTCTGTCCTTCCTCTCATCTCTCATCCGAAAAGATGAAGAGGCTCCCTTCCCACCCACTACATGAAAAGCTTCAGGCCCCAACCAAGAACCGCCTCAAGAGACAGAGCCCGAACCACCTGATAAAGGCACTCCAGCAGAAGCACAGCTCATCACTCCCACCCCGAGACCACGACCCTGAACCGCTCCAGGACTTTGAGGACTGGTCACTGGACGTTCCCCACATCATCCTTGACGTCCCAGGGATTGGAGCAAAAGAGGAGCACACAGGAGCAGAACTGAAGTCCCTGACCCTGGAGATGCTTCACACCCGATACCCCAACATCACCTGGACCCATGTCTACACAGATGGCTCCGCGGAGAATGCCGTGAGAAACGGGGGAGGTGGCGTCTTCATCAGGCTACCAGACGGAACTCACATCAGCAAGTCTGTCGCCACAGGACATTACTCCACAAACTTCAGAGCGGAAGCAACTGCACTCCTCACAGCGGCCAAGACTCTCAACCAGATGGAGAACCTGCCAGACCACACAGCCATCCTGACAGACTGCCGAGCACTCCTACAGAGCCTCCAGACCAGAGAGAGAGAGCTCATTCTACAGACCATCAGACAGGAATTGCAGTCCCTCAGCTCCAAGACCACTCTTACCCTGCAGTGGATTCCCTCTCACTGTGGCATTCTAGGCAACGAAGAAGCAGACCGACTCTCCAAGGCAGGCAGCAAGCTCCATCAATCTGCCCACCCAATGTCCTATGGAGAAGCGAAAACCATCCTTCGCAGCCAGCTGAGAACCACATGGAGGCAGCGCCTGCAGTCAAGTCCAGAAACAGATAACATCTACCAGCTGGACAGAGCCGATCAAGTCGCCATCTTCAGGCTCAGAACTGGACACTGCCAACTCCTCTCCCATCTCTACCGCCTGCAGATCTCACACACTGACCAGTGTCCATGTGGCACAGGCCCACAGACTCCAACCCATATCCTCCAGACGTGTCCCACCTACAGCGCCCTCCGACGCCAGCTGTGGCCCAGTGAGGCGGACCTACAAGAGAAGCTCTGGGGACCGACAGCGTCACTGCGGCGGACAGCGGAGTTCGTCACCAAGACCGGACTTTCCATTTAGCATGGCCGGGAACGCAGAAGAAGAAGAAGAAGAAGAAATCTCTCATCTGATTTTTAAGTTTGGCCATTTCATCTATATATCTTCTGTTTGAATCTCTCACTCACGTCTGCACTACTGGAGGTTAGGAATAAGTAATGTTGGGCATATGCTGCGAACTGGGTTATTGCCCCTTGGAGATGAAAACTTTCAATATTTGCTGTATATGCGCTTAGTATTTATGTTTGTTTCACCTAGTTGTAATCGGTGTTTGTTTTCTATGCTTTCTTGTAATTGGGAGTTTGATAAATTAGCATGAAGGTGCAGCGTCTCCTGCATGTCCTAGGTTTATACTGCCTCATAGACCAGTTTGCATCATTTGTCCAACGTTACATTTTTGTTTGTTTTTTCACATAGTGCAGGCACACTTAGCCGCGAATTAGTCTTTGGTGCTTACATGGCTTTAAGTCCTAAAAACTCACTCACTCACTCACTCACTCACTCACGATGCAGACTGTAATTATAATTTATATACTTGTTGTGACCTGGTTCATGATGTAGACTGTGACTATATGCTGCTTCTGACCTGGTTCATGATGTAGACTGTGACTATATGCTGCTTCTGACCTGGTTCATGATGTAGACTGTGACTATATGCTGCTTCTGACCTGGTTCATGATGTAGACTGTGACTATATGCTGCTTCTGACCTGGTTCATGATGTAGACTGTGACTATATGCTGCTTTTGACCTGGTTCATGATGTAGACTGTGACTATATGCTGCTTTTGACCTGGTTCATGATGTAGACTGTGACTATATGCTGCTTTTGACCTGGTTCATGATGTAGACTGTGACTATATGCTGCTTTTGACCTGGTTCATGATGTAGACTGTGACTATATGCTGCTTCTGACCTGGTTCATGATGTAGACTGTGACTATATGCTGCTTTTGACCTGGTTCATGATGTAGACTGTGACTATATGCTGCTTCTGACCTGGTTCATGGTGTAGACTGTAACTGTATACTGGTTCTGACCTGGTTCACGATGCAGACTGTAACTATATGCTAGCTGGTTCTGACCTGGTTCACAATGCAGACTGTAACTATATGCTAGCTGGTTCTGACCTGGTTCACAATGCAGATTGTAACTGCTGGTTCTGACCTAGTTCACGATGCAGACTGTAACTATATGCTAGCTGGTTCTGACCTGGTTCACAATGCAGACTGTAACTATATGCTAGCTGGTTCTGACCTGGTTCACAATGCAGATTGTAACTGCTGGTTCTGACCTAGTTCACGATGCAGACTGTAACTATATGCTAGCTGGTTCTGACCTGGTTCACAATGCAGACTGTAACTATATGCTAGCTGGTTCTGACCTGGTTCACAATGCAGATTGTAACTGCTGGTTCTGACCCTGGTTCACAATGCAGATTGTAACTACTGGTTCTGACCTGGTTCACGATGCAGACTGTAACTATATGCTAGCTGGTTCTGACCTGGTTCACAATGCAGACTGTAACTATATGCTAGCTGGTTCTGACCTGGTTCACAATGCAGATTGTAACTGCTGGTTCTGACCCTGGTTCACAATGCAGATTGTAACTACTGGTTCTGACATGGTTCACGATGCAGACTGTAACTATATGCTAGCTGGTTCTGACCTGGTTCACAATGCAGATTGTAACTACTGGTTCTGACCTGGTTGATGATGCATAAAATGTTAAGCATGCTATAACTACAAGATTGCTCTGACCTGGTTTACGAAGCCACCTTTGCGCAGTTTTCCAGGCAAGACAGGGTTGAAAGCTGTGACTGTGTTTTGCTGCTGGTTAGTTTTCAGTGGGGACTTGCACTGGTTCTGTTGAGCTGTTGTTGGTTGTGGTGGTGGTGGCTGTTGTTGGTGCGTCAATGGCTGGGGTTGAAGCTGTAGGTACTGCAAGTGTTGCTGCTGCTGTTGTTGAATCAGCGGTTGTTGTTGTGGCAGTTGGTGAGTTGTCTGATGCCCTGACTGTTGTATGCTGCTGATGTCGCCAACAGGGGAGACTAGCAGCAGCTGACCAGAGCGGGCATGCGGGGCATACAAGAAGCGTGGAGCTGCAGCGCTCATGTTGACAGGCAAGCGCAGCACATCGGGTGTGCTGCCTGCGAACTGCTGTAAAAAACCCAACAAGGGATCGCCTGATGCAGTGGCCGCAACACTGACGGCAGGCGTGCTTGTGGTGGTCATGACCGAACTGACAGAGCCAAGGGAGAAAAGACTGGAGGTGTTTGTGTTGACAGGTGTCTGGGTCTGGTCACGTGTCACTGCTGGCAGTCCCGTCGGTACAATCTGATACCTGACACAATCATGACAATAACAATAACAACAACATTCACATGAAAGAACTGTTGGTACAGCCTGATACCTGACACAATCATGACAATAACAATAACAACAACATTCACATGAAAGAACTGTTGGTACAGCCTGATACCTGACACAATCATGACAATAACAATAACAACAACATTCACATGAAAGAACTGTTGGTACAGCCTGATACCTGACACAATCATGACAATAACAATAACAACAACATTCACATGAAAGAACTGTTGGTACAGCCTGATACCTGACACAATAACAATAACATTCACATGAAAGAACTGTTGGTACAGCCTGATACCTGACACAATAACAATAACAACAACATTCACATGAAAGAACTGTTGGTACAGCCTGACACAATCATGACAATAACAATATCTGATATCTGACGCAGCAAGAACGATAACAGACTGAATTTTCACACAATCCTTGAAAAGTAAAAACATCAAAGTGCAAATCTGACATAATGGGTCACACAAAATTAATGGATACTGGATGAGTCACATGTTCTTTTCTTGTGTGTGTGTGTGTGTGTGTGTGTGTGTGTGTGTGCGCGCGCGCGCACGTTCTTTACCAGTTTCCTTCAGCAGGAACACATCCACTAAGACTGGCAGTGTTGTGGGGATGTGAGATGAGGGAGGGTAGAAGTCCATGCATCACGGACTCTCCATTCCTGCTGGTGACGGTCATAAAGCCGCTCAGTGTGGGTGATGCTGGTTGGTTGTCTACCAGTTCCACGTTGTCCACCTGACACAGGGCTGTGTTGTCCTGGCAACAGCTGATATAACCCAACCCAGGCCCACACACAGCTTACAGTCATATCCCATTCAGCCATAGTTGCATTGTCATCGTAACAACAATAATAACAGTAATAATAATAATAGTATGCCTAAACCCAGCTAAACTGAGTTGACCAGATCTGTGATTTGAGTGACTAAATTCTCCATACAGAGACCAAAGACTGGCAGACAGACAGGTAAACATTGGAGTACGTTAAACAGCTTGCTTTGTTTGTTTGTTGGATGTGGCCATGTGTGAACACTTGCCATGGAGATAAGACATTTCTTTGTGCACATACAATTTGGATATGGCTGTTTGTTTTGTCTGTACATGTATTTTGTTTTGTTTGTTTTGCCTGTACATGTATTTTGTTTTGTTTGTTTTGGGGGGGCACAGTGTGTTCAGTGGTGATGAAAGAAGCAAGCTGCCATATACGTTTTGCGTTTCACTAGAACTGGGCATACACTGACTGGGAGAGGGGATGGGAGAGGGGAAGCCAGAGACAGGGATAAAGCTATGCTGCCATTTTCACCGGCGAAGTGATCAAATGCACACTGGAGCTAGCTAACTGCTTACTTCATGTCACTGTCATTAGAAGTTTGTTCATGTAAGTCCTCACGTGCTCCTCTTCTACACTGGTCACTTCCACTGGTCACTGTGGGACTGATGGCGGCCATATTCTCCCTGCTTTCATTCTGATCGCCAGCTGCCTCGGTGCTGATGTGGTGGTTGGTCTGGGAACTGTGCTCTTCACAACTGGTCCTCAGTCTCTTGACTGGACTTGATGCTTCGAACTGAAAGCGCTTGTCGCTGCTGCTGTTCACCAGACGCTCAGCTTTCCTTGAATGTGGATCTGCAAAGTCACGCGGCACGTGGCCACGCTCCGTCTTGTGATCGTCAAACACATCTATTTTTCTGCTTCCGCAAAGAGAAGGACTAGGTGACAAAACATACGGACTGGGACTGGCAGTAGCTGGTAACCTATGTTGTGTATCAGTTATAAAGTCAACTTGAAATGACTGTCCGTCAGAGTTGATTTGAGCAACTTCATTTGACTCTTCCGTGTGAGGCGGTGACACTTCAACAGTCAACTGTAGAGGTACAAGTGGTGATGAGGTGTTGGACTGGCTGGAGTCAGAATCAGAACCAAGTGTGTTTTCCCCAACAAGAGGGTCAGCTAGTCGTTTTCCCCTGGGCATCTGAAACAATTATAACTCAGCTTAGTGACCCTTTCCATTTCACTGACACACAAGAATACCAAGTCAGTGACTAACAACATAATGCCAAACAGATCTGTATGCAATACTGAATATGGGGAGCCGGGGTGGTCGAATGGTAGAGTGTTGGACTTCTAATGCTCGGGTCGTGAGTTCGATCCCGGCTGGGGCCAAAAAATTTATTATTTGTGCTGGCTTTTTCATCATTGCCCTGTCTTTGGTATCACCCTATGTGGTGGAAAAGGACGTTAAACCCCCCAAACACCCACCCACCCGCCCGCAATACTGAATACATCTGTTACCATTGGTAATGCTTCAAGTGTCAGTGATGACGGCCAGTAACGTGTCCATAAACAACACGCGCAAACTGGAGGATACCCGGCCTTGCAGAGCAACCGACTACAACAATCCCAATCAAGTTGATGGCGTGCCTAACTGACTGATAGTATAGTGTTCTCAGCCTTTCAGTGAGTGTGACTGCCGATAAATGTGAGGGCGTTGCTGGAACTTGAACTTGTTAGTACTCACCATGATGCTTCCTAACACTGACCCCACCGCGCCACACCCACACCCTACCCGGCCCCATCCCCACTTTCCGCAACCTGCACAGTGCACCCAGGCCGGGTGGTGTTTTCCCTTGTTTCAACTGGCAACCTGACACACGCAAGGCACTGAGACCAATTGCTGTTCAATGTGATTTTGGGTTCCACCTTGATGCAAGGCTAGCGTGGTGACAAATCACTGAACTGAACTGAAGAAAATAAGCATGAATTTGCTCGTCGCACCATCTAGTACAGTCGGCCATCGTTCGACTGATCCAACACATGCACGCCATAAATTCCCCAAAGTTCTTGACCGGCCGACCACTGACCTTCTAAAATCGCAAAGTCAGCAGTTAGGCTTACTTTGACCGTCGAAAATGAACGGTTCTTTGGCTGCATCACTCAATTTGTGGTCAAAATTGCGGACAATAACAGAGCAATTCATAAAACATTACCTTTGCCACACCGTAAAGGTTAAAATCTTGAAGCACGCGCCACAATACTGTGTGAAAGGGTTTCAGTATTTCAATCCTGTCGGCCGCGGGAAATAACTTGTGCTTGTCACGGAGCGCGCTCTGCGCTCGCCTGTTCAGTGATGGCGCTGATGACGCAACATTTCACGTGACAGAATAATGTGAAACGTCATTTTCTACCGATTCGTCACTGGCAACACCAATACATTTTCAGTTTCCTCTCCTTCTCAGCTCCGCCGCTGCCAGTTGGGTCAGAGTTGTGTGCGTTTCGGCCGGGCCACCGTACTGATTCTGACCCGGCAACTGATCTCTGATCTAACAAAGGACCAGTGAGATCTGATGATAGTCTGACAAACACTGTCACCGAACGGTCACGTCACGGCCGGCACAACTCTGTCGCCGGAAGGCCGGACCGTATTCATTTGCAATAAATACTTCGTCGCAGCAAACTTTTTTTTTTATTCTACCTGTCTAGTGTGGTCAGTTTTGGCTCTTCACGGTCTGTCTCCCGGCCACATCACACACACACACACACACACACACACACACACACACACACACACCGTGCACACACACACCGGCACACATTGACACACACACACACACACACACAAATCGAGTCATGACAGTCACGGCAAAATTACATTAAATTACGTAAGCAGGGGCGCCGGAAGATGTTGGGGGGAGGGGGGGCAGAATCTCGGAGGGGGAACGTTGCCCGAAGAAAGTGAACAGCGGGGGGGGGGGGGGGGGGGGGTCGATCACTTGCTGCGCAGACAAAAAAAAACAAACTTTACGAAGCAGGGAGCCACTGAAAAGAAGGACATTGCCCCGAAAAAAGTGAAAAGCGGGGGGGGGGGGGCAATCAGAGGAGCGGACAGCCTTCGGTCTGCAAAAACAGAAGTTCTCTGTTGGGTGGGATGAGGGAGAGAGCTGGAAGAGGGGTAGGGAAAAGGTATGGGAGGGGGGGGGGGGGCAAGACCATGGCTTTGCCCCCCCCCCCTCTTGCCATAGTCACCTGAATTTCCAGGGGGGGGGGGGCAAAAAGACACTCTTGCCCCCCCCTGCTTGGGTACAGGGGGGGCAGCTCCCCCCCCCCCCCCCGGTTCCGGCGCCCCTGGTAAGTTGTAAGACTCATCCAGCAGCCGGCAGTTGTGAACGCAAGTTACTGAACGTTTTCGCCACAAAAAACGGACCCGTTTGTTTTTGCCGTTTTTACCGCCATTCTAGTAATGCGGATACACCCAAGGACCCTACATCAGTCAGCCGTAACGGCTGGGGTCTTTGACGTCAGTACCAGAGCCAGGCGGCACGTGAACTGACCTGATGCTGCTAGTAACCTATAAAGGATGATCTTTTTGACTCGGACTCGAGACTGTTTCGTTCGACAGCGTGTCGTGTGAATACGCGTAGAATTGTATTTGTTTTCATTTCATTTTAGTTCTCCTACACTGAGCGAGGCCCCATGGGCTCGCCTTCACGCGGCCCCGGGGCCTGACTGATTCCGCCGCGCTGAGCTTGCCCTCCCCCTTTTCTTTTTCTTGTCTCTTCTTTCCGTCTCCAATGGCGGGCCCATTCGACGAACGCGGCGGGCCTGATTCCGCTGAGCTTGACCACCCCTTTTCCTCTTTATGTTTTTTCTTTTTTTTCTCTTATTTCTGTCTCCATCGGCCCATTCACCTGTCTTTTGCTCTCTTAAAACTCTACACTGGGGGGAGGTCAGTAAACGCCGCGGGTGTCTGCTGACCATTGGTCCAGTGAGACATCTGAGGGTCGTTTCTGAAGGCCGGCTTCACTGGATTCCCCCCACCTGGTCTTCACCCTGGAGGGCTTTGTTCGCAGTGCCCTGCTTGTGCTGCTGAACACCCGTCACGTCAGTTGAAGATCTTCACGATGCACCCCTCCCAAACCGCCTCACGGCATGGAGGTTCCGTGTTGGAGCGGTCTTTCTCCAGCTACATCCCAGGCATGTTGTTTTGATTGGCAGCTAAGGAAATGTCTTAGCTACCTCTCTCGGCCTATCCCTCACCAGCCCATTGGCCTGTCTCTTTCTACTTTAAACCTCCCCAACTTAGCCGTTCTGTCCGCCCTCCGGGTGATCTCTCATCTGACGGATTTCTAAGTTCGGCCCTTTCATCGGGGTCGGCCCGCTATTGCGCGGGTCCGTTAGTGCGCGGGGCCGCTAGTGCGCGGGTCCGGGTCCGCTAGTGCGCGGGTCCGCTATTGCGCGGGGCCGCTATTGCGCGGCCATATCATCTATAAGAAGCAATACTTGCCAAGGTGACGGGGCCTACCGTGCACCCCCCCCCCCCCCCACCCCGGGAATGTACTACGATGGTGCCAGATGTCTTCCTAGGATGTCCTGATTGTATTTCAAAAATGTTCCCAAGAATCCATAGGGATGCACCAGAATTACAGCCCTTAACTTAAAGGCGCGCTTTCACACTTCGACGACTTACGTGATATTCACAAACAGCTGGTCTAAATCATAAACAGATTCTTGTACTACTTAAATCAATTATTATGCCATTTGCCAATGGTTTATTATCATTTAAACAAACAGAAATGAAGTATATATCAAAATGCTTATCATATACGGTGATGGTCAATGTACGCGTAGTATTATGGACGACTTGCCGGTATTGGTAAAAATCTGACAAATGAGTGTTTTCATTGGTTGTACTTCTTTATAATAAAATACATCATAAACTCTTTATTAAATGGGCAAAGTAACATTTATACATGTATATAAATTTGAAATTTGTTTTGTATCACTTTGGTGCTCGTGAGTCACGGCACATGATCTGAGATATTTTCCTCGAGCTACAAAAGTATATGACATACATTATGACAGATGAAAATAAGAGCAATGTTTTGATCTTCGAAAATGTCAGGTTCATATCACATGAAAAATCTGCAGGAGTCCGTAAATGTGACATGTCAAACACAGTGTGTATAGTGCCTAATCACGAGCCAGAATATAGCATGTCTGAATTTGTCAACATACATTCATCAAGTGAATCACCCAGCCCATCCTACGCAAATATGAGTGATTTAATGCTTTAAAACTTCCACATTAGAAAAGCATGATCACAGGGCTTTCCTGTGCCCCCCCCCCCCCACCCATCAACCCATTGATCCAACACACACACACACACACACACACACACACACACACACACACACACACACACACGTCCCTATAAATACGAGAAACTTCCATTTGAAAAAATGGGTTTCACAAAAACAGTGGGTTCCTTGGAAAATCGTCAATATTTTCCATATAATTATACTACTTCACATTTGCTTTGCATCACTACAAAGACAAAGACTGTTGAATAGACAATCTGCTTTTATTTCATTAAGGTAATTACATTGCAATCCTCGCGCATAAGGCAACAAAACAGAACAATCATAACCGAACATTTCATTCCCGCGCAATAGCGGCCCCGCGCAATAGCGGCCCCGCGCACTAACGGACCCGCGCACTAGCGGACCCGCGCACTAACGGCCCCGCGCACTAACGGCCCCGCGCACTAGCGGACCCGCGCAATAGCGGCCCAGCCCCCTTTCATCTATATTTCCTCTGAGCCCCTCACTCACGTCTGCACTGCCCGGCAGTGGTTAGTATAAAGGAATAAGCAATGCAGGGCACTACAGGCACATGCTGCTTTGCGGCTTTCGCGGCGTTAGTTAAACCCTAACAACTCACTCTGTCTTTGCAGGCTGTATAATATGACAGATGCGGATCATGGTTATCAGTGACAATACTGACAACGGAAGCGCAAACCGACCCATTTAGTTTGGTCGGGGAAAAAAAAAACAACAACAAAAAACACAAGAGTAGACCGGTCAACGATCACTGACACCGCTGTATACGGCCTCGGAAATGTACGCTCAGTCTATCCACTGATACAACCGCCAGCGAAAATTGGACTGAGGTACTAAAAGTCGAGTTAGTTCAAGTTTTCCGACTCTTGTTACAGGTTATCCTGCACTTCGCAAATTAGAAAAAGCTCATCTCGATGCTGATTGGTTATCAAAATGTTCCTTATCAGTATGGGCCTGACGTTTTGCAATTTATGTCAAAAACGGTTGACTGGACTGAAGGAATGTTGCAAAACATAAATCATCTTAGTTTATGGGTGTGTACATCCTCAGGGAGTAGCTCAAACAGTTGAAACAAGTCAAAAATATTTACGGAATCGAAATTTTCTTTTCATTTTCACTCAGAACACAGCTACATGTATTACCCATAGACGACACACAGTACATAGTGTTCACAGATGCCTGTACTAGGCCTACTTTTAACCCACTCTTGTCAAAATCTACTCATAGGTTGTCAAATGTGGACAGACAGACAGACAGACAGACAGACACACACACACACACGATGGAGGGTTACTAACTTAGTACATAGACTCCCTTTGTTACACAAGGGATCCAAAAAGTATATGTATGGTTGTGCACCCACAACGTACGGCCGGCAAGGTTCTTTATTTATACGCATGGCTGCTTCTGCACCCACCTAGTACAGGGAGGGTTAAACAGTGTTTCTGTTGTTTATTTGTTTGTTTACGAACAAAATCACACAATTTTTGGTAAGCACTTCCCAGATAATCTTATTGACAAAGTCTTGAAATTTCACAGACCCACCAGGAAAATGACTAAACAATGATTCATAGGGATTCGTATTACATTCATAGGGATTCGTATTACATTCATAGTGATTCGTATTACATGTAATGAAATGAGCATTATTTTCTTGCACGGTGCACACTTGTCACATTCTTGTGGGTTCTGTTTGATGACACTTGTCAGATTGTTGTGGGTTCTGTTTGATGACACTTGTCAGATTGTTGTGGGTTCTGTTTGATGACACTTGTCACATTGTTGTGGGTTCTGTTTGATGACACCTGTCAGATTGTTGTGGGTTCTGTTTGATGACACCTGTCACATTGTGGTGGGTTCTGTTTGATGACACCTGTCACATTGTGGTGGGTTCTGTTTGATGACACCTGTCACATTGTGGTGGGTTCTGTTTGATAACACCTGTCACATTGTGGTGGGTTCTGTTTGATAACACCTGTCACATTGTGGTGGGTTCTGTTTGATGACACCTGTCAGATTGTGGTGGGTTCTGTTTGATGACACCTGTCAGATTGTGGTGGGTTCTGTTTGATGACACCTGTCAGATTGTGGTGGGTTCTGTTTGATGACACCTGTCACATTGTGGTGGGTTCTGTTTGATGACACTTGTCAGATTGTGGTGGGTTCTGTTTGATGACACTTGTCAGATTGTGGTGGGTTCTACCTGGTGCACACTTGTCAGATTGTGGTGGGTTCTGTTTGATGACACTTGTCAGATTGTGGTGGGTTCTACCTGGTGCACACTTGTCAGATTGTGGTGGGTTCTACCTGGTGCACACTTGTCAGATTGTGGTGGGTTCTACCTGGTGCACACTTGTCAGATTGTGGTGGGTTCTACCTGGTGCACACTTGTCAGATTGTGGTGGGTTCTACCTGGTGCACACGTGTCAGATTGTGGTGGGTTCTACCTGGTGCACACGTGTCAGATTGTGGTGGGTTCTACCTGGTGCACACGTGTCAGATTGTGGTGGGTTCTACCTGGTGCACACTTGTCACATTGTGGTGGGTTCTACCTGGTGCACACTTGTCACATTGTGGTGGGTTCTACCTGGTGCACACTTGTCACATTGTGGTGGGTTCTACCTGGTGCACACTTGTCACATTGTTGTGGGTTCTACCAAAATGTACCAATTCTACCAATGTACATTCCTCTGTCTCACACACAGAGGTACATCACACACACACACACACACACACACACACACACACACACACACACACACACACACACACACACACACACACACAACACACACACACACACACACACACGTTAGTAATCAGTCTGAAAGCAATGTTCACAGACAGTGTAATTGGCACAACATTCAAGTACAAAACAGTCATTAAACAGTTATATTATCACAATAATTACACAAAATGTAGCCAAGTTTTCAGACTTTTTCATCAACACAGACAGACTGT
Organism: Batillaria attramentaria; assembly: GCA_018292915.2. NCBI lineage: Eukaryota > Metazoa > Mollusca > Gastropoda > Batillariidae > Batillaria > Batillaria attramentaria. The sequence goes on along the minus strand of JACVVK020000578.1, from coordinate 93,117 downwards.
AACCCTGGCACCATCAGAGGGCGCCTTACAGACCATGCTCACCACATTCACCACTAAATGCGGTCTCTCAGATTGTGACATTGAGCAGACAACAGGCTGTTCCCTGTATGATGAACCTGTCTACACTAAGTTACCAGTCACTAACACACAGTCACCTGCCTGAACTGGACTAACGCCCACTGTCCACTGTGATGGCCCTGTCTACATTAATTTATCAGTGAACATGACAAACTTTACCACACTCCAGTGTCAAATAGAATGAATTCGTACGATTTCCTCAATTCCTCACTTGGTTCAGCACATGAGATTAGTCCCAGAGAAGAATGGCATTTGACAGTTACTGGGACATACACTCTTTACCCTGACACTACACAGACAAGCCAGGCACAACTGTCTGTCCCCGCACGCGACAGTGACACTACACAGACAAGCCAGGCACAACTGTCTGTCCCCGCACGCGACAGTGACACTACACAGACAAGCCAGGCACAACTGTCTGTCCCCGCACGCGACAGTGACACTACACAGACAAGCCAGGCACAACTGTCTGTCCCCGCACGCGACAGTGACACTACACAGACAAGCCAGGCACAACTGTCTGTCCCCGCACGCGACAGTGACACTACACAGACACGCCAGGCACAACTGTCTGTCCCCGCACGCGACAGTGACACTACACAGACAAGCCAGGCACAACTGTCTGTCCCCGCACGCGACAGTGACACTACACAGACACGCCAGGCACAACTGTCTGTCCCCGCACGCGACAGTGACACTACATGAACATGGCTGCCATAGTTCTGATTTCTTGTATTAGAGAAAGTATTTTGTTCCGGAGGTTACTGGCACCTATTAGTGGAGAATGAACTATTTAGAATCACTTATGTCTACCTACCTCTGTCCCTTTCTTCTGATATTGCAGTTGGTGTCTTCTGTCTCTTTCCTCTCTGTGCAAGTGAAACAAATCACTTTTTGTTGTTGTTGTCATAAAGTAATTTATTTAATTCATGTGTACTCTTTGTCAAAAATGTGAAAAATGGGCGGGGCAGCTCTAAGTCTGACATAATAGTAAGAAACACCCACACATGTGTCTATATACAATGTATATATATATATATAGCATTACATGTCAGTGAACAAAATACATACAGTACATGTTGACCGACAAACACTCCACATCCAACAGGCAGTTGGCTCATGTGTGTGTATGTATCACAAGACATGACAAGATTACATACATGTCGTTACAGGTGTCCTGTCTGTATTCAATATTAATTCAAATTGATCATACTTATTGATTAAAGACAGAACTTACCAAACATGATAAGCAACTGATACATGCGTACATATTATACTTGTCTCACGTACAACAAGAAGCAATATTTCTGCTCACTTCTGCTAACTTCCACCATCTGTGACAAATACTTCCAAGGTACTTCGCAAACCTTATTTCTCTCTCTCTCGATCTCTCTCGCACACACACACACACACACACACACACACACACACACACACACACACACAGAACGATTTCAAAGATGTGTGAACAATATTACAAAGAAAGATATTACCAGTGACTAGGTGAAATTATAGAGTATTGTACATGTAATTATAAAGGAACTTGCAGACAGTAACATGCAGTCACTTCATTGACAGCTTTACTGCAAAGAGTGATACGTTGCTAGTCTCCTGTGCACTGTCACACAATGCTAGTCTCCTGTACACAGTGACACGTTGCTAGTCCTGTACACAGTGACACGTTGCTAGTCTCCTGTACACAGTGACACGTTGCTAGTCTCCTGTACACAGTGACACGTTGCTAGTCTCCTGTACACAGTGACACGTTGCTAGTCTCCTGTACACAGTGACACGTTGCTAGTCCTGTACACAGTGACATGTTGCTAGTCTCCTGTACACGGTGACACATCATTCTCCTGTACACAGTGACACGTTGCTAGTCTCCTGTACACAGTGACACGCTGCTAGTCTCCTGTACACAGTGACACGTTGCTAGTCCTGTACACAGTCACACATTGCTAATCTCCTGTACACAGTGATACGTTGCTAGTCCTGTACACAGTGACACGTTGCTAGTCTCCTGTACACAGTGACACGTTGCTAGTCTCCTGTACACAGTGACACGTTGCTAGTCCTGTACACAGTGACATGTTGCTAGTCTCCTGTACACGGTGACACATCATTCTCCTGTACACAGTGACACGTTGCTAGTCTCCTGTACACAGTGACACGCTGCTAGTCTCCTGTACACAGTGACACGTTGCTAGTCCTGTACACAGTCACACATTGCTAGTCTCCTGTACACAGTGACACGTTGCTAGTCCTGTACACAGTGACACGTTGCTAGTCTCCTGTACACAGTGACACGTTGCTAGTCTCCTGTACACAGTGACACGTTGCTAGTCTCCTGTACACAGTGACACGTTGCTAGTCCTGTACACAGTGACACGTTGCTAGTCCTGTACACAGTGACACGTTGCCAGTATCCTGTACACAGTGACATGTTGAAATTCTCCTGTACACAGTAATGTGTTGCAAGTCTCCAATACATAGTAATGCATTGCTAGCCAGTGTCCTGTACACAGTGACAAGTTGCTAGTCTGCTGTGAACAGTGATGTGTTGCTAGTCTCCTGTACACAATGATGTGTCGCTAGTACCCTGCTAGTCTCCTGCCCACAGTGATGCGTTGCTAGTCTCCTGTACACAGTGGAGTGTTACCAGTCCCCTGTACACAGTGGAGTGTTACCAGTCCCCTGTCCACAGTGATGTGCTGCTAGTCTCCTCTCCACAGCAGAGTGTTGCTAGTCTCCTGTACACAGTGATGTGTTGCTAGTGTTGTTGGTGTTGGAGGTGTGGACATCGATAACCTCCTGTCACACGATAGAAACAACTACTGCACATTGCACACACATGACTGTAGTTTTTCACACACACACACACACACACACACACACACACACACTATCTCTATGCAAAATAATATTTAAGCCTGGTCATTGTTCGGCCTGTCTCTCCCTTTTCTCCTCTCAATTCCCACTGTCAAGTATGATTCACAATACAAGTTGTGTCACACAATCTGTCAAGTATGATTCACAATACAAGTTGTGTCACACAATCTGTCAAGTATGATTCACAATACAAGTTGTGTCACACAATCTGTCAAGTATGATTCACAATACAAGTTGTGTCACACAATCTGTCAAGTATGATTCACAATACAAGTTGTGTCACACAATCTGGCAAGTATGATTCACAATACAAGTTGTGTCACACAATCTGTCAAGTATGATTCACAATACAAGTTGTGTCACACAATCTGTCAAGTATGATTCACAATACAAGTTGTGTCACACAATCTGGCAAGTTTGATTCATAATACATACACATGTAGTGGTTGTTGGCCATACCGTGTGACACGGACCTAACATTACACAATTAGCCCTACCTCATCAACGTGTTCACTAAACAGTTGATTGTGAATTGAAGTCAGATTTAAATAGCAGCACAAATGCCCCTCTTGCTTGTGCTATGTGTAGAAATAGCAGGGAACTGAGATAACCAACGACTGCATTAAACAACAAAAATAAATAATAATATTAAATAATAATGGGGGGGGGGGGGGGGGACTGGGTAGCAGAAGTGAGGGCAACAAAAAAAGCATATTTTACTCACGACAAACACACACTACACTGTACACACTACCACCTAAAGTTTGCAGAAGATATTTTGTCTCTCCTCTGACACTTTGCGCAATCCAATAATTCTATTTCCTCTCCTGAAAGATATCAATGCAAAAATAACACAAAGCATACAACAATCTCAACTAGAGACAAGACAAAGGCCAGGTCAAAAACTGACTCCTGTTCAATAGGATTTCCATCTTTTATGTGTGTATGTGTGTGTGTGTGTGCATGTGTGTGTGCGTGTGTGCACGCGTATGTGTGTATGTATGTGTGTGTGTGTGTGCGTGTGTGCACGCGTGTGTGTGTGTATGTGGTTTGTCAAGTTTAAAAATTGTATGTTGTGATTTTTTCTTCATTCTTTTGAAATACTGGCAAGCTAAACCTGTTCTACTGGCAAGCTAAACCTGTTCTACTGGCAAGCTAAACCTGTTCTACTGGCAAGCTAAACCTGTTCTACTGGCAAGCTAAACCTGTTCTACTGGCAAGCTAAACCTGTTCTAGTAACTCATTGTTCAGAGTGAAACAGACATAAACTAGATCAGCAAGACTCACTGCCAGTTGCCGTTAACAGTTCACCATTAAGCCCCTTTCTTCTGAACTAACACTATAATGTTGCCATTAAGTTTGTCATGAAGCCCTTTCTTCTGAACTAACACTATAATGTTGCCATTAAGTTTGTCATGAAGCCCTTTCTTCTGAACTAACACTATAATGTTGCCATTAAGTGAAAGTGTTTGTGATAAAGCCCCCTTTCTTCTGAACTAACACTATAATGTTGCCATTACGTTAAAGTGTTTGTGATAAAGCCCCCTTTCTTCTGAACTAACACTATAATGTTGCCATTACGTTAAAGTGTTTGTGATAAAGCCCCCTTTCTTCTGAACTAACACTATAATGTTGCCATTACGTTAAAGTGTTTGTGATAAAGCCCCCTTTCTTCTGGACTGAGACTATAATGTTGCCATTAAGTGAAAGTGTTTGTGATAAAGCCCCCTTTCTTCTGGACTGAGACTATAATGTTGCCATTAAGTGAAAGTGTTTGTGATAAAGCCCCCTTTCTTCTGGACTGAGACTATAATGTTGCCATTAAGTGAAAGTGTTTGTGATAAAGCCCCCTTTCTTCTGGACTGAGACTATAATGTTGCCATTAAGTGAAAGTGTTTGTGATAAAGCCCCCTTTCTTCTGGACTGAGACTAGAATGTTGCAGTTTGTGAACTGTACAAGCCTGAACTGTCTTTACTGTACCAGCCTGAACTGTCTGTATGTACAAGTGTAGTTTGTATGTGCTGTACATTACTGAATTGTCTGTATTGTACATTACTGAACTGTCTGTATTGTACATTACTGAACTGTCTGTATTGTACATTACTGAACTGTCTGTATTGTACATTACTGAACTGTCTGTATTGTACATTACTGAACTGCCTGTAGTCAAGTCAAAACACTTTATTTATCCCACAAGGGATAATACATGTCTGTATTGTACAAAGCTGAACTGTCTGTATTGTACATTACTGAATTGTCTGTATTGTACATTACTGAACTGCCTGTAGTCAAGTCAAAACACTTTATTTATCCCACAAGGGATAATACATGTCTGTATTGTACAAAGCTGAACTGTCTGTATTGTACATTACTGAACTGTCTGTATTGTACATTACTGAACTGTCTGTATTGTACAAGCATGTGGGTGGGGGGTGGGTGTCTGGGAGTTTAACGTCCATGTATGTACAAGCGTGTAGAAAGTCGAGTGTGATCAGTGCGTGCTGTAGAGGCTCGATGACCTGCTCAGTCTGTATCATGGGTGCGTGAACTGTCTGTCTCATGTGAGCGTGTGGCTCCCATGGTTGGTGCTGGAGGTGCGGCGGATGCTCCTCCACTCTCCAGAAGTTCAAGGACATGTCCTACAGGTTGGGGCTTTCCGTCCTCGCCAACTCGACACGGTTGAATGATACCTTGTCTGTAAAAATAACAATAAGAAATAACAACAGAAAGGAACAACTGGCCTGGTCTGCTCCATGTGGGGTGACAGACTGGAAACAGCCAGCACTCATAAAACAGAGCAGCCAAACAATGGATGGTAATAATAATAATGAATATTGTATAGGCGCTTTACCCAGTTGGCACAGTACAAATGACCTTTCCCCGCAGCTGCCATTCCCTTCATACAGTTGTGGGGGCAAACAAAAAACGAATTTGTCGGTTATAAAGGATTTCATTTTTCATCAGTTACGTCCGGCTTCTGAAAAACAGCCTTTGGGTAGGACTGAGATACAATGTAGCACTACCACTACCACTACCACTACCACTACCACTACCACTACGACTACCACTACCACTACGACTACCACTAAACAACATCAGGCTTTCTGTTTCTAGACTGTACTAACCAAACTGGCAAAACCCATGTTTCCACCATAATGCATGGTTTACAATGTGCAGTATGTGAGCTTACCTGTGTAGCTTGTCCATAGTTTTGAGCAACTGTTCAGCTTCATACTCCTTTTGTTCTTCGCTCATCCCTTCCATAGGGTTTGGTTTGTCTTCTTCCCACCGCCCGGTCACGGGGTTCACTCTGTACATCAACATCAGCATCATCAACATCAACATCAACATACGCTACATTATACATCTCTTCCATAGGGTTTGGTTTGTCTTCTTCCCACCGCCCGGTCACGGGGTTCACTCTGTACATCAACATCAGCATCATCAACATCAACATCAACATACGCTACATTATACATCTCTTCCATAGGGTTTGGTTTGTCTTCTTCCCACCGCCCGGTCACGGGGTTCACTCTGTACATCAACATCAGCATCATCAACATCAACATCAACATACGCTACATTATACATCCCTTCCATAGGGTTTGGTTTGTCTTCTTCCCACCGCCCGGTCACGGGGTTCACTCTGTACATCAACATCATCAACATCAACATCATCATCAACATACGCTACATCATACATCCCTTCCATAGGGTTTGGTTTGTCTTTCTCCCACCGCCCGGTCACGGGGTTCACTCTGTACATCAACATCATCAACATCAACATCATCAACATACGCTACATTATACATCCCTTCCATAGGGTTTGGTTTGTCTTTCTCCCACCGCCCGGTCACGGGGTTCACTCTGTACATCAACATCATCAACATCACCAACATCAACATACGCTACATTATACATCCCTTCCATAGGGTTTGGTTTGTCTTTCTCCCACCGCCCGGTCACGGGGTTCACTCTGTACATCAACATCATCAACATCAACATCAACATACGCTACATTATACATCCCTTCCATAGGGTTTGGTTTGTCTTTCTCCCACCGCCCAGTCAATGGGTTCGCTCTGAACATCATCATCAACACACACTACATTACACATCCCTTTCTGGCAATGTAAAATGTTAAAATAAAGACAGGGGTTAGGGTTAGGGTTATACCATTAGGCTTTTCTGTTATTGTCATGTTCACAAGAAGGGAAGAGACAATACTCACTTTTCCTTCAGTTCAGCATATTCCTCTGTGTCAGAGTCCTCTGAATCACTGGAGTATTCTCCCTTGGTGTATGCCTCGTTGAGTTTCAGCAGACCAAGTTGAGCCAGAAGTCCCGAGCAGTTGCCGTAACCTGTATACTTCACCATCCTTTCCACTGTACACGACACACAACAATCCAAATCAACCATTCAACATGAACCAATCCACATAACCCAATCGTACATCTAGCTGGTAATCCCAAGAAGTTGTCATAGCTCATGTATTTCAACACCTGAAGATATTTCAGCAATAAAGTAATCAAGTCAGACTACGGGGCAACCCCTGGTGACATATTTCAGTATTAAACTAATCAGGTCACACTGTGGGGCAACCTCTGGTGATATATTTCAGTATTAAACTAATCAGGTCACACTGTGGGGCAACCTCTGGTGACATATTTCAGTATTAAACTAATCAGGTCACACTGTGGGGCAACCTCTGGTGACATATTTCAGTATTAAACTAATCAGGTCACACTGTGGGGCAACCTCTGGTGATATATTTCAGTATTAAACTAATCAGGTCACACTGTGGGGCAACCCCTGGTGATATATTTCAGCATTAAACTAATCCGGTTAGACTGTGGGGCAACCCCTGGTGATATATTTCAGCATTAAACTAATCCGGTTAGACTGTGGGCAACCCCTGGTGATATATTTCAGCATTAAACTAATCCGGTTAGACTGTGGGGCAACCCCTCGTGATATATTTCAGCATTAAACTAATCAGGTCACACTGTGGGGCAACCCCTGATGATATATTTCAGCATTAAACTAATCAGGTCACACTGTGGGGCAACCTCTGGTGACATATTTGAGTATTAAACTAATCAGGTCACACTGTGGGGCAACCTCTGGTGACATATTTCAGTATTAAACTAATCAGGTCACACTGTGGGGCAACCCCTGGTGATATATTTCAGCATTAAACTAATCCGGTTAGACTGTAGGGCAAACCAATGTGATATTACACTCAGTAATAAACTACTCAGGTCATATACTTATGTAAGCATGACGATAGTCCACTCACCATTTTCAGGTCATATACTTATGTAAGCATGACGATAGTCCACTCACCATTTTCAGGTCATATACTTATGTAAGCATGACGATAGTCCACTCACCATTTTCAGGTCATATACTTATGTAAGCATGACGATAGTCCACTCACCATTTTCAGGTCATATACTTATGTAAGCATGACGATAGTCCACTCACCATTTTCAGGTCATATACTTATGTAAGCATGATGATAGTCCACTCACCATTTTCCTTGCAGAGGATAAAGAGAAAGTGAGCAACAAGATCCTTCACCTCTGTCACTGGTGATGTCAACAGTTTACACAACCTGTTTAACAATAACAACAACCAATGTCAGCGCTTTACACAACTTATTTAACAATAACAACAACAGATGTCAGCAGTTTACACAACCTGTTTAACAATAACAACAACAGATGTCAGCAGTTTACACAACTTATTTAACAATAACAACAACAGATGTCAGCAGTTTACACAACCTGTTTAACAATAACAGATGTCAGCACTTTACACAACCTGTTTAACAATAACAACAACAGATGTCAGCAGTTTACAAAACCTGTTTAACAATAACAGATGTCAGCACTTTACACAACCTGTTTAACAATAACAAAACCAGGTGTCAGCACTTTACACAACCTGTTTACTAATAATAACAACAGATGTCAGCACTTTACACAACCTGTTTAACAATAATAAGAACTGATGTCAGCAGTTTACACAACCTGTCAGCAATACCCATGTCCGTAAGATGCTTTACAGCCTGATTTCCTGAGGAATTTGCTCTGTGGCATGAAACTTGTTAACAGCGTTTTCCCGCCAAGATATTCGCATTCAGTCATCCATTTACTGCATCCTATGTCACAGCTGCATGACCCATCACGCTTCACCATATTTGTCATTAATTAGCTCGGCCCAACAACACAACACAAGTGCTATCCTGATCACATCAAACCAAGTTTAACCCTCTTCAAAATTTGACATAATCTGTCATTAACGGAGAAGTCAAACAGAAATCAATTTCCCCTGCAAATTCCACTAAAGCGTGTTCAACTGTACCTATTTCTCAGAGTTAGTTTAAATATGTCCTATTTGTTAGAGTGAGTTTTAAGATGTTAACCATTTCTCAGAGTAATTAAGTTTAAAATATGTTACCTATTTCTCAGAGTCAGTTTAAGGATGTTACCTATATTACAGAGTAAGTTTAAGGATGTTACCTATATTACAGAGTAAGTTTAAAGATGTTACATAGTTCTCAGAGTAAGTTTAAAGATATGAAGTATTTCTCAGAGTAACATTAAACTAAGATCTTACCTATTTCTGAGAGTATTTCCTTCCTCTGGCAACCTTCGCACTTCACCCCTCAGAGGTGGCAGCACCTGCAAGGAATAGACTGTAACAGGTTACACTGCACATTGTGCCAGTGGACTATTGGACAGCGCCAATGGACTGAGAACACACCGCGCCACTGGACTGAGATTACACTGTAACGATGGACTAAGAACACACTGCGCCAATGGACTAAGAACACACTGCGCCAATGGACTGAAAATACACTGTACCGATGAACTGAGAACACACTGCGCCAATGGACTGAGAACACACTGTACCGACGAACTGAGAACACACTGTGCCAATGGACTGAGAACACACTGCGCCAATGGACTGAGAACACACTGTACCGACGAACTGAGAACACACTGTGCCAATGGACTGAGAACACACTGTACCGACGAACTGAGAACACACTGCGCCAATGGACTGAGAACACACTGCGCCAATGGACTGAGAACACACTGTGCCAATGGACTGAGAACACACTGTACCGACGAACTGAGAACACACTGCGCCAATGGACTGAGAACACACTGTGCCAATGGACTGAGAACACACTGCGCCAATGGACTGAGAACACACTGTGCCAATGGACTGAGAACACACCGCGCCAATGAACTGAGAACACACTGCGCCAATGGACTGAGAACACACTGTACCGACGAACTGAGAACACACTGCGCCAATGGACTGAGAACACACTGTACCGATGAACTGAGAACACACTGCGCCAATGGACTGAGAACACACTGCGCCAATGGACTGAGAACACACCACGCCAATGGACTGAGAACACACTGCGCCAATGGACTGAGAACACACTGTACCGATGAACTGAGAACACACTGCGCCAATGGACTGAGAACACACTGCGCCAATGGATTGAGAACACACTGCACCAATGGACTGAGATTACACTGTAACGATGGACTGAGAACACACTGTACCGATGGACTGAGAACACACTGCGCCAATGGACTGAGAACACACTGTACCGATGAACTGAGAACACACTGTGCCAATGGACTGAGAACACACTGTACCGATGAACTGAGAACACACTGTGCCAATGGACAAAGAGCACACTGCGACAATGGACCAAGAACATATCGCACCAATGGACTGATAACACACTGTACCGATGGATTGAGAACACATTGTGCTAATTGACTAAGAACACATTGTACCGACAGACTGAGAACACACTGTGCTAATTGACTAAGAACACACTGTACCAATGGACTGAGAACACACTGTGCTAATTGACTAAGAACACACTGTACCGATGGATTGAGAACACACTGTGCTAATTGACTAAGAACACACTGTACCGATGGATGAGAACACACTGTACCGACAGACTGAGAACACACTGTGCTAATTGGCTAAGAACACACTGTACCGATGGACTGAGAACACACTGTGCTAACTGACTGAGAACACACTGTGCTAAATGACTGAGAACACACTGTGCTAAATGACTGAGAACACACTATGCTAAATGACTGAGAACACACTGTGCTAAATGACTGAGAACACACTATGCTAAATGACTGAGAACACACTATGCTAAATGACTGAGAACACACTGTGCTAAATGACTGAGAACACACTATGCTAAATGACTGAGAACACACTGTGCTAAATGACTGAGAACACACTGTGCTAATGCACTAAGAACACACTCTGCAAATGGACTAATAATTCACGACAGACTATCCACACAAACACGAGGACAGTGGAGAGTATGAGAAGGACAGCATTGCTATGTACCTTCATCCTGCAGAACTTGCGAATGGCGCGGTTGTGCCGACTGGCTTCCACCATACAATGAAGGATTGGCGTCAGTTTCTCCTTCTGACCTTTTCATGGGCCTGTAACAAATACACGACAGAAAAAACAATCTACCTGTCAACTACAACCATACACAAATACACGACAGAAAAACAATCTACCTGTCAACTACAAACCTATATACAAATACATGACAGAAAAAACAATCTACCCTGTCAACTACAACCATATACAAATACACGACAGAAAAACAATCTACCTGTCAACTACAACCATACACAAATACACGACAGAAAAACAATCTACCTGTCAACTACAACCATACTTACAAATACTACAACCATACACAAATGACATGACAAGCAAAATCTACCTACATGACAGAAAAACCAATCTACCTGTCAACTACAACCATACACAAATACACGACAGAAAAAACAATCTACCTGTGCCACACTACAACCATACACAAATACACGACATGAAAAACAATCTACCTGTCAACTACAACCATACACAAATACACGACAGAAAAACAATCTACCTGTCAACTACAACCATACACAAATACACGACAGAAAAACAATCTACCTGTCAACTACAACCATACACAAATACACGACAGAAAAACAATCTACCTGTCAACTACAACCATACACAAATACACGACAGAAAAACAATCTACCTGTCAACTACAACCATACACAAATACACGACAGAAAAACAATCTACCTGTCAACTACAACCATACACAAATACATGACAGAAAAACAATCTACCTGTCAACTACAACCATACACAAATACATGACAGAAAAACAATCTACCTGTCAACTACAACCATACACAAATACACGACAGAAAAACAATCTACCTGTCAACTACAACCATACACAAATACACGACAGAAAAACAATCTACCTGTCAACTACAACCGTACACAAATACATGACAGAAAAACAATCTACCTGTCAACTACAACCGTACACAAATACACGACAGAAAAACAATCTACCTGTCAACTACAACCGTACACAAATACACGACAGAAAAACAATCTACCTGTCAACTACAACCACACAAATACACGACAGAAAAACAATCTACCTGTCAACTACAACCATACACAAATACATGACAGAAAAACAATCTACCTGTCAACTACAACCATACACAAATACACGACAGAAAAACAATCTACCTGTCAACTACAACCATACACAAATACACGACAGAAAAACAATCTACCTGTCAACTACAACCATACACAAATACACGACAGAAAAATAATCTACCTGTCAACTACAACCATACACAAATACATGACAGAAAAACAATCTACCTGTCAACTACAACCATACACAAATACATGACAGAAAAACAATCTACCTGTCAACTACAACCATACACAAATACACGACAGAAAAACAATCTACCTGTCAACTACAACCATACACAAATACACGACAGAAAAACAATCTACCTGTCAACTACAACCATACACAAATACACGACAGAAAAACAATCTACCTGTCAACTACAACCATACACAAATACACGACAGAAAAACAATCTACCTGTCAACTACAACCATACACAAATACATGACAGAAAAACAATCTACCTGTCAACTACAACCATACACAAATACACGACAGAAAAACAATCTACCTGTCAACTACAACCATAAACTACATACCAGCAGCCAACATTTTCATCTGTTTATTGTCTTGTAAACTTGGCGAGAGCAAAGCTTAAAGAGTTTATCTCAACTTACTGGTTTAATTTAAAGAGTTTATCCCAACTTACTGGTGAGAGCAAAGCTACTGGTGAGAGCAAAGCTTTAAGAGTTTATCCCAACTTACTGGTGAGAGCAAAGCTTTAGAGTTTATCTCAACTTACTGGTTTAATTTAAAGAGTTTATCTCAACTTACTGGTGAGAGCAAAGCTACTGGTGAGAGCAAAGCTTTAGAGTTTATCTCAACTTACTGGTGAGAGCAAAGCTTTTAAGAGCTTATCCCAACTTACTGGTGAGAGCAAAGTTTTAAGAGTTTATCCAAAAGTTACTGGTGAGAGCAAAGCTTTAAGAGTTTATCCCAACTTGCTGGTGAGAGCAAAGCTTTAAGAGTTTATCCCAACTTACTGGTGGGAGCAAAGCTTTAAGAGTTTATCCCAACTTGCTGGTGAGAGCAAAGCTTTAAGAGTTTATCCCAACTTACTGGTGAGAGCAAAGCTTTAAGAGTTTATCCCAACTTACTGGTGGGAGCAAAGCTTTAAGAGTTTATCCCAACTTACTGGTGGGAGCAAAGCTTTAAGAGTTTATCCCAACTTGCTGGTGAGAGCAAAGCTTTAAGAGTTTATCCAAAAGTTACTGGTGGGAGCAAAGCTTTAAGAGTTTATCCAAAAGTTACTGGTGAGAGCAAAGCTTTAGGAGTTTATCCAAACTTACTGCTTCAAGGCGGTGCTGCAGAAAGTCCAAGAGGGCCAAAATGGCCTCCATGTTTTTCCCGTCAAACTCGATATCCTTGTTTTCCACGCCCCGAACATCACTCTCATTTAGCGGTGTCAGCAGCTCCTCGTAGAAATCAGTTGGAATGTTGATCAGCAAGTTGACTGTGTGACTGTGGATTAAAGCATATCATAATATCATCACAAAATCAAACTCTCTACAAATTACTCACAGATTACAGCAAATCATGCCATCACACAAAACTATCTGGACAGGGTATTAAAGCAAATCATACCATCGCACAAAACTATCTGTACAGGGTATCACAGCAAATCAAGCAGTCAAACTCTCTACAGCTCTGGGGTCCGTGCAAGTGATGACATAGTACATGTATCTTACAATGACAAAGACAAAGACATTCCGTGCAAGTGATCACATAGTATCTTACAATGAAGTATCAAAGACATGGTACCTAGCCAATACTTCGCACAGACACACAGACAACAACAAAGAGGAATACAGAACATGACAAACTCACTGAAACAGAAATACAAAAAACCCTAACTATAGAGAAATATGTGGTCTACACACACACCATCAACAAAAATAAGTGTTTCTTTCTCTCTCTCTCTCTCTTACACACACACACACACACACACACACACACACACACACACACACACACACACACACACACAGAGGCCACACAGGCACAATATATTTGCATACCTTTTCAGGTCATATTTCTTTTCTTTGGTGGCAGTTCGACACAGCAGCAGATCTCGTAAGATGCTGACGAGCCGCATAAAGTGTGCGTCCTCCTCCTGTACAGAGAGCAGTGGACAGATAATGAACACCACAAACAATATGGCTTGTTACATCACAAGGCAGCAGGTCAGAAATGACCATGACTCACCTGAACCCTAACCCTGTCTACTGGACATAATTAACAGCACAACATCAACACGGCTCCCTACATCACAAGAACTAATGTTAAAACCTGGTGTCTTATCAACAGCACAAACATCAACACGACTCCCTACATCACAAGAACTAATGTTAAAACCTGGTGTCTTATGGTTAATAAGCTGATGACCATTCTGGACCTCACTATCCAAGTAAAGTAAAACTGACGCTTTTCATGTAACGACACTTCCAGACCTCTCTATCCCAGGTAACACTACATACACAAATGTGTCATCTGACATTGGTATGAGAAAAGTAGTAAGTTCATTTGACACGGAGTTAGTAAACACATTCAGGTGAGTATCACCTGGTGGAAAGTGCGACTTTAAACCACTGCCAAATGCTGCAGGAAAGTGGGACTTTAAAGCAATTGCCAAATCCAGTAGGGAGCTCCTTCTCACTGATAAACATTGACTACAGCACAAATTAACCATGGCTGTTCACACACACACACACACACACACACACACACACACACACACACACACAGGATCTGGCATACTTATAAAGAAGACAGCACTTGTATACCTCATCAGCTGATTTTTTCTCCAGGGCCACCGTGAGGTTGAAGAGGATTTTTAGGATCTCACTGCACAGATCTACCTCATGGTCTGACAAAGGCTTGGACAGTTCTTCACAGCCTCTCAAGGTCAGATCAAGGACCTCCATCAGATAGGTGAAGCCATGCAGTTCGTAACGCACACGAGGTCTGAACCAGACAAAACAAATGCTGCTTATGCACAGTTCGTTATGTGCTGGGGCATGTCTACCGTCGAGTGAAGAACTGCTTTTAAAATTTGCCATTTTCAACAGCTAATAATGGCGTGTGTGTGCAGTCATGATTATATGATTAAGTGTGTCTTCTGCCTTTGTGTTATGCCAACAGTTTTAATCGTATGATCAGGCGTGTTGGCCATCTCCTATCACGTACCAATTATAACTATATGATCTAGTGTGTATTCTTCTAAGATCAGAATTATAGTCTTGCATACAAAAGTATGTCGTAACAAAGTGTTAGATTCAAATGTTAGTCTCTTATAGAAAAGAGACTTGGTAATGAACATATCCTATGTCAATGCACGTGGTTAAAACTATCAGCAGAATCAGTGTTCCACACGCACGAACGCACACACACACACAGACGATCAGTAGCAGTGTAAGAAACTGACCTTGTGTGGACACAAGTAGGTAAGGCAGTCAGCAGGAAGAGTATCCTCATGTCAAAGAACTGGAACACAGAACGGTGGTGGATGATAAGACAAACAGGATCTCTCACAGCAATCAGTGAACACAGAACAGGGTGAGTGGTTGGGTGGACATTTAAGAGTTTAACATCCTTTTCCATCACCTGTGGGTGTCGCCTGTGACATAAATTTTCACATATAACTTGTCAATCAGACCAACCATGTATCTCTGACTTGGCATCCGTACACTGACCTCAGCCAGTCGGGATTCAGGTAGCAGGTCAGATGTGAAAACAGTCCACCTGTCACAATTTCATAGATCTATAACCATTTCAGGTTTGTTGTTTCTTTACTACCACTTTTGTTTTCTTTTTTTTTTAACGAAATGGTATGATACAGCAGGTTAAAGTTCAACTTGAGACACACTGTGCAAAAGCTTGCTATCTGAATAATTTCAAACTGATGGCATTAAGTAGTGTAAAGATTATGCGTCACTTGCACAAAACAATAAAACACCAAAACCATGCTTACCTTGACCTCAAACTTGAGTTCTGGGTCACCGTAAAACATGCTTACCTTGACCTCAAACTTGAGTTCTGGGTCACCGTACGTCTTCAGTCTCTGAACTACTCCCTCCACACAACCAGATTTACTGCCAGACATAGAGACACAGATTGACTGCCAGACACAGATTGACTGCCAGACATAGAGACACAGATTGACTGTCAGACACAGATTGACTGCCAGACACAGAGACACATATTGACTGCCAGACACAGAGACACAGATTGACTGCCAGACATAGATTGACTGCCAGACATAGATTGACTGCCAGACACAGAGTGACTGCCAGACACAGATACACAGACTGACTGCCAGACACAGAGACACAGATTGACTGCCAGACAAAGAGACACAGACTGACTGCCAGACACAGAGACACAGATTGACTGCCAGACACACAGACACAGATTGACTGCCAGACATAGATTTACTGCCAGACATAGAGACACAGATTGACTGCCAGACATAGAGACACAGATTGACCGCCAGACATAGAGACAGATTTATTGCCACAACACACAGATTTATTGTCACAACACACATTTACTGCCAGAACACAAAGAATTACTGCTAGATCAAACAGATTTACTGTCAGAACACGCATATTTACTGCCAGAACCAACCAACCAATAAATGGACTGAAAGTGTGCACTGTCCAATGAATCAGCCAAGGTCTTAAAATACAAAACAAAAAAAAACAACAAAAAATCCATACCATAACATACCATACACCATACACCATACACCAAGAGAGTTACCCCTAAACTTGGACATCTTACTACCTAAAATTCTTACCTGCAAAATACTTGTGCTGATGTGCTGTTGAAGATGAGGTTAGAGAGACATTTCTGACCTTCCACCATCACTGCACATGGAGAGACAAGTCCACCAGTCTAATAGTTCAGTGTTGTGAGAATTACCATTAATTAACAATAATAATAATACGAAGAAAGCATACACACACACACGTTCATACAGTCACACATACAGTCAAACATACATACAAGCACGCATACGTACATGCCACCTAGTGCCTCCACAATACTCCCACCCACTGTCTTTACAAAGCTCTCACCCACTGTCCCCACAATACTCCCACCCACTGTCCCCACAATACTCCCACCCACTGTCCCCACAATACTCCCACCCACTGTCCCCACAATACTCCCACCCACTTTCTTTGCAAAGCTCTCACCCACTGTCCCCACAGTACTCCCACCCACTGTCCCCACAATACTCCCACCCACTGTCCCCACAATACTCCCACCCACTGTCCCCACAGTACTCCCACCCACTGTCCCCACAGTACTCCCACCCACTGTCCCCACAATACTCCCACCCACTGTCCCAACAGTACTCCCACCCACTATCCCCACAATACTCCCACCCACTATCCCCACAATACTCCCACCCACTGTCCCCACAATACTCCCACCCACTTTCTTTGCAAAGCTCTCACCCACTGTCCCCACAGTACTCCCACCCACTGTCCCCACAATACTCCCACCCACTGTCCCCACAATACTCCCACCCACTGTCCCCACAATACTCCCACCCACTTTCTTTGCAAAGCTCTCACCCACTGTCCCCACAGTACTCCCACCCACTGTCCCCACAGTACTCCCACCCACTGTCCCCACAATACTCCCACCCACTGTCCCAACAATACTCCCACCCACTGTCCCCACAATACTCCCACCCACTGTCCCCACAGTACTCCCACCCACTGTCCCCACAATACTCCCACCCACTGTCCCCACAGTACTCCCACCCACCGTCCCCACAATACTCCCACCCACTGTCCCCACAATACTCCCACCCACTGTCCCCACAATACTCCCACCCACTGTCCCCACAATACTCCCACCCACTGTCCCCACAATACTCCCACCCACTGTATCTTACCATCCTGATTCCCATTCTGAATTGTGACACTTTCTCCATGTTCACTGGCATAGTATTCAATTCCAGCCAAACGGATGAGCAGACGAAGTGCTCGTTCTGAGGTCAGGGATTCCATGTTAGACTTCTCACGGCTGAAGATTCGGAAAGCCCGCAGACAGGCAATAGATGCTGCTGGGGACAGTTTCTGCTCCAGACGTGATAACAATCCCTCCACACATTTCTGAGAAAAAAACATTGTCACTGAATTACTAAGTGAATTTACTAAGTAATAATCCCTTCTAACATTTCTGACAACAAAACAGCATCACTGAGGGCGCTTGCCGGTTACCCGCTGTGCTACTGCGAGTTGCCTAAATCAAACCTAAATCGACTGTGCTGTTTTCGCTACCATGGCGCAGTTGGCTCAAGGTGTATCAGTATGAAAGATTTTAAACATGTATATATCTGAAGCAACAACTGAGACTCAGAATTATCTTGGATTACTGCACAGGAAAGAAAACTGAACGTCAGATTGAGAGAATAACTGATGTGAAACAGTGACTGCTAACACGCACATGTATTACAAGGTAGGTCATAATCCCACATTTCTGACAACAAAACATTGTCACTGAATCATTATTATCATTTCAAATTTCTAGTAAGAGATCTATACTTTCCTATCAGTATCATTTGTGTACATGTAGCATATATATATGTTACCTCTTTCACTTCAGGTTTCAAGTCTGGAAATGCAAACACCTTTTCATTCTGCAACAAGCCAGACACACTTTCAAGTTTCATACATAAACCCCTAAGTATTAGAGCTACTTGTTATTTATAAGGGGAAGTAAGTAAAACTGAGAGATCTAGATCTAGAAGATGTGTGCTTTGTATTCCATTGGACAAGTCTGCCTTGCCCTACACTGACTACAAACCACAGTGTGGGGGGTTGGGGGGGGGGGGGAGAATTTACCATCCTACCACTGAAACACCTAACAGATCTAAGTCTCAGCTTTACTTACTTCCCCTAATTTCAAATTTACCTGTTTGGGCTCAGTTTTCAGCTTTAGTGATGCCTTTGTTCCTATTCCATATTAAATGTAATTACATAACATTTGGCCAAAGCAGCTGCTCCATCTAAATGACGTAGTCTTTTTCCGCTGAAACCTCCTGCAGAGCTTCAGGGTTGCAACGTCTGCTAGTACTGAAGACACACCAGATTATTCTGGGCAGCCTTTTAGTGCTGGTTGGATGCTGCATCCTTCATGGGTATCACCGCATGCTCACCTGACGAGCGTCCCAATGACTGGACACCATGGTCGTGAGCGTCTAAAACCGCCTAATCATATGGCCTTGAGTGTATTGACCATTTTTCTCCTGGTGGGAGGGGAATGGTGGCCCTATGAATGGCCGTGAAATACCCTTAGAACTGTTAGGTGTATCAGCGGTAGGACGATAGATCCCCCCCCCCCCCCATCCGTGACTCTTGCTGATAAAATTTCGTTAAACTTCGTAAGTGAATAGCTCTGAAACATTGAGAATAAAAAAGAAAGCAACAGTAACTGAACAAATTTAAACGAAAATGGGTTGTGAAATTTCCCCTTCAAGAACCAAGAACGCTCCTATATGTGCGCAAAGCACAGTTTGCGACACACGACATAAACAGTATTCATTACATTTTGACCAGTGTACTACGACGCTCACCTCTGTGTTGAAACGAGTACAGCATCGCTTCCAGGGTCAGTTTCGCTCCAGACATCAGAATCTGCAAGTCGTTTTCAGACAACATGTCTGTAGGAGATTATGTGTGCCCGTGGGCACTCAGAACTTGAAATAAGCATGATGATGGGTAGAAACCTGTTCACTTATTCTATATCTGATGCATTGTACAGACTGTAGATTGCATCCTATGCTCGGGATTTGTACATCGCTTCCACTTCTCATTCATAATCATATCGGTTCTAAAATTAGTTGGTTGTTTTCGGTACAGAACTGTGTTTGTCCCTTTGAAATACCTGAAAACGAATCTAAGCCTTTTCCAACCCGTCTTTTGCCACACAGCCTTTATGTTAACAACAAAAGCACAACACAATAAATTTAAACGTTTAGTCCAGTTTGTGAGGAATTTCTGGTTTGTTGCCTTCAGTCGAGCAGGAGCAAATTCACATGCAGCTATCCGCAGCACCTGCTATACCGGGCCCTCATTGGTTGAATCGTTCACTTGCTACTTCCGGCAGTGAGCAGAACGACATTTTATGTATCTCGGTTCGCAAGGATATCGGACATACTGCTTGTTTGACGCGAAACTCTTCAGCTTTCCAGAGGATGCGAATACCTACTAAAGGCTCGTTTCCATGCATCCGTTTTTGCTGACCGGCAAACCGCATCCGGCAAACCGGCAAACTAACGAACAATAAGAAAAAGAACGACTGTACCCATGTTCCGTTCCGTCAATCCGTTAAATCCGTTTATCTGCCCGTTAACATGTCCGGCAATGGGCGAACGGTTGCTCTTCCGTTCCAAAGCAAAAACGGATTGCCGTGCCGGGTGATGGGAGATAATTCTCGGAGAAAACTCTGTGCTATATTCTCCCGCCATTTTCATTTTTCAGCATGAAGAATGGAAAATACGACGCCGGTGTCATAGAGAAACTTATTAATATTGTGAGGCAACTACAGCAACCATGATATCAAAAACAATATTTGGGAGTCCATCCAGAAGAAAATGAATATGGCTAATGTGACTGGTAAGTTTTGATTTGTATCATCAATTGGCGAAACACCCTGTTGAACACACCCTTGATTGCACTTGGCGGGCCATGCTTGCACACAAAAAAAGGAAAATATGGCGGGAAATCTATTGCACCTCCCAGTTGACGAACAGAGAGGCTGGCGGTATAAACGGTGAACATGGAAGACGATACAGCCCGTCATACGGCAATCCGTTTTTCCAGCAAGTGACGGTTTGACGGATTGACGGATGTCTTTGCCGGTTACATGGAAACGGAACTTTAGCCTATATTGCTTGTGGCAAGCTGGAAAACTGGGTTAAATCCTAGATCAGCGGCGCAAATTCCCAGTGCCAAATGGACTGAAAATTGTCATGCCAAAAGTGTCCTCAGGCATTCCGGAGCACGAATAAAACATGTTTGAGCGAAACAATAAAAAAAATTCCCCAACATTTTTTAGATTTTTTCCCACATCTGCACCCACCTCCATTTGTTTTACACACATCTGCAGCCGTCTCCATCTGTTTCTGAACCTGCTTCCTTTCATCAATTACTAATTCAAAGCCACTCACTCCTACTTATGCTTCACGATCCAGATCCTACTATCACGCCGAAATTGCATGTTTTTGGAAATTCTTTGCCGCTTTCACACGGCGCTCTTTGAAGCTGACAATAAACAGAGGTGGGTGCAGATATGCAGGAAAAAAATTGTCGGGGAAAATTTTTTATTTTTTCGCTCAAACTTGTTTTAATCGTGCTCCGGAATGCACGAGGACACTTTTGGCATGAAAATTTTCAGTCCATTTGGCACTGGGAATTTGCGCCGCTGATCTAGGATTTAACCCAAAAGTGTTCCAATCTGATTTTTTTTTTTTTGATTTTTTTTTTTTGGCTCCCTTGTGTAACAATGGGAGTCTATGTTTTAACCCTCCGTCGTCTGTCTGTCTGTCTGTCTGTGTGTGTGTGTGTGTGTGTGTGTGTGTGTGTGTGTGTGTCCAGAAAACTTTAACGTTGTCATTTTCTCAGAATCTACAAACAGCAGGGACACCAAACTTGGCATGCTGATAGACAACCGCAAGACCTTTCAAAACATATCATTTTGAATGACCTTGACTCAAGGTCAAGGTCACTAAAGCTCTGTTTGAAAATTTTACATTGGCATTTTCTCGTAATCTACAAACACCAGAGGTTTTAGACTTTGTATGATGATAGACATCCATAAGAACTTTACAGATATACATGTGTTCAGTGGCCTTGTGTCAAGGTCAAGGCCGTACAAGCTATTTTTGTGAAACCTTAACATTGGCATTTTCTCAGAAACAACAAAAAGCAGAGGTGCCAAACCTGGCGTGCTGATAGACAGTGATAAGACCTATGCACACATACCATCTTAAATGACCTTGACTCAAGGTCAAGGTCATTAAAACAGTCTGTTGGGAAATTTTACATTTGCATTTTCTCAGAATCTAGAAGGATCAGAAGCCTCAAACTATGTGTGATGATTGTCATTGGCAGCACCTTTACAGACATACCTGTGTTCAGTGACTTTTAGTCAAGGTCAAGGCCATGCAAGCCTTTTTTTGGAAACTTTAACCTTGGCATTTTGTTCATAACAACAAACAGTAGTGGCACCAAACGAGGCATGATGATAGACAGCAATAAGACCTACCTTTCTGAATGACCTTGACTGAAGGTCAAGGTCATTAAAGCTGTCTGTTATGAATTTTAACATTACTGTTTTCGGGGGAACTACAAATACTAGAGGCATCGAACTTGGCATGATAATAGACATTGATGAGATCTCATTTGAATGACCTTGACCAAAGGTCAAGGCCATACAAACTGTTTCGGGGAAAATTGTAATATTGCCAAGGACTCAGAGCGCCAGAGACACTTTACTTGGCATGATAATGGATAGTAATAAGAGCTTTACATACATACTCTTGTGAATGACCTTGACCTGTGTCACAAGGGAGCCGTGGAGGCTTCTGCCTTTCTAGTTTTTTTTTTTGCAGGCAAGTGGAAGCATAGCAGACGAAAGCATCATGACTGTCCTCTCTCGCTCTCTCACACACTTGAACTTACGTTCACAAAGATTCTCCCACCCCCAACACACACACACACACACACACACACACACACACACACACACACACACACACAA
The DNA here is from genome assembly GCA_018292915.2 of Batillaria attramentaria. Lineage (NCBI taxonomy): Eukaryota > Metazoa > Mollusca > Gastropoda > Batillariidae > Batillaria > Batillaria attramentaria. The sequence goes on along the minus strand of JACVVK020000578.1, from coordinate 69,772 downwards.
CAACAACAACAACAACAACAACAACAACAACTAAATACCACTTCTACTGCAAATTTATGTTTTTAATTTGTATTTCCAGAGACATCTGGTTATGAATGTTATCGTGTATCGTATACATATACATTACTCTGATTTTCTTGTATAAGATTAAAATAAACATCATTTGTACATGAGAGACCAGTCTGCCTGCTAGAGAATCATACGCATTTAAAAAATCAAACACAACCATAACATAGTGACGACTGAATTAATAATAATTATAAGAATAAATGTTTGTATGGCACATTTCTTTAAATAAAACTCAATGCACACACGCACATTTTACAACAAAGGACAGAAATACACTGGTGAAACTGCCTAGTTAGGCTAGTTATTTATGGCCTCAATTAAATCTGCCAGCCAGTTACAGAGCACCCAACACAACAGAGTGTAAAAAAATAGTGTTTACAAAAGAAAACACAGTGAATGATTGCGAGTATAGATGCTACAGGTGTAAGGTTTCAAGAAATGCCTGCACTGAAAAAGCAAAAAACAAAAACCCAAACCTAGCTAAAACATGACAAATTTGCGGATATGTGCTGCATCTACATGGTAACTGATTTGAAATACAGAGCTTAGAGAAACATATTGAACACATACATGTACATCTATCGGTGGACCGTGTGTATGTACATGCAGTTTCAATGTCACAACACTGCTGGACTATCCCTGCATGACTGGCACTCGTCAACATCCAATGTACAAGTACCATCACACCTGTAGCAGACGACCGGAAGTACTGTCTGACCCACGTGATCGGAACAACCAATGAGGGCCCGGTATAGGGTGCTGCAGATAGCTGCATGTGGCAAATTCATTCAGTGTGTGCAGCATGCAGATTCATCAAAAGGCAATGCTAGCCCCTACTTGAGGTAGGCCCAAAATGAGCCTACCTGAGGTAGGCGAAAACGTCAACTTGAACCAACCAGAAACGACCTTGGTTCGCGTCGCGTTTTGACGAATCTACTGACAACTTGAATTGCTGAAAACAACGGAACCACACAAGACTGGAGGTTAGCAGTATGAATAGACTAGACTGAGGTCAAGGGTTCGATCCCAAATCAATGGAGGTTCAGGTTACACTGACCCGGGTTAATAAGGCAGTTTAGAAGTAAGACTGAATCAGAGACACATAGAGACATGCATGTACATAGAAAGTCTCTCTAGGCGTTCGCATGGGTTAGGGTTGTCGTCCGGTAGGGGCTCATCTCTGTTACCCCCCCCCCCCCCCCCAACTGAAAACAAGGCCAGCTATAGTGACTAAGTATGGTTATACTTTACTTTTGTAAAAGCATGGAAACAAACAATATTTTACATTCAGAGGGGATTGAACATTTACACAAAATAAAAAAAAACAAACGAACGAAGATGCCACATCGCCAACATCAGATTGATTACTGCAATGTTACTGAGGATAAGTACAAATTTTATTTGAACTTGTTTCGTGTATGTCCTCTCAGTTTTCACCATCACCGTTATTTCCATTTTTGTATGGTTATTTCCCTGTTTTTAAGTATGACCTTCTCCACCCCCCCCCCCGCCCCCCCCCCCCCCCAAAAAAAAAAAAAACGGAAATAAATTATAAATAATAACAAGTATTACCAATTTAAGGCGGGGCAGGAGGAGGGGCGACAGTGAAGATACGTATGTGCATGTCCTGAGTTACTTTTGTAGTCTTTGTGTGTTTTCGGGGTAAGATGGGCTGGCTACAGTCCTCAGTCCCGAATATCCAAGACAACTCAAAATAGAAATGTGTAAGAATTCCTCAGAAGTCCCAAAAATGCACTTGATAAGGGGCAAAATTTCTGTCGTTCTTGGCGTAACTTGAAGGGTAGTCTTTTGTGTCGTTCAATTTCATTAGTTGTGCTCCCGGTGAGGCACCAATGAATGGAGGCGTATTGGAAGACGGGGGTCCTACTAAACTATGCCAGGCAAATGTAACTGATGTATGCCAGGGTATGTCCAGATCAGTGCGAGGTCATGCTAGGGCATGACTAGGCTACGGGCAAAGGCCCGAAGAAAAAAGGATGCCGTTTTAGATGAAAATTACTACAAATCTGTAAATTCAAACTTCACATCGGATCAAATCTGCACTGAAAACTAAACACTAGTAATAACCACTACTGAGATTAAAAAAAACAAACAAACAAACAAAAAACTAAGGCTTTTGGACAGATGCAAAAAGGTAGTTTATTGGGGAAAGGCAAGCATGCCTAAGTCTCCCATATCCACTTCTCATCTCTCTCTCTGCTCCCCTCCCCCCCCCCCAAAAAAAACAAAAAAAACAAAACAACAACAACAAAAAAAACAACAACAACAACAATGAAACAAAAACACACACACACACACACACACACACACACACACACACCGTCAGTATCTGGGATGGGTCTATGTGGGATGGGTCTATGTGGGATGGAGTCTACATGTATCTGGGATGGGTCTGTCTGGGAAGGGGTTTTATGGGATGGGTCTCAGTGAGGGGGGTCTCAGTGGGAATAAACCCATGCACGTATGCCCTGGCATAAACTTGATCACATAGGCCCTAGCATGCCCTGGCATAAACTCACATAGGCCCTAGCATGCCCTTGCAATCCCTGGCATGACTCTGAGCTCTTAAAGACAAAAATTCAAAACACACACACAGCACACACACACACACACACACACACACACACACACACACACACACCTAAAACGTGTTTTGTCCTTTGTTACGTATTTTTTAGCAGTATGTTTTAGGTGGCTGCTAGCTTCACGCTCGTGATGACAAGCGACCAGGCATGGGCTACGTACCAGAGATGCTTACATGTATGTCAAGGAAAACACTATATTTTCCTGTTGATCGAATAAAACGCTGTAGGCAACACCCGCCAACGCATCAAAATTCCCCCCCCCCCCCCAAAAAAAAAAAAAATCCCCACGCACAGATCAGCCAGAGTCAAGTGTGGGCTGATTTTAAAGAGATTCCAATATTCCGTTTCTTTGCAATGACTGCAGCGACCCCCCTTCCCCTACTCCTCTGGAGTCTGCTAGCCAGTCAGCCAGTACACAGCTGCGCATGAACACAAGTAGTCCACAGGCTGGGCCAAAAGTAAGGCTCATTTTCAGTGTTGTCAAACTCACCTGGCATGGATCTTACTCACCAAACCAATGAACACCCCCAAACTGTCATTTTTCACACCAAAAAATATTTTGAAAACAAGCTAAACCTTCAGACTGTAGAGGAGTTACCGGTCCTGGCATGCCCTGGTATATGACTTACGCCCTGGCATAGTTTAGTAGGACCGGAAAACAGTGACAGAAAAGGGGAGGTAATAGTGAATAGGCTTTACCACGAAAGGACATTCGGTAAGAAAACAAAAACTGAAATATTCCATTTTGTGAATTAGGGGAAGTATTTATGATTGTTTTTAGCCGTAATCTGTAGAGCGATGGCTGTATTTACATTGAATATATCGTCTTACCTTGGTACAGCTGCTCGATAGAGTTCATGTGATGGGTCCATCAACATGGCAAACAACATTAAGTTTGGACTAGCATTTTGGTAGAAAATATCTGTTACAACTGCAGATTGTGTTCATGTTGTCTTAGAGCAACTGCAGAGGTGTGTGATTGCTATCTCACTTTAACATGATTAAGGAAACCCGAGAATCACATTTTAACGGTAAATGATACAGTGACATGGTGACCAAGGCCACCTACCTTCTGAAGTTTTGCTGAAGTGGTAACACTAACAGGGGTATGATCAGCGTGTTCTGACCGTGTGCTTCAAATATTTCTTTCACACAAGTAAACATGAGAACAGCGTATTCCTGCTTTCGTGAACGTTACTTTGTGTTTACGCACCTTGTAAAGTGGAACAGTGTCTGTATTATACACTTTGATTTTGTTCAATTTTATGACATGCTGCAAGAAAATGGCTGAACAGGCAAACATTTTCGCTGAATAAGTCGAAGAGATATTCAGGAAGCGTATGGTTTGTGAAACGTTCTTAATTTACCTCGTGACATGATGCAGGACTCCTGCACAGTTGTTTTACAACACTCAGGATTTCCACCCAGATTTAAAGTGAATGGTGATTTCTGGTTGTCGAAGTAACTGAATTGTCAGTCTCAAAATGTAAAAAGTTTTGTATTGCTTTCATTTCTGGCAGTGTGGCTTGGTCAGATTAGGAGTCGACATTCTGTACAAAGAGCATGTAATAAACTAGAAACGGCAAACTGCTAGATTCCAGCTGGATGCGGCAAACACCGGTACTGATAGAAATGAAATTAATTCAAAACTTCTTATGTTCTTTTAGTCTGACAATTCAATTACTTGATTGAAAACAATTGCCTTTGAAGTTTAAGTTCAGCAGGAAATCGGGAATGTTGTAAAATAGCTGTGTGGCAGTTGGGTATTGCGTGACTTGATAAATTTGGAATGTTTCACATACTATAAGCTTCCTTAATTAATATCGTTTGACTATTTCTGCATAAATTTTTGCCCTTTTGTCCATTTTCTTGCATGCTGTGCCCAAAACAAAAATGCCTACCAAAACTTTTGTGATGCTGCTCAAGTTCGTCCAAGCGTAGCATTTCCAGATGCGATCAAAATCTTTTTACTTTTTTTTTTAAAAGCAGTTACATTGCCTTCATTGCCATATAAATCAAAAGGTTTTTTTTCCATTGGACCTCAGCAGGAAACTATGAATGTAATAAAAATGGAACGTTTTTGAGTGCGTCAAGTGTCTCCGTAAAATAGGAAAGTTTTTTATCGATTGTGACGTTACTTACTCTGCCAGAAATTGTGAACTTGTGACCATTTTCTTGCATACAATGCCAAAAATAAATTTGTCAAGTTTGTGTGTGACTGTGTGAGTGTATAACTGCAGGCTGTATAACTGCAGACTGTATAACTGCAGGCTGTATAACTGCAGGCTGATTCCAGTGCAGACAAAAAGCAAAGTACAGTAGTATTACACTGGTGCAATGGGCCGGCGAGGAAGAAGACAAGTGCTGCAATTGGACACCGTGTCCACTTCCCATCAGTCAAGTAAGTATAGGACCTAAAGGTTCGGCTGTCCCTAGTCCTTCCCCTAGCCCTAACTATGCTGACTCCAGCATGTCCTCTTTCTGTTAGTCAAGTATAGTGTAGAATAGATTCAGCTGTCCCTGGTCCTAGCCCTAACACTACTGATGATGGCATGTCCACTTCCCATCAGTCAAGTAAGTACGAATAGGACCTATAGGTTCGGCTGTCCCTAGTCCTGCCCCTAGCCTTAACTATGCTGACTCTAGCATGTCCTCTTTCTGTTAGTCAAGTAAATAATATATAGTGTAGAACAGATTCAGCTGTCCCTAGTCCTAGCTGTAACACTACTGACTATAGCATGTCCACTTCCCATTAGTCAAGTGTGTTATAGAACAGATTCAGCTGTCCCTAGTCCTATCGCTAACACTACTGACTGTAGCATATCCATGCACTTCCCATTAGTCAAGTGTGTTATAGAACAGATTCAGCTGTCCCTAGTCCTATCTCTAACAGTAACACTACTGACTATAGCATGTCCACTTCCCATTAGTCAAGTGTGTATAGAACAAATTCAGCTGTTCCTAGTCCTATCGCTAACAGTAACACTACTGACTATAGCATGTCCACTTCCCATTAGTCAAGTGTGTTATAGAACAGATTCAGCTGTCCCTAGTCCTAGCTCTAACTCTACTGACTATAGCTATACAGGTCCGGATCAGTCAGTTTTCAGGGAGGGATGGTGAATTTTTTATTTTATTTTATGTATTTATTTATAAATTTTTTTTTTTTTTTTTTGCCTATTGCCCGGGTCGTGTAAAAGGCCAAACAGAAGAACCGATGTTTTTGAGTTTCTAACTGTTGTTATATACAGCACTAAAACACAAGCGTTACAACTCAGTTTTAAACAGTTATTTACAGTTTGATGCTACTGCTTAGGGGGTGGGGGGTGGGGGGTGCTGTAGTACTAAAGCCCCCCCCCCCCTCCCCCCCTTGGATCCGGCCCTGATATATGTTCAGTTGGTAACAACCTGAAAACAACATGATGAACATTCTTCTCTGAATAAAATTATCTTTTCATGAGCTGTGATATATTTGCTGAATGTAAATTGTAATGCAAAGGAAAGTTGGGAAAACATTCTTATAATTTTTGTTTATCATTTCTCTCTTTAAACAACAAAAACAGTACTGTACTTCAAAACTTGTTTTTATAATTTTATTTTATGCTAAATATATATATATATATACAGTCGAACCTGCCAAGGCGGTCACCTGTATAAGCCATGCCACTGTCTAACCTGGTCACCCCACAGGATCCCCTGACATGCTAACTGTTGATATGCCACCCTGGATAACCCGGTCACACCTGTCTAAGGCGGCCAGTTTGGCCCCGTCCCACGGGTGACCGCCTTACACAGGTTTGACTGTACATGTATGTACATCCTTGTTGATGTACCATGCCCTTTTGTCTGCCTTGAGTGGTTGAGACCATATACTGATATAGAGTACCAGGAGTCTAACCTTTCTCTTGATAATCAGTAGTGTGTACCAGGAGTCTTACCTTTCTCTTGATGATCAGTAGTGTGTACCAGGAGTCTAACCATTCTCTTGATGATCAGTAGTGTGTACCAGGAGTCTAACCTTTCTCTTGATGATCAGTAGTGTGTACCAGGAGTCTTACCTTTCTCTTGATGATCAGCAGTACATACATGTAGTGTGTACCAGGAGTCTAACCTTTCTCTTGATGATCAGTAGTGTGTACCAGGAGTCTAACCTTTCTCTTGATGATCAGTAGTATCTACCAGGAGTCTAACCTTTCTCTTGATAATTAGTACATGTATGTAGTGTGTACCAGGAGTCTGACCTTTTTCTTGATGAGTGTGTACCAGGAGTCGAAACCTTTCTCTTGATGATTAGTACATGTAGTGTGTACCAGGAGTCTAACCTTTCTCTTGATGATTAGTACATGTAGTGTGTACCAGGAGTCTAACCTTTCTGTTGATGATTAGTACATTTAGTGTGAACCGGGAGTCTAACCTTTCTCTTGATGATTAGTAGTATGTAGTGTGTACCAGGAGTCTAACCTTTCTCTTGGTGATTAGTGCATGTAGTGTGTACCAGGAGTCTAACCTTTCTCTTGATGAGTGTGTACCAGGAGTCTAACCTTTGTCTTGGTGATTAGTACATGTAGTGTGTACCAGGAGTCTAACCTTTCTCTTGATGAGTGTGTACCAGGAGTCTAACCTTTGTCTTGGTGATTAGTGCATGTAGTGTGTACCAGGAGTCTAACCTTTCTCTTGATGAGTGTGTACCAGGAGTCTAACCTTTGTCTTGGTGATTAGTACATGTATGTAGTGTGTACCAGGAGTCTAAATTTCTCTTGATGAGTGTGTACCAGGAGTCTAACCTTTCTCTTGGCGATAAGTACATGTAGTGTGTACCAGGAGTCTAACCTTTGTCTTGATGAGTGTGTACCAGGAGTCTAACTTTTCTTGATGAGTGTGTACCAGGAGTTTCTCTTGATGAGTGTGTACCAGGAGTCTAACCTTTCTCTTGGCGATAAGTACATGTAGTGTGTACTAGGAGTCTAACCTTTTTCTGCATGATTAGTAGTTTTTGAAAACATAATTATACGTGTAGCTGGGTGTGGAAGAGGTTTCTGCTCTTGTCTGTTGTACACTAGTAAAGTATTGTACATGTATGTGTTTTGTACACTACGTGTATTAAAATGTATGTGCATGTGTTTTGTACACTACTAATATATGTATGAATGTATGTGTGTTACACTACTGAAGTATCTATATATATGTGTGTTGTACGCTATTAAAAGTATTGTACATGTATGTGTTTTGTACACTACTAATATATGTATGAATGTATGTGTGTTGTACACTACTGAAGTATATATATATGTGTGTGTTGTACGCTATTAAAAGTATTGTACATGTATGTGTTTTGCAGGACGCTATGGTTTTCAGCCTCAGGAAGGTGAGGAAAAGAAAAAACCAGTCTGGTGGTGGTGAGTTATAGTACTTATACTATAGTTTTTGTCTCCTTCCTTCTGGCAACTATGGCAAAGTCCAGCACCCAGTTCCTACAGTGTTGAAACTGAAAAGTAGGCATACGTGTAATAGATTATGATGTGGCTGTCATATATATATATATATATCCAAAATGTGTTCATGCAAGCATGACTGTACCATCAAAGGTGACCAACACCTAGATCTGCCCGTCTTACCCAGCTTGGCAAACTTGACTAACACCTAGATCTTGGCAAACTTGACTAACACCTAGATCACCTCTGTCTGTCCTGTCCACACGTGACAGTTACCCCAAAACAGCCTATTGAATCCAGTGTGATACTTGAACCTAAATTCAGTTGTTGTATCCAGGTGCGAGTTACAGACTGTCATATGTGTTTGTTTATTTCACATGTCTCCAAACTGAAAACAATTGTCAAGATCATGACAATGGTCACTTAGAAACTTTTTAATGACGAGATGAAGGCTGAATATAAAGGGTGCATCTTTGTGTGTGCAGCATCAAATCCGTTGCTGAATCTGGTGGGACAATACAACAGTGACTCAGAGGAGGAAGATGAACAAGAGGATACCCAGGACTCTCCAGTTAGACCTGGGTAAGTGGTGTAGACCTAGTATACAGATACTGAGGACTCTCCAGTTAGACACCGAGTGTGTAGTGTGTAGTGAGGACTCTCCAGGTAGACACCTGGTGAGTGTGGTAGATGTAGTTACAGATACTGAGGACTCCGGTAGACACCTGGGTGAGTGTGGTAGACCTTGTAGTATACAGATACTGAGGACTCTCCAGGTAGACACCTGGGAGAGTGTGGTAGTGTGTAGATACTGAGGACTCTCCAGGTAGACACCTGGGTGAGTGTGGTAGACCTTGTAGTATACAGATACTGAGGACTCTTCAGGTAGACACCTGGGTGAGTGTGGTAGACCTTGTAGTATACAGATACTGAGGACTCTCCAGGTAGACACCTGGGTGAGTGTGGTAGTGTGTAGATACTGAGGACTCTCCAGGTAGACACCTGGGTGAGTGTGGTAGACCTTGTAGTATACAGATACTGAGGACTCTCCAGGTAGACACCTGGGTGAGTGTGGTAGACCTTGTAGTATACAGATACTGAGGACTCTCCAGGTAGACACCTGGGTGAGTGTGGTAGTGTGTAGATACTGAGGACTCTCCAGGTAGACACCTGGGTGAGTGTGGTAGACCTTGTAGTATACAGATACTGAGGACTCTCCAGGTAGACACCTGGGTGAGTGTGGTAGACCTTGTAGTATACAGATACTGAGGACTCTCCAGGTAGACACCTGGGTGAGTGTGGTAGACCTTGTAGTATACAGATACTGAGGACTCTCCAGGTAGACACCTGGGTGAGTGTGGTAGTGTGTAGATACTGAGGACTCTCCAGGTAGACACCTGGGTGAGTGTGGTAGACCTTGTAGTATACAGATACCAAGGACTCTCCAGGTAGACACCTGGGTGAGTGTGGTAGTGTGTAGATACTGAGGACTCTCCAGGTAGACACCTGGGTGAGTGTGGTAGACCTTGTAGTATACAGATACTGAGGACTCTCCAGGTAGACACCTGGGTGAGTGTGGTAGTGTGTAGATACTGAGGACTCTACAGGTAGACACCTGGGTGAGTGTGGTAGTGTGTAGATACTGAGGACTCTCCAGGTAGACACCTGGGTGAGTGTGGTAGACCTTGTAGTATACAGATACCAAGGACTCTCCAGGTAGACACCTGGGTGAGTGTGGTAGTGTGTAGATACTGAGGACTCTCCAGGTAGACACCTGGGTGAGTGTGGTAGACCTTGTAGTATACAGATACTGAGGACTCTCCAGGTAGACACCTGGGTGAGTGTGGTAGTGTGTAGATACTGAGGACTCTACAGGTAGACACCTGGGTGAGTGTGGCAGTGTGTAGATACTGAGGACTCTCCAGGTAGACACCTGGGTGAGTGTGGTAGACCTTGTAGTATACAGATACTGAGGACTCTCCAGGTAGACACCTGGGTGAGTTTGTGTAGTGTGTAGATACTGAGGACTCTCCAGGTAGACACCTGGGTGAGTGGTGTAGACCTTGTAGTATACAGATACTGAGGACTCTCCAGGTAGACACCTGGGTGAGTGTGGTAGTGTGTAGATACTGAGGACTCTCCAGTTAGACACCTGGGTGAGTGGTGTAGACCTTGTAGTATACAGATACTGAGGACTCTCCAGGTAGACACCTGGGTGAGTGTGGTAGTGTGTAGATACTGAGGACTCTCCATTAGACACTTGACGTGTGTGGGTATTGCACATGTAATGTTGTAAATGGGTTGTGCAGGAAGTATGTACAGTAAATTAGGTTGTTTGATTTTTCCACTGTCCTAGTATTATTGTTGTCATGGTTATTACCATGTTAGGGTCTGTAACCTTTAGTCATTGTTTGTTTCTTTTCCATTCAGACTCAGAGCTGGCAGGTGCACCTGTGCCAAAACCCAATCATCCGGGTGACAACTCCTCAGTGGAAAAGATGTCCGACTCCAAGACAGTAGTACACGGGGCCTCCAACTCCAAGACAGCAGTTGATGAGGCGTTCGACTCTGGGACAGCAAAAGATGGAAGTCTGGACTCACAAGTTGCCAGCTTTCTTGCTGTGAGCATGGAATACACGTCGTCATTCCTAAATCATATTAACATTTAGGTTGTTCTCCATAGAGTTCACGCGAAGAGTCATCATTTCAAAATCATGGTCATATCTAGGTCATTCTACATAGAATCATGGTCATATTTAGGTCGTTCTACATAGAGTTCGTACAAAGATGTCATCATTCCCAAATCATGGTCATATTTATTATATTTGATGCCTTTCCCAAAGCATGTGTAATAATGAGTATTGAATAAGGCGCTTTTCCCAGTTTCATGATCGGCTCAAAGCGCCGCAAACTGGACCCAACACGCACGCTCACGTGAATCACACGCATTCTTTCACACGCTGGACATAAACACATTACAATCACATGGGTCAGCTCAGCTATTTAAATTTCAGCATTTAGAATTGCGTTTATTTTTCAAATTTGGTGAGCTGAACATTTCCAAAGCAGAGGGGGAGGAAGCCGGAGTGCCCGGAGAGAACCCCCGGCGATCGGCCCGAATAAACGATGCCACATATGAATTCTTTGCCCCGAGTGGGACTCGAACCCCTGACCTCTCGCATTGGGTGACAAGTCTCTTAACCTCTAGACTCACCGACCAAGTTCACACAAAGATGTCATCATCCCCAAAGCATGGTCATATTTAGGTCGTTCTGCGTAGAGTTCACACAAAGATGTCATCATTCCCAAATCATGGTCATATTTAGGTCATTTTATGTAGAGTTCATACAAAGATGTCATCATTTCCAAATCATTTTCATATAGGTCGTTCTCACAAACATCATCATTCATTCCCATTGTTGGCATTAACACTAACATGATTGTGTTCCATCCACCCGTCAGGAGATCGAGTCCATCTCCACAGAGCCGAGTCAGACACAAGAGAATGGGCATACAGATCACAGTGATGTTCAGACCACTCACACTCACAACAGTGACCTGGGTTTCATCATTAAGCCCGATGCCACATCCGTCTCCTCAGACAAAAGTGACCACAGGGTCAGAAGCACAACAGGCAGCGCCTACAGGTCCATGTTTGTCAAGGGAGAGTCAGAGTTTGTGCGCTCAGATGATGGTGGTGACAACGACAGAGATGGAAATGTTCTGAACCCTGATGAGGAATTGCCTAAAGGTACTAGAGTGCTGACGACACTAATCCTGTGATGTGACTGACGTACTAACTGTCTGATGTAGAGTACTGACGGTACTAACTGTTCCTGTCTGATGTAGAGTACTGACGGTACTAACTGTTCCTGTCTGATGTAGACTACTGATGTACTAACTGTTCCTGTCTGATGTAGACTACTGACGGTACTAACTGTTCCTGTCTGATGTAGAGTACTGACGGTACTAACTGTTCCTGTCTGATGTAGAGTACTGACGGTACTAACTGTTCCTGTCTGATGTAGACTACTGACGGTACTAACTGTTCCTGTCTGTAGAGTACTGACGGTACTAACTGTTCCTGTCTGATGTAGAGTACTGACGGTACTAACTGTTCCTGTCTGATGTAGACTACTGACGGTACTAACTGTTCCTGTCTGATGTAGACTACTGACGGTACTAACTGTTCCTGTCTGATGTAGACTACTGACGGTACTAACTGTTCCTGTCTGATGTAGACTACTGACGGTACTAACTGTTCCTGTCTGATGTAGACTACTGACGGTACTAACTGTTCCTGTCTGATGTAGAGTACTGACGGCACCAACTGTTCCTGTCTGACGTAGACTACTGACGGTACTAACTTCCTGTCTGATGTAGACTACTGATGGCACTTAACTGTTCCTGTGTGATGTAGACTACTGACGGTACTAACTGTTCCTGTCTGATATAGACTACTGACGGCACTAACTGTTTCGGTCAAATCTGTACTAATTTTGTGCTAGGCAATGATGGTTGGTGTACATGTACCCCTGTTAACAGAAAGGGCGTTAAACCCCTAAGCACCCACCCCCAACCAACTGTTTACTGTAACTGAATAGGGACAAGGCCACACAGTAATATTATTACTGGAACACTGTTACCAAGTTTTGTGCAAGACTGTTTGATCTATAGCGTAAACTATTGACAGACAAGTTTAGTTTATGTAGGACTATGTTTGATCCATAGTGTAAACTGTTGACAGACAAGTTTATTTTGTGTAAGACTGTTTGATCTATAGTGTAAACTGTTGACAGACAAGTTTATTTTGTGTAAGACTATGTTTTATCCATAGTGTAAACTGTTGATAGACAAGTTCATTTTGTGTAAGATTATGTTTGATCCATAGTGTAAATTGTTGACAGACAAGTTTATTTTGTGTAAGACTATGTTTTATCCATAGTGTAACTATTGACAGACAAGTTTATTTTGTATAAGACTACGTTTGATCAATAGTGTAAACTATTGACAGACAAGTTAATTTTGTGCAAGACTATATGTGATCCATAGTGTAAACTGTTGACAGACAAGTTTATTTTGTGTAAGACTATGTTTGATCCATAGTGTAAACTATTGACACTAATGACAGACAAGTTTATTTTGTATAAGACTATATGTGATCCATAGTGTAAACTGTTGACAGAGCCAGTTAGCGAATGGCAGATGGTACAGGATGAGGCCACACAGTACTATTACTACTGGAACACTGTCACTAACGAAGTGACCTGGGAGATTCCTCCAGACTATACTCAGTTCCTGCTGCTCTACAAGGAGTATGAAGAACGTCTGGCCAAGATTCCACAAGACAAACTGCGGCGACTGCAGCAGAAGGCCGAGATAAAGAAGTGAGTAAGAACTAAGATAGCAGCAACAGTGGCTGCACGGAATATTTATCTTCCACATGTTGATTACCGTAGTGGTGAAGTCTCACTCTCTGACACAGTCAGTATGATAATGAAGTTTGTAGATCATCCCCAGATATGATTTTCTGTGGCTTTCATGTCGCTCAAATGAGGTGACTGTCGATTTGCTGAGAGAGATGAAGTTTCTTCTAGTAACCTATGTTGTACATTTTTCTCTTCCTAAATACCTTGTTAGCCCTGGGTTTTCCATCTACCTGTTTTATGTAATACCTTGTGAGGCCTTAGTTTTCCCTCTATTTTCCCTATATAATACTGTATACATTGTTTTCCATCTACCCGTTGTACGTAATACCTTGTGAGGCCTTAGTTTTCCCTCTATTTTCCCTATATAATACTGTATACATTGTTTTCCATCTACCTGTTGTGTGTAATACCTTGTGAGGCCTTAGTTTTCCCTCTATTTTCCCTATATAATACTGTATACATTGTTTTCCATCTACCTGTTGTATGTAATACCTTGTGAGGCCTTAGTTTTCCCTCTATTTTCCCTATATAATACTGTATACATTGTTTTCCATCTACCTGTTGTATGTAATACCTTGTGAGGCCTTAGTTTTCCCTCTATTTTCCCTATATAATACTGTATACATTGTTTTCCATCTACCTGTTGTATGTAATACCTTGTGAGGCCTTAGTTTTCCCTCTATTTTCCCTATATAATACTGTATACATTGTTTTCCATCTACCTGTTGTATGTAATACCTTGTGAGGCCTTAGTTTTCCCTCTATTTTCCCTATATAATACTGTATACATTGTTTTCCATCTACCTGTTGTATGTAATACCTTGTGAGGCCTTAGTTTTCCCTCTATTTTCCCTATATAATACTGTATACATTGTTTTCCATCTATCTGCATGCTATATGATATTCTATGTATAATAAGTGATTCAACTTAGCCTGTATAGTGATTCAACATTAGCCTGTATAACAAGTGATTCAACATTAGCCTGTATAACAAGTGATTCAACATTAGCCTGTATAATAAGTGATTCAACATCAGCATGTATGATAAGTGATTCAATTTTAGCGTGTGTAATAAGTGATTCAACTTTAGCGTGTGTAATAAGTGATTCAACTTTAGCGTGTGTAATAAGTGATTCAACTTTAGCATATATGATAAGTGATTCAACTTTAGCGTGTGTAATAAGTGATTCAGCAAGAGGATGAATCAAGTGAATGTGTGTATGTGGGTTACAGGCAAATGAAAGAGAGTCAGAAGTCAGCCTCGTCTACCAGTGGGTCATCAGAGAGCATTACTTCTCTCCACACTCCCTGTTCACAGCCCAAGTCTAGCAAGACATCAGAACCTGTCACAGTTTGTGAACCAACTGTAACATTGGACGCGACGTTAGAGAAAGAAGTGGAGCATGTACAGCATGGCCCACTGTTGCCAGCCTCGGGGAGCCAGTCCATGCAGACGGCCAGGGAGTCGGTTAAACAGGTTGATGTGGGGTCAAGGACCTTGTCTGTGACATCATCACTACCTGCTGACACTGACAGACAGCCTGAGTCAATGTCACTGTCAGTAGCAGCCCCGCATCCTACTGTCAGTGCCGATGTCATCATCAGTGAAGTGTTGATGTCATCAGGCAGTGCTGCCACCACCACACTTGTTCCAGAAACAAAGGGGGATAAATTACAGGGCAGTGTTGAAGCAGGAAACTTGCCACCACAGTCCGTGACAGAGACGCCAGAACCAGTGGACAGAGTAGAACCAGTGGACAGAATAGAACCAGCGGACAGAGTAGAACCAGCGGACAGAGTAGAACCAGAGGAAAATGTTGATGATGATGACCTTGACATGGACTTTGATGACATTGATGACCTTGATCGTGCCCTTGAGAAAGCTCTGGAGAAGAAACTGGAGAAGAAAAAGGTGCGAGCATTTGTCCACTTGGAGGCTGAGCTGTTGAAACTATTAACAATTCTTGTGATAATGACAGTGATGATACTGATAATAGACTTATCTGTCTAGTGTTTGCAGGCTGAGCTGTTGAAACTGTTGTCTTGTGGTAATGACAGTGATGATATTCATAACAATAATGTTATGCATAAAGTTGTGTTTTAGTATTGGCAGGCCGAGCTGTTGAAACTGTTAACTTGTGATAATGACAATGATAATATTAATAACAATAATGTTATGCGTAAAGTTAATGAATGTCTTAATGCTGGCAGGCGGAGCTGTTGAAACTGTTAACTTGTCCTGTGATAATGACAATGATAATATTAATAACAATAATGTTATGCATAAAGTTAACGAATGTCTTAATGCTGGCAGGCGGAGCTGTTGAAACTGGATGGCGAAAAGCCAGGAACTACTGTTGATCAACCCTCCTGTCCGCAACCTACTGACGAAAAACTGTCAACTGTCAGTCTCAAACCAGACAGAGAAAATACCACAACTGTCAGTCACAAGTCAGACACAGAAAATACAACTGTCGGTCACACGTCAGACACAGAAAATACAACTGTCAGTCACAAGTCAGACACAGAAAATACTAGGACTCACCTTGAACAACAGGTGAGGCAAGTTTCTCCAGCTGTCGTGCCACAAGTGACACAGAGGGAGACAGATGAGAACAGAGTTACATTGCCTACAACAACAAAACGATCAGCAGCTGGGACAGAATGTGTGGAACCAGTTGAGAAGAAAGCCCGTCTTGTTGCCTATGATGCTGGTGAGTGTAGCACTAGTAGTCCTGACATCACGTGTCAAGTGTGCAAATGCACCAAGTCGAGTATTGTTGTGTGGCACTGTTTGTACCCCAAATGTTGCTGTACATAAGCAATATCCAGTATCGGCAGTACATGTAGTAGTGATGAAAGTTGTTTTGTGTCCTTCGGCGGAGGGTGGTGATGAAAGTTGCCTTGTCCTTTGCTGACCACGTCTCTCTTGCACTCTGCTCTCTGCATTGGCTTCTAGTTCTACTCTCTCAAAGAATGAAGTACAAGATCTGCACCCTCTGCTACAAATACATCCAGAACTCTACAAGATCTGCACCCTCTGCTACAAATACATCCAGAACTCTACAAGATCTGCACCCTCTGCTACAAATACATCCAGAACTCTACAAGATCTGCACCCTCTGCTACAAATACATCCAGAACTCTACAAGATCTGCACCCTCTGCTACAAATACATCCAGAACTCTACAAGATCTGCACCCTCTGCTACAAATACATCCAGAACTCTACAAGATCTGCACCCTCTGCTACAAATACATCCAGAACTCTACAAGATCTGCACCCTCTGCTACAAATACATCCAGAACTCTACAAGATCTGCACCCTCTGCTACAAATACATCCAGAACTCTACAAGATCTGCACCCTCTGCTACAAATACATCCAGAACTCTACAAGATCTGCACCCTCTGCTACAAATACATCCAGAACTCTACAAGATCTGCACCCTCTGCTACAAATACATCCAGAACTCTACAAGATCTGCACCCTCTGCTACAAATACATCCAGAACTCTACAAGATCTGCACCCTCTGCTACAAATACATCCAGAACTCTACAAGATCTGCACCCTCTGCTACAAATACATCCAGAACTCTACAAGATCTGCACCCTCTGCTACAAATACATCCAGAACTCTACAAGATCTGCACCCTCTGCTACAAATACATCCAGAACTCTACAAGATCTGCACCCTCTGCTACAAATACATCCAGAACTCTACAAGATCTGCACCCTCTGCTACAAATACATCCAGAACTCTACAAGATCTGCACCCTCTGCTACAAATACATCCAGAACTCTACAAGATCTGCACCCTCTGCTACAAATACATCCAGAACTCTACAAGATCTGCACCCTCTGCTACAAATACATCCAGAACTCTACAAGATCTGCACCCTCTGCTACAAATACATCCAGAACTCTACAAGATCTGCACCCTCTGCTACAAATACATCCAGAACTCTACAAGATCTGCACCCTCTGCTACAAATACATCCAGAACTCTACAAGATCTGCACCCTCTGCTACAAATACATCCAGAACTCTACAAGATCTGCACCCTCTGCTACAAATACATCCAGAACTCTACAAGATCTGCACCCTCTGCTACAAATACATCCAGAACTCTACAAGATCTGCACCCTCTGCTACAAATACATCCAGAACTCTACAAGATCTGCACCCTCTGCTACAAATACATCCAGAACTCTACAAGATCTGCACCCTCTGCTACAAATACATCCAGAACTCTACAAGATCTGCACCCTCTGCTACAAATACATCCAGAACTCTACAAGATCTGCACCCTCTGCTACAAATACATCCAGAACTCTACAAGATCTGCACCCTCTGCTACAAATACATCCAGAACTCTACAAGATCTGCACCCTCTGCTACAAATACATCCAGAACTCTACAAGATCTGCACCCTCTGCTACAAATACATCCAGAACTCTACAAGATCTGCACCCTCTGCTACAAATACATCCAGAACTCTACAAGATCTGCACCCTCTGCTACAAATACATCCAGAACTCTACAAGATCTGCACCCTCTGCTACAAATACATCCAGATCTACAAGATCTGCACCCTCTGCTACAAATACATCCAGAACTCTACAAGATCTGCACCCTCTGCTACAAATACATCCAGAACTCTACAAGATCTGCACCCTCTGCTACAAATACATCCAGAACTCTACAAGATCTGCACCCTCTGCTACAAATACATCCAGAACTCTACAAGATCTGCACCCTCTGCTACAAATACATCCAGAACTCTACAAGATCTGCACCCTCTGCTACAAATACATCCAGAACTCTACAAGATCTGCACCCTCTGCTACAAATACATCCAGAACTCTACAAGATCTGCACCCTCTGCTACAAATACATCCAGAACTCTACAAGATCTGCACCCTCTGCTACAAATACATCCAGAACTCTACAAGATCTGCACCCTCTGCTACAAATACATCCAGAACTCTACAAGATCTGCACCCTCTGCTACAAATACATCCAGAACTCTACAAGATCTGCACCCTCTGCTACAAATACATCCTCTCTCTACAAGATCTGCACCCTCTGCTACAAATACATCCAGAACTCTACAAGATCTGCACCCTCTGCTACAAATACATCCAGAACTCTACAAGATCTGCACCCTCTGCTACAAATACATCCAGAACTCTACAAGATCTGCACCCTCTGCTACAAATACATCCAGAACTCTACAAGATCTGCACCCTCTGCTACAAATACATCCAGAACTCTACAAGATCTGCACCCTCTGCTACAAATACATCCAGAACTCTACAAGATCTGCACCCTCTGCTACAAATACATCCAGAACTCTACAAGATCTGCACCCTCTGCTACAAATACATCCAGAACTCTACAAGATCTGCACCCTCTGCTACAAATACATCCAGAACTCTACAAGATCTGCACCCTCTGCTACAAATACATCCAGAACTCTACAAGATCTGCACCCTCTGCTACAAATACATCCAGAACTCTACAAGATCTGCACCCTCTGCTACAAATACATCCAGAACTCTACAAGATCTGCACCCTCTGCTACAAATACATCCAGAACTCTACAAGATCTGCACCCTCTGCTACAAATACATCCAGAACTCTACAAGATCTGCACCCTCTGCTACAAATACATCCAGAACTCTACAAGATCTGCACCCTCTGCTACAAATACATCCAGAACTCTACAAGATCTGCACCCTCTGCTACAAATACATCCAGAACTCTACAAGATCTGCACCCTCTGCTACAAATACATCCAGAACTCTACAAGATCTGCACCCTCTGCTACAAATACATCCAGAACTCTACAAGATCTGCACCCTCTGCTACAAATACATCCAGAACTCTACAAGATCTGCACCCTCTGCTACAAATACATCCAGAACTCTACAAGATCTGCACCCTCTGCTACAAATACATCCAGAACTCTACAAGATCTGCACCCTCTGCTACAAATACATCCAGAACTCTACAAGATCTGCACCCTCTGCTACAAATACATCCAGAACTCTACAAGATCTGCACCCTCTGCTACAAATACATCCAGAACTCTACAAGATCTGCACCCTCTGCTACAAATACATCCAGAACTCTACAAGATCTGCACCCTCTGCTACAAATACATCCAGAACTCTACAAGATCTGCACCCTCTGCTACAAATACATCCAGAACTCTACAAGATCTGCACCCTCTGCTACAAATACATCCAGAACTCTACAAGATCTGCACCCTCTGCTACAAATACATCCAGAACTCTACAAGATCTGCACCCTCTGCTACAAATACATCCAGAACTCTACAAGATCTGCACCCTCTGCTACAAATACATCCAGAACTCTGCCCCATCCTACCTGTCTGATTTGTTGGAACTCTACACTCCCTCACGTTCCCTCCTGTCTTCATCCGATACTCTGATATTCAGAATCCCACGTCGGTACTAAACTTTCTTCTGTTGGCTCTCGAGCCTTCTCCTACGCTGGTCCAAAAGCCTGGAATTCTCTACCTCTTTTGCTCCGCCAGTCAACCTCCCTCGAAACCTTCAAAACAAATCTAAAAACCTACCTGTTTCCATCTCAAAGCACCGTCTAACCTGCCTCCGTCTTTCTCCATCTCGTTGTTAAGTACCATACATGCAGTTGCCCTGGCCCTGAACCTTGACTTTTATCTGTACCTTTACCTGTACTTTTAGCGCTTAGAACTGCCTTAAAGTAGATAATTATATAGCGCTGTAATCTCAGATTACAGATTACTGGTACAGATAATCTCAGATTACAGCGCTATATATAAATAATTTATTATTATTATTATTATTTTGTGTGTCCTTTGGCTGAGGGTGGTAATGAAAGTTGTTTTGTGTGTCCTTTAGTTGAGAGTGATGATGAGGGTGGTGACGCTTTGCCCACTACAAGCAGGATGGCGTCACAACCAGACAACATGGCCACAATGACAGCTGAGGGAGATTTCAGCAGTGTCTTGCCCACCCCACCACCAGAAAGAGTGGACAACTTGGTAAAGTGATTTTCATGTACTAGTAATAATAATAATAAGTGACAATTGTATAAGCGCTTTACTCTTTGACATCGGCGAGCTTGGCCAGTGACCTACTTCCCCTGCTGACGCGGCATTGCAGCTGCTGGCCATTTAGGATGACGCGAATCAGGTTCGCGGCTCGGTGCTACGGCTGTTGAGCAGTGACGCGAACCGGTTCGCGTCCCGATTGCGTAAAGGTTTAACCAGTTTCTTGAATCGGCTCAAAGCGCCGCAAACTGAACCAACACGCATTTCTCACGTGAATTGCACGCATCGCACCGGACATCAACACATTACAATCACGTGGTGTGAAGGGAGAGCTGAGCCTGAGCTATTTAATTTTCAGAAGTAGAATTGCATGCATATTCAAATTTTGTGGGCTGAACATTTCCAAAGCAGCAGGAGGAGGAAGCCTGGAGTAACCATAGAGAACCCCTCATGATCGGCCCAAATCAACGGTGCAAAGTATGAGAAAGAAAAATTCTTTGCCCCGAGTGGGACTCGAACCTGATCTCTCGCATTGGTGGTGATGTCTCTTAACCCACTAGACCACCGTCCACCCCATGGACATGGACATTACATTGACAGGGATACTGTACAGCGGAAGTCTTCACAGGAACAGTCTTGACATTCAAGTGTTGAACTGAATCCTTGAATTGGCTCTTCATCTGTCTCTTCTGACAACTGTTTTTAGTCCAGTGCCTGTAGTAAAGCCCACGTGTGTTCCTCAGGCGGAGCTACAGAACATGGCCGACATAGCACTGGACAAACTGGCGTTCCTAGAGGTGACCACAAAGGGCTTGACCCCTCTACAGATCACTCTCGTCCAACTGCAGGTCAGTGACAGGTTACAAGTTATCACAGGTGTGTGTATGTCAGTGACAGAGTTTATCACAGGTGTGTGTATGTGACAGGTACAAGTTATCACAGCTGTGTGTATGTCAGTGACAGAGTTTATCACAGGTGTGTGTATGTTGACAGGTACAAGTTATCACAGCTGTGTGTATGTCAGTGACAGAGTTTATCACAGGTGTGTGTATGTGACAGGTACAAGTTATCACAGCTGTGTGTATGTCAGTGACAGAGTTTATCACAGGTGTGGTGTATGTGACAGGTACAAGTTATCACAGCTGTGTGTATGTCAGTGACAGAGTTTATCACAGGTGTGTGTATAGTGACAGGTACAAGTTATCACAGCTGTGTGTATGTCAGTGACAGAGTTTATCACAGGTGTGTGTATGTGACAGGTACAAGTTATCACAGCTGTGTGTATGTCAGTGACAGAGTTTATCACAGGTGTGTGTATGTGACAGGTACAAGTTATCACAGCTGTGTGTATGTCAGTGACAGAGTTTATCACAGGTGTGTGTATGTGACAGGTACAAGTTATCACAGCTGTGTGTATGTCAGTGACAGAGTTTATCACAGGTGTGTGTATGTGACAGGTACAAGTTATCACAGCTGTGTGTATGTCAGTGACAGAGTTTATCACAGGTGTGTGTATGTGACAGGTACAAGTTATCACGTGTGTGTGTGACAGGTACAAGTTATCACAGGGTGTGTGTGTGTGTGTGTGTGTGTGTGTGTGTGTGTGTGTGTGTGTGTGTGACAGGTAGAGGTTATCACAGGTGTATGTATGTGAGTGACAGAGTTTAACACAGGTGTGTGTATGTGAGTTGGTGGGTGTGTGGGGTTTAACGTTCCTTTTCCACCACATAAGGGTGATATCAAAGACAGGGCAATGATGAAACAGCCAGCACAAATATGTGGCCCAGCCGGGAGTTCATGTGAGTGACAGGTAGGGGTTATCACAGGTGTGTGTATGTGAGTGACATGTAGAGGTTATCACAGGTGTGTGTATGTGAGTGACAGGTAGAGGTTATCACAGGTGTGTGTATGTGAGTGACAGGTAGAGGTTATCACAGGTGTGTGTATGTGAGTGACAGGTAGAGGTTATCACAGGTGTGTGTATGTGAGTGACAGGTAGAGGTTATCACAGGTGTGTGTATGTGAGTGGACAGGTAGAGGTTATCACAGGTGTGTGTATATAGTCAGGCCACTAGCAGGACAGTGGGTCTGAATGCGTCCTAGCACGTCTGTGCCCAGTGTCGGGCACTAGCAGGACAGTGGTCTGAATGTGTCCTAGTGCATCTGTACACAGTGTCGGGCACTAGCAGACAGTGGTCTGAATGTGTCCTAGTGCATCTGTACACAGTGTCGGGCACTAGCAGGACAGTGGTCTGAATGTGTCCTAGTGCATCTGTACACAGTGTCGGGCACTAGCAGCACAGTGGTCTGAATGCGAAGCAGGACAGTGGTCTGAATGTGTCATAGCGCATCTGTACACAGTGTCGGGCACTAGCAGGACAGTGGTCTGAATGCGACCTAGCGCGTCTGTGCCCAGTGTCGGGCACTAGCAGGACAGTGGTCTGAATGCGACCTAGCGCGTCTGTGCCCAGTGTCGGGCACTAGCAGGACAGTGGTCTGAATGCGACCTAGCGCGTCTGTGGCCCAGTGTCGGGCACTAGCAGGACAGTGGTCTGAATGCGACCTAGCGCGTCTGTGCCCAGTGTCGGGCACTAGCTGGACAGTGGTCTGAATGCGACCTAGCGCGTCTGTGCCCAGTGTCGGGCACTAGCAGGACAGTGGTCTGAATGCGACCTAGCGCGCCTGTGCCCAGTGTCGGGCACTAGCAGGACAGTGGTCTGAATGCGACCTAGCGCGCCTGTGCCCAGTGTCGGGCACTAGCAGGACAGTGGTCTGAATGCGACCTAGCGCGCCTGTGCCCAGTGTCGGGCACTAGCAGGACAGTGGTCTGAATGCGTCCTAGCGCGCCTGTGCCCAGTGTCGGGCACTAGCAGGACAGTGGTCTGAATGCGACCTAGCGCGCCTGTGCCCAGTGTCGGGCACTAGCAGGACAGTGGTCTGAATGCGACCTAGCGCGCCTGTGCCCAGTGTCGGGCACTAGCAGGACAGTGGTCTGAATGCGACCTAGCGCATCTGTGCCCAGTGTCGGGCACTAGCAGCACAGTGGTCTGAATGTGTCGTAGCGCATCTGTAGCCAGTGTCAGGCACAACAGAACAGTGGTCTGAATTGTCTTTGTGTGTCTGTACAAAGTGAGTACTTAATAGACACAGACACATCTCAGGCACTAGCGTGTCTGTACCCAGTGTCAGGCACAACAGAACAATGATCTGAATTGTCTTTGTGTGTCTGTACAAAGTGAGTACTTAATAGACACAGACACATCTCAGGCACTAGCGTGTCTGTACCCAGTGTCAGACACTATCAGAACAATGGTCTGAATTGTCTTTGTGTGTCCAGGCACTGATGTGAGTGTGTCATGCTGTATACAGACTAACAGGATTGTTTCATTTTGTGTGCAGACACGTCTTCGGGACTGGCAGGATGGTGGTCTGAATGCTGAATACTTCTTTCAACGCATGTCGGAGGTCAATGGTCTGTTGGAGCAGTACGAGAGTGCGGCGGTTCCGCCTGTGCTGGGCCTGCCACTGGGACAGGTATGGACATTTACACCTGTCTTGCTGCTGCTGTTGCTGCTGTCATCATGTTCTCTATGTTCACCACCATACCTCCAACAGCTTCACCGCCACCAGTGCGACCACCCCGTGTGTACGGACCAAACCCCCCCCTTCTCACAGCCACCTTGTTCATGTGGATCATGTAGACACCAGGGTGGGCAAAAAAAACACCCTAAATGTATCCAGGACCAAAACACCCCTTCTCACTCGGGTGGTTCATGTAGACTTTAGGGTGGGCAAAACGACTACCCCACGTATATGGACCAAAACACCCCTTCTGACTGGGGTGGATCATGTAGACACTTCTGACTGGGGTGGATCATGTAGACACTTCTGACTGGGGTGGATCATGTAGACACTTCAGTCAGCAGTCATGTTGAGTGGGGAATGATTCGTCAGGTGTCATGAACTGGGAATGATGAATGGCAAGAACACCCCTACATCTGTTTCCCATGAGTACAGAACTGGCACACCCACACGCTCCCTCACACACCCTCGATGGCAAAATTGTTTCTTTCATGATTTTGGCATTGAAATAAGATATGAGTGTAGGGACCTGGTTAATGTTAAGGCAGGTTGTTATAAAACACTGTGTCAGATGTCCCTAAAGGAAAGCAGGTCAGGTCAGGTCAGGTCAGGTTGAAACAGCGTGTAGAGTAGAATGATGGTCCATACATATGTCGTGGATAGAACGTGTACAGTAACAGTAGAACGGTGGTCTTGTGGCTGTGGGTCGTGGTTGGGGTGTGGTGAGCACTACTTTCTCCTTCATGCCAACAGTCCACACATGTGGTGATGTGTTGACTGTAACAAATGGCTTGTATGATACTGGGATCAAGTGAACAAAATGACAAAGTAGGGATGGAAAGGGTGACATCACTCTCCTCAAGTTTCCATGAACAACGCTTCTCTCCCCTGCTGTGCTGCTACACGTGGATCCAGGGGGCCAACTCTGGAAACCTAGTGGTGAGTTGTGAGGTTAGCTTTTCCTGATATTTTCTTTCTCATTATTTTGTAGTTGATCAGTTAGCAAGAAGCTCATGTATTTTTGATATTTTCTGAAAATCAAATATGGAGTCACTGTATGCAGCATGAATAGTGAAATCTTCCTGTGAAATGTATTATTGAAGACTAAGCAAAGGTTACTGGGTATTTACTGTGTATAGGGACAATAGTGTATAGAGTGAAATGTTCCTGTGAAAGTATTGAAGACTAAACTGTGTAGGGACAATAGTGTATAGAGTGAAATGTTCCTGTGAAAGTATTGAAGACTAAACTGTGTAGGGACAATAGTGTATAGAGTAAAATGTTCCTGTGAAAGTATTGAAGACTAAACTGTGTAGGGACATTAGTGTATAGAGTGAAACGTTCTTGTGAAAGTATTGAACACTAAACTGTATAGGGACAATAGTGTATAGAGTGAAACGTTCTTGTGAAAGTATTGAACACTAAACTGTAGAGGGACATTAGTGTATAGAGTGAAATGTTCCTGTGAAAGTATTGAAGACTAAACTGTATAGGGACAATAGTGTATAGAGTGAAATGTTCCTGTGAAAGTATTGAAGACTAAACTGTGTAGGGACATTAGTGTATAGAGTGAAATGTTCCTGTGAAAGTATTGAAGACTAAACTGTATAGGGACAATAGTGTATAGAGTGAAACGTTCTTGTGAAAGTATTGAAGACTAAACTGTATAGGGACAATAGTGTATAGAGTGAAACGTTCTTGTGAAAGTATTGAAGACTAAACTGTGTAGGGACAATAGTGTATAGAGTGAAATGTTCCTGTGAAAGTATTGAAGACTAAACTGTATAGGGACAATAGTGTATAGAGTGAAATGTTCCTGTGAAAGTATTGGACTAAACTGTGTAGGGACATTAGTGTATAGAGTGAAATGTTCCTGTGAAAGTATTGAAGACTAAACTGTGTAGGGACATTAGTGTATAGAGTGAAACGTTCCTGTGAAAGTATTGAAGACTAAACTGTGTAGGGACATTAGTGTATAGAGTGAAACGTTCCTGTGAAAGTATTGAAGACTAAACTGTGTAGGGACATTAGTGTATAGAGTGAAACGTTCCTGTGAAAGTATTGAAGACTAAACTGTGTAGGGACATTAGTGTATAGAGTGAAACGTTCCTGTGAAAGTATTGAAGACTAAACTGTATAGGGACAATAGTGTATAGAGTGAAACGTTCCTGTGAAAGTATTGAAGACTAAACTGTATAGGGACAATAGTGTATAGAGTGAAACGTTCCTGTGAAAGTATTGAAGACTAAACTGTATAGGGACATTAGTGTATAGAGTGAAATGTTCCTGTGAAAGTATTGAAGACTAAACTGTATAGGGACAATAGTGTATAGAGTGAAATGTTCCTGTGAAAGTATTGAAGACTAAACTGTGTAGGGACATTAGTGTATAGAGTGAAACGTTCTTGTGAAAGTATTGAACACTAAACTGTATAGGGACAATAGTGTATAGAGTGAAACGTTCTTGTGAAAGTATTGAACACTAAACTGTAGAGGGACAATAGTGTATAGAGTGAAACGTTCTTGTGAAAGTATTGAAGACTAAACTGTATAGGGACAATAGTGTATAGAGTGAAATGTTCCTGTGAAAGTATTGAAGACTAAACTGTATAGGGACATTAGTGTATAGAGTGAAATGTTCCTGTGAAAGTATTGAAGACTAAACTGTGTAGGGACATTAGTGTATAGAGTGAAATGTTCCTGTGAAAGTATTGAACACTAAACTGTATAGGGACAATAGTGTATAGAGTGAAACGTTCTTGTGAAAGTATTGAAGACTAAACTGTATAGGGACAATAGTGTATAGAGTGAAACGTTCTTGTGAAAGTATTGAAGACTAAACTGTGTAGGGACAATAGTGTATAGAGTGAAATGTTCCTGTGAAAGTATTGAAGACTAAACTGTATAGGGACAATAGTGTATAGAGTGAAATGTTCCTGTGAAAGTATTGAAGACTAAACTGTGTAGGGACATTAGTGTATAGAGTGAAATGTTCCTGTGAAAGTATTGAAGACTAAACTGTGTAGGGACATTAGTGTATAGAGTGAAACGTTCCTGTGAAAGTATTGAAGACTAAACTGTGTAGGGACATTAGTGTATAGAGTGAAACGTTCCTGTGAAAGTATTGAAGACTAAACTGTGTAGGGACATTAGTGTATAGAGTGAAACGTTCCTGTGAAAGTATTGAAGACTAAACTGTGTAGGGACATTAGTGTATAGAGTGAAACGTTCCTGTGAAAGTATTGAAGACTAAACTGTGTAGGGACATTAGTGTATAGAGTGAAACGTTCCTGTGAAAGTATTGAAGACTAAACTGTATAGGGACAATAGTGTATAGAGTGAAACGTTCCTGTGAAAGTATTGAAGACTAAACTGTATAGGGACAATAGTGTATAGAGTGAAACGTTCCTGTGAAAGTATTGAAGACTAAACTGTGTAGGGACATTAGTGTATAGAGTGAAATGTTCCTGTGAAAGTATTGAAGACTAAACTGTGTAGGGACAATAGTGTATAGAGTGAAATGTTCCTGTGAAAGTATTGAAGACTAAACTGTATAGGGACAATAGTGTATAGAGTGAAATGTTCCTGTGAAAGTATTGAAGACTAAACTGTGTAGGGACAATAGTGTATAGAGTGAAATGTTCCTGTGAAAGTATTGAAGACTAAACTGTGTAGGGACATTAGTGTATAGAGTGAAACGTTCTTGTGAAAGTATTGAAGACTAAACTGTGTAGGGACATTAGTGTATAGAGTGAAACGTTCTTGTGAAAGTATTGAAGACTAAACTGTGTAGGGACAATAGTGTATAGAGTGAAATGTTCCTGTGAAAGTATTGAAGACTAAACTGTATAGGGACAATAGTGTATAGAGTGAAACGTTCCTGTGAAAGTATTGAAGACTAAACTGTGTAGGGACAGTAGTGTATAGAGTGAAACGTTCCTGTGAAAGTATTGAAGACTAAACTGTGTAGGGACAATAGTGTATAGAGTGAAACGTTCCTGTGAAAGTATTGAAGACTAAACTGTGTAGGGACATTAGTGTATAGAGTGAAATGTTCCTGTGAAAGTATTGAAGACTAAACTGTGTAGGGACATTAGTGTATAGAGTGAAATGTTCCTGTGAAAGTATTGAAGACTAAACTGTATAGGGACAATAGTGTATAGAGTGAAATGTTCCTGTGAAAGTATTGAAGACTAAACTGTGTAGGGACAATAGTGTATAGAGTGAAATGTTCCTGTGAAAGTATTGAAGACTAAACTGTGTAGGGACAATAGTGTATAGAGTGAAATGTTCCTGTGAAAGTATTGAAGACTAAACTGTGTAGGGACAATAGTGTATAGAGTGAAATGTTCCTGTGAAAGTATTGAAGACTAAACTGTGTAGGGACAATAGTGTATAGAGTGAAATGTTCCTGTGAAAGTATTGAAGACTAAACTGTGTAGGGACAATAGTGTATGGAGTGAAATGTTCCTGTGAAAGTATTGAAGACTAAACTGTATAGGGACAATAGTGTATGGAGTGAAATGTTCCTGTGAAAGTATTGAAGACTAAACTGTGTAGGGACAATAGTGTATGGAGTGAAATGTTCCTGTGAAAGTATTGAAGACTAAACTGTGTAGGGACAATAGTGTATAGAGTGAAATGTTCCTGTGAAAGTATTGAAGACTAAACTGTGTAGGGACAATAGTGTATAGAGTGAAACGTTCTTGTGAAAGTATTGAACACTAAACTGTATAGGGACAATAGTGTATAGAGTGAAATGTTCCTGTGAAAGTATTGAAGACTAAACTGTGTAGGGACAGTAGTGTATGGGAGTGAGATCACCAAGTTTGGCATGGTAGACAGTGATAGATCTATACACAGTGATAAGATCTTAGTAGGCAAACCCTTTCACATGCCTTTGACTGAAGGTTAAGGTCACACTAGCTGAATAATGTTCAAGAAATTAAGAAAACAAAAAGGGGGGTGGGGGGGGGGGCAGTTGAGAGTAGAAACAAAATATT
Source organism: Batillaria attramentaria (assembly GCA_018292915.2). Taxonomy (NCBI): domain Eukaryota; kingdom Metazoa; phylum Mollusca; class Gastropoda; family Batillariidae; genus Batillaria; species Batillaria attramentaria. The sequence continues at coordinate 40,590 of JACVVK020000578.1, read as the reverse complement.
TACCATCTCTGAATTGTCATACTGTTAACAGTGATGTTTGTTCAAACAGTGTGTTGCATTTCTAGATCTGTAGGGACAATTCATATGAGGAATTAACAATTTGTTAACATCTGGAAGTTCTGTAGGGACAATTCATATGAGGAATTAACAATTTGTTAAGATCTGGAAGTTCAGAAGTGACCTCCCTTGTTTCCCTGTCAGAGTCTCTGAGTGGCAGTGTTCTGTCTTGTATGGTTATTCTTGCAAACTTGCTGCTGACAATTTCTGGAATGTCATACACGTGAGCTTGAAAAGGCTGCTGCCTACTTAGTTTTAAAAATACAACAGTTCGTGTAAGGAAAACGGAGTTGTTATGTTGATAAAGAATGTTACGATATGCATCTGATCATTCATTACAGGTTCAAGGACAAGAGGCTGCAGTATTGTGGAAGTTGTGTATAACCATGTTTGCCATCATTTTCTCTTCTTTACCACCGCTATGTTGCAGGATTTTCCACAAGTTTGTTGTTGTTGTTGTTGTTGTTGTTGTTCAAAAAGCAGAAGGGATTCACAGTTGTTGTGCTTTTATCAGGTAGAAACTGTTGCCGTTGGCCCTGAGTATTGGCGTACTGGTGTTTATGTGTTGGCTGCCTTTTTATGAAACATAGGGCTGCTTTGATTACAACTGTCAGTGTTTGTGCTGAAGATCCAAGGTGAGAGAACAGTTCAACACATGGGTAGCCCCGGCTAATCTTACACAAAGATGTTCCAGCTTTGGCTGACTCACAGTTCACTGTCCAGGGAGATGTTCCAGCTTTGGCTGACTCACAGTTCACTGTCCAGGGAGATGTTGCAACTTTGGCTGACTTACAGTTCACTGTCCAGGGAGATGTTGCGACTTTGGCTAACTCACACTTCAGAGAGATGATCCGGGCTTTGGCTGACTCACAGTTCACTGTCCAGGGAGATGTTGCGACTTTGGCTAACTCACACTTCAGAGAGATGATCCGGGCTTTGGCTGACTCACAGTTCACTGTCCAGGGAGATGTTGCGACTTTGGCTAACTCACACTTCCGAGAGATGATCCGGGCTTTGGCTGACTCACAGTTCACTGTCCAGGGAGATGTTGCGACTTTGGCTGACTCACAGTTCACTGTCCAGGGAGATGTTGCGACTTTTGGCTAACTCACAGTTCACTGTCCAGGGAGATGTTGCGACTTTGGCTGACTCACAGTTCACTGTCCAGGGAGATGTTGCGACTTTGGCTAACTCACACTTCAGAGATGATCCGGGCTTTGGCTAACTCACAGTTCAGAGAGATTTGCCAGCTTTGGCTGACACATTCCAGAGAGATATTCCAGCTTTGGCTGACTCGCAGTCCACAGTCCAGAGAGATGTTCCACTTTGGCTGACTCATGGTCTACAGTCCAGAGAGATGTTCCAGCTTTGTCTGACTCACGGCCCAGAGAGATGTTCCAGCTTTGGCTGACTCACAGTCCAGAGAGATGTTCCAGCTTTGGCTGACTCACAGTCTACAGTCCAGAGAGATGTTCCAGCTTTGGCTGACTCACAGTCCAGAGAGATGTTCCAGCTTTGGCTGACTCACAGTCAAGAGAGATGTTCCAGCTTTGGCTGACTCACAGTCTACAGTCCAGAGAGATGTTCCAGCTTTAGCTGACTCACAGTTCACAGTCCAGCACTGCCACAGTTATGTTATGTTCACCAGAGGCAGCTTCCTTCACAAACAACATGTACACCAGAGGCAGCTTCCTTCACAAACAACATGTACACCAGAGGCAGCATTCTTCATAAGTGAATTCATGTGTTCCTTGAGACATGACGTGATCCGTGAGCCATGATGTGTGAAGACTAGCAACAAGAGTAAAGCAACAATGTTACACATCAGTCAACAGGCCATTGGAATAAAACTTGTCTGCAAAATCTTAGTGTACCTTTGTCTTGTTTATTTTCTCTGTTCCGCCTTTTGCACTATGATTGGTTAGTGTTTAGGGTTGTTTCATGACCAAGTGTGTGTGTGGGTTACTGACTGTTGTCGGTGTGTGTGGGTTACTGACTGTTGTCGGTGTGTGTGGGTTACTGACTGTTGTCGGTGTGTGTGGGTTACTGACTGTTGTCGGTGTGTGTGGGTTACTGACTGTTGTCGGAGGCGTAGGTTGTCACTACTGTACATTCATGTACTTTAAACAAACCAGTGTCATATGATGTTGAGATTGTGTTTCACATGTGTTTGAGATGTAGGTGTGACATGGAGAGTGTTGGGTGTGTTTGAGATGTATGTGTGATACGGCGAGTGTCTGTTGGGTGTGTTTGAGATGTATGTGTGATACGGAGAGTGTCTGTTGGGTGTGTTTGAGATGTATGTGTGATACGGAGAGTGTCTGTTGGGTGTGTTTGAGATGTGTGTGTGTGATACGGAGAGTGTCTGTTGGGTGTGTTTAAGATGTATGTGTGATATGGAGAGTGTCTGTTGGGTGTGTTTGAGATGTGTGTGTGTGATACGGAGAGTGTCTGTTGGGTGTGTTTGAGATGTGTGTGTGATACGGAGAGTGTCTGTTGGGTGTGTTTGAGATGTATGTGTGATACGGAGAGTGTCTGTTGGGTGTGTTTGAGATGTGTGTGTGTGATACGGAGAGTGTCTGTTGGGTGTGTTTGAGATGTGTGTGTGTGATACGGAGAGTGTCTGTTGGGTGTGTTTAAGATGTATGTGTGATACGGAGAGTGTCTGTTGGGTGTGTTTGAGATGTGTGTGTGTGATACGGAGAGTGTCTGTTGGGTGTGTTTGAGATGTATGTGTGATATGGAGAGTGTCTGTTGGGTGTGTTTGAGATGTGTGTGTGTGATACGGAGAGTGTCTGTTGGGTGTGTTTGAGATGTATGTGTGATACGGAGAGTGTCTGTTGGGTGTGTTTGAGATGTATGTGTGATACAGATAGTATCTGTTGGGTGTTTTTTTAGATGTATGTGTGATATTGAGAGTGTCTGTTGGGTGTGTTTGTGATGTATGTGTGATATTGAGAGTGTCTGTTGGGTGTGTTTGTGATGTATGTGTGATATTGAGAGTGTCTGTTGGGTGTGTTTGAGATGTATGTGTGATATTGAGAGTGTCTGTTGGGTGTGTTTGTGATGTATGTGTGATATTGAGTCTGTTGGGTGTGTTTGAGATGTATGTGTGATATTGAGAGTGTCTGTTGGGTGTGTTTGTGATGTATGTGTGATATTGAGAGTGTCTGTTGGGTGTGTTTGTGATGAATGTATGATACGGAGAGTGTCTGTTGGGTGTGTTTGAGATGTATGTGTGATACAGATAGTATCTGTTGGGTGTTTTTTTAGATGTATGTGTGATATTGAGAGTGTCTGTTGGGTGTGTTTGAGATGTGTGTGTGTGATACGGAGTGTGTGTTTTGGGTGTGTTTGTGATGAATGTATGATATGGAGAGAGAGAGGGAGAGTGGAATGTATGTGTGACATAAAGAGAGTGTTTCAAGTGTACAGTATGTGTGATATGTAGAGAGTGTTTGAGATATAAGTGTGGTATTGCGAGAGTGAGATGTTTGTGTGATATGGAGAGAGAGAGTGAGATGTTTGTGTGATAATTATGGAGAGAGAGAGAGAGATGTATGTGTGACATGGAGAAAGTGTTTCAGGTGTACAATATGTGTGATACAGAGAGTGTTTGAGATGTGGGGTATGTGTGATACGGAGAGAGTGTTTGAGATGAATGTGTGATACGGAGAGAGAGCGTGAGATGTTAGTGTGACATGGAGAGAGTGTTTCAGGTGTACGATATGTGTGATATGGAGAGTGAGATGTGTGATGTGGAGAGAGTGTTTGAGGTGTATGTGTGATATCAAGAGTGTTTTTGAGATATATATATGTGTGATATGGAAGCGTGTTTCAGGTGTGCAGAACTGGGCTGTGTTCTTTTGTTCCTTGAATGTTTTTTCTATAGATTTGAGAAAATGGACTGCCTCAACTTGACCTTTACAACTTTTGTAAAACAAAATGCAGGATCTTGATTTGATTCGTGATTATCAGTTTTACCGATTCTGAACATTTCTTTGGAAAGAAGGTTAGGGGGAAGGCTGAAGTCAGCTTTCGCTGAAACCTTTGCCGTATGTCACCTCAAAACTTGCGCGCCGTATATCATGGTCGCAAATGCACCCGTACTTGAAACTCTGCTCTCAAAATTCCTTCGTAGAAAGTATGGGTCGTTTTGTACCCATGACATACGGGAATGATTATCAATGGTTTTTCCTTCTGAAAAAGTATGGGTAGTTTTGTACCCATGACATACGGGAAGGGTTATTGATGCTTTTACCTTCTTTAAAAGTACGGGTGAAAATTGACAGAACTATGAATGTTTGAATGAAAGTGTGGGTGAAAAATTGACTGAAATATGGACGTTGGAATGAAACTTGGGTGAAAATTGCACCCACGGCGAAGCTTAATTGTTCATCCATCAACTTTTACAAGACACCCCCGCCCCACCCCCACCCCCACCTCTTTTGGTGAAAGAAGTGAATGATGAAAAGAGTGAACAAGTAAACGTTACGCGTCTCTAGTGACGTCGTTTGTTTCCCTGAGAACCTGATACCAAAGACCTTGGAATCATGTTTCTAAGATCTTTGCTGATACATTGTCATTAAGCTGTGTGGAGAAAAGTTTGTCATTGTGTTGACATGCTGTGTCAAGGTACGTGAAGTAGAGAACGTCATCTGATCTGAGGGTTTTTTCCTGTGTGGCTGTTTCGCCATGCAGAAATTTCAGGCGGTACTTCTACACCCACCAGCTGACGGGAGAGTCGCAGTGGGACTATCCGCACAACAACGGTCAGACAGGATCACCCCAGCACCACGCAGGATCGCCCCAGCACCACGCAGGATCACCCCAGCACCATGCAGGATCGCCCCAGCACCACGCAGGATCACCCCAACACCACGTGACCCTCAGCACCAGCAGGACGAAGAAGAACAAGGGCACAAAGAAAGGGGGTAAAGGAAAAGTCAAGGTCATCTCGGAGGACACAAAGACAGAGACTTGCGGCAAAGAAGACAAATGTGTTGCTATGGTTTCAGAGGAGTTGGATGGTGTTGCCATGGCAATGCAGGGAGTCCATCCGTTCCAGGTATGCTTGTGTGTGTGTGTGTGTGTGTGTGTGTGTGTGTGTGTGTGTGTGTGTGTGTGTGTTCTGCATGTGTATGTGTCTTTGTGGCATGGTCGTGCCAGTCAGATAGGTTGATGCAAATGTCGCTCTCTCTCTCTTTGCTTGACCTATGCTCTCTCTCTCTCTGTATCCCTCTGTTTGACGTATTCTTTCTCTCTCTCTCTCTCTCTCTCTCTCTCTCGCTCTCTCTCTCTCTCTCTCTGTATCCCTCTGTTTGACCTATTCTCTCTCTCTGTATCCCTCTGACCTCTCTCTCTCCCCGTCTCTCTCTCCCCGTCTCTCTCGTAGATGTAGTCTCTTATACAGGCGATTTTTTTTCTCTTCACTTTTTGGCTTATATTTAGTTGTTTTGCTTCATGATTGTCCTTGACTTTTTTCTTCTTTTTTCTTTTTCTTTCTTTGTTTTGTAATTTAGAGTAGCAACGGCAAGTTTGAAAATGGTAATTGTGCCAATTGCTTTACCGTTGATAAATAAAGGATCATTGTCATTGTCATTGTCTCTCTCTCTTTCTCTCTGTTTGGCCTATTCTCTCTCTCTCTATGTATCCCGCTGACACCTCTCTCTCTCTCTATCTCTCTCTCCCCTCTCTCTCGCTCTCTATCTCTCTGTATCCCTTTGTTTGACCTGTTCTCTCTCTCTCTGTATCCCTCTGTTTGACCTACTCTCCCTCTCTCTCTCTCTCTCTCTGTATCCCTGTGTTTGATCTATTCTCTCTGTCTCTCTCTCTCTCTCTCTCTCTCTCGCTGTATCCCTGTGTTTGATCTATTCTCTCTCTCTCTCTCTCTCTCTCTCTCTTTCTCTGTATCCCTGTGTTTGATCTATTCTCTCTCTCTCTCTCTCTCTCTCTGTATCCCTGTGTTTGATCTATTCTCTCTCTCTCTCTTTCTCTGTATCCCTGTGTTTGATCTATTCTCTCTCTCTCTCTCTGTATCCCTGTGTTTGATCTATTCTCTCTCTCTCTCTGTATCCTTGTGTTTGATCTATTCTCTCTCTCTCTCTCTCTCTTTCTTTCTCTGTATCCTTGTGTTTGATCTATTCTCTCTCTCTCTCTCTCTCTCTCTCTTTCTCTGTATCCTTGTGTTTGATCTATTCTCTCTCTCTCTCTCTCTCTCTCTCTCTCTCTCTCTCTCTCTCTCTCTCTCTCTTTCTCTGTATCCTTGTGTTTGATCTATTCTCTCTCTCTCTCTCTCTCTCTCTCTCTTTCTCTTTCTCTGTATCCTTGTGTTTGATCTATTCTCTCTCTCTCTCTCTCTCTCTCTCTCTCTCTCTTTCTCTGTATCCTTGTGTTTGATCTATTCTCTCTCTCTCTTTCTTTTTCTCTGTATCCTTGTGTTTGATCTATTCTCTCTCTCTCTCTCTCTCTTTCTCTGTATCCTTGTGTTTGATCTATTCTCTCTCTCTCTCTCTCTCTCTCTCTTTCTCTGTATCCTTGTGTTTGATCTATTCTCTCTCTCTCTCTGTATCCCTCTGTATCCTTGTGTTTGATCTATTCTCTCTCTCTCTCTCTCTCTCTCTCTCTCTCTCTCTCTGTATCCTTGTGTTTGATCTATTCTCTCTCTCTCTCTGTATCCCTCTGTATCCTTGTGTTTGATCTATTCTCTCTCTCTCTCTCTCTGTATCCTTGTGTTTGATCTATTCTCTCTCTCTCTCTCTCTCTCTCTCTCTCTCTCTCTCTCTCTCTCTATCGTGTTTGATCGTACGCTCTCGTTCGCACGTGTGCACATCGTGTCTGACTTCATTGGGATCTTATAGTAGCACATCGTGACAGTCAGTGCTCATTTTTGGCACAGTGCATTGTGAATGTGACATCTATTGGACACTAAGTTTTCATGGATGTTGAACGACAGAAACGTGAGTTATTGACAATATAACTTTCAATTATTGTTCGAATACTCATTGGGACGCTCCATGCTAATGCTTTCGGTGTAACGTGACACGGCACCAGGAGTGTGTCTGGCCGTCCGCTCCTTGCCTGGCATCCGTCTTGACTGATTGGGCCCCCCTTCCTTGTTAGCATCGTTCGTCACGCATGAGCGGTTACAGATGCGCATCGTTGAGATCAGCAAACATGCCAGCCTCCAACGTCTAAACTGACCCCCGCCTGTACCACCACACAGTCGGATACTCAAGCACCTAGCAAACATGCCGTCACCTCGTCTGTAAACTGATTGCAATGCCCACCTGCCGCCATGGGCCCCACCACCCGCTCTCTCCATGCCAAGAAAGCATTCAACGTTGAGAAAATAAAGCGAACCAAAGACCCAATCCAAGTAAGTTTCAAGACATCAATCGGCAAACTCCCTCGATGGCTGTTCGTATTCTACACCCGCTACGTGCAGGACTGCCCCCCACAGGTTACTACAGATTGGACTGATTACGACGTAAATGCCCAAGCCTTGACATTACCCATCCCGACCTGCGCACTGACCCCCTCACCACCCGAACTGTTTAGAACATTCATACAGTTGCACCTTGACTCAGTGAAACTCGTTACCATCCAACTCTACCACTCCACCGGAACTGTGACCGTTCAAGGGAATGTTTGTCGGGAATGGGTTGATGATGAGTTCGACAAGGTACAAGAATGGGTCAACAACATGAGTGGAGAAACTGTCAGTCCCGCCCTTGAGTCGCCACTCTCCGTCCCTGCCATCGCCGCAGCTGGTCAACTGACAGCTGCCACTCCTGCACCCCAGTCCCTTCTCCCATCATCCCCTCCTCCTGCCACCGCCCCCCCACCACCGGATCCTGAGACGGCCACCTCCAACACCTTTGACAGTGTAATTGGCTACACTCTCGGCGAATCACCTTCCGAGGACGAGGGTCAGTCAGCAAGAGACCACACCTCCTCACCCATCGTCGAAGTCCCGCCCTCCCCTGATCCCTCCGTACGAACAGCCTTGACAGGGGAAGGCCACCCACTGATACAGACGGACATCGAGTCAACCCCACCCAGTGACGTCATCGCTAATCAAATTGAAAAGATCAGTGACGACGCTATCCCCCAGGACACAACCTCAGGCCGAGACTCCCCTCCCTTTACGTCAAGCGAGACCGGGGTACAAATAAAAGATGATGCTCCCGGCAAGACCGACACGAGTCAGTCCCACAGAAACACTCCTTCGGCCGTGAAACTGCAACATGAACTCACAACTCTCCAGAGCATGTTTCACGAGGCGTACGAGTTCCTTACATCATCCATGCTCGACGCGAGAGCCGAGATACGGCAGCTAATGAAAGTATCGATGAGAGACATGAATGATGATTTCCAGGCTACGCTTGAATCACAGCTAAATCCTCTCCGTCAACGAGTTGACAGCCTTGAGAAAGAAAACCAGAAACTGAATAAAGAAAACCAAAGACTTCGAACACAACTCGGGGAGCACAAACAGCTTCTCTCCAACGTGAGGCGAGAAAGCCCCAACAACCCTCCCAAGCAAAACCCCGCTGATAAAGGAAAACAGCAAACTTCCGCCCCCCATGCCCCGGCTAATACGGACAGTTGCACCGCCACGCCCCCCGCTCTTTCCCAGCCAGACTCTTACAATAATGGCGCAACACCTTCTGGCTCTCTTCAGCCTGTATCATCAACCCAAACCAAGCCCAAAAACCCCTCCTCGCCTATGTCTGATGCCGCGGCAGAAGTGAGTATCACGAACAGATTTGATGTCCTCGCTGAAGATGACGCAGCTGTACAGCCGGTCGACAACAAAGACAAGTCACGGCACAGTAGTGACAGCAACGACCATCACCGAGGAAACGGCAATCAACGCTCCCAAACCACCCCCGCGGACAAATTGTTTAAACAGCAGGTCCATCCTGACACCACCATGCTGTTGATAGGTGACAGTGTCATGACCCGTATCAACGAACACAAACTCGTGCTGTCCAGTGATGTTCGTCCGCAGAAAATTGCTGTATCCGGAATGCGGGTGAGTGACCTCAAGGGGTGGCTGGAGAAACAGTCACCTTCGCCCCGGGTCAGCCAGGTCACACTTCACGTCGGTGTCAACACGACTAAGCAAGGGGAGATCAGCGTATGGACCTGGTCATCCCTCCTCCAGCTTACCAAGAAGGTGTTTCCCCGAGCCATCATCCGCGCTTCCTCAATAATCCCCGCTTACGGGAACCACCCTGACAACAAGGCGATCCACCCGTCTAACAAACACCTGAAAACCGCCTGTGACAAAGAGAAGACCCTGTTTATCGACAACACGCCATCCTTTGTCACTAAACGAGGCGCCCCCAAGCAAGCACACTACTGGGACACCTATCACCCTAGTGACGAAGGTACGGCCAAGCTTGCCGTAAATCTCAAGTACGCAGGCCGTGAGAATAATCTACGCCCCAGGGAGCACCACGGACCCTCTCAGCGCTACTACCCCGTTCCGTCATCTGCAACGAGACCCCACTCTGAGGACAGCTTCACACATCCGAGGCCCCTCTCCGCGGCTGGCGGGCACATTCACCGCCGCTCAACACTCGCTCCCGAAACCGATGGTCGCCATGACTACAGCTCCTCTGCCATCAACCCAACAACGCCAAACCATGGACGCGTAGACATGCGCGCCTACCACCAACCCCAGTGGACCAACAGCCCGGGACCTAACGAGCTTGCCCCAGGACTTTATGCTGCAGCCCCGCCTCTTATCCGTCATACTCCCGGATACCCCAGCCAGGACCGTCTGCAAAATGGGCAGGACACACACATCAGATCTAACTCTTTTCCTCAAAGAGCTGGACGCAGTACTAGTGACCTGACCAACCTACTGAAAGCAGGTAGCAGTGACGGAAACTTCGAGTCAGAGTCAGACTTTTCACTACGCCCAGACACTGAGCGAGCTATTCGCTTTGCTGTGGAACATATTCTTAAATCATTCATGTCTTATTGAGTTTCTCACACACACACACACACACACACACACACACACACACACACACACACACACACACACACTGTATGCTAGTCAAAACTGGAAAAAGTGGACCATAAATGGTGGATGCAGGTGTTGCTTTTATAAATTTGTGTCTTGTTATTGCTCTGTGACTCTAGTGATCCCGTATATTCGGTACGCATATTCGGTCACGTTTGTGGACTTAGTGAAAATCCGAATCTGGTGTCATTGATTGTGTGTTTAACTGGAAGCAGTAAACCTGCGTGTGTCACTGCCTGTGACTTACTGTGTTTAGGACAGAGAACCGTGCGAATTACGCCACGCATATCTCAAGACATTCTGACTCCTGTGGATAGTAGTGCTCTAATCGGAAGAACTATCTGACGCTTAGACACAGACTAACGCTCTTGTCTAAGAGTCCTGTGTACGACACTAGTCCGTGGGTTGGATCACACATTAACATCATTTTGCCTGTTTTTGTTGATATCGAACTTTTGGTCATTTTGAACAGCTTCCTTCTTTCATTTTGCCTGTTTGTGTAGTTGTCGATTTTTTTGTCATTTTGAAGAGCCTCCTTCTTTCATTTTGATTTTCGCTTGTTTTGCTTGTCTTGCTGGTAGCCATATTTAGCTTGATTACTGGTATTCACTCGCATATATTTCATATTATACTATGCCACAGACACAAATCCAAAACTTACAGATAGGACATCTTAATGTTTATCACCTTTGCAACAAAGTCCCTGATGTCTCCGTGCTCCTTAATCAACCTACAACTTTCCACATTTTTGGCTTCACAGAAACCCGACTTTCTGACAATATCAGTGATGAAATCATCAGTATCCAAAATTACACTATCCTACGACGAGACGCTTCTGTCCCTGGCCATACCGGATTAGCCGTATACATACATGACTCAATTAAACACTGTGTCACCAGGCGAACAGATCTCGAGTCACACAAAGTAGAAAGTTTATGGTGGAAGTTAAAACCAACAACTCCTCCCCTTCTCTCATCGGTTATATTTATCGTAACCCGGCCGCTACGTTTCCTTGGTATGACGACTTTACGTCAATGCTGGATCAGGCACATAAACGCAAAGGTGATATTCATATCCTAGGCGACTTTAATATCGATTTGCTAAAGCCCGGGCATGCTGCCTGGAAATCCACTTTAACGTTTTTAGGATTGAGGCAACTCGTACAGTCACCGACACGTGTTTCATCATCTTCCTCATCCCTTATTGACCACATCTACACCACTAACACTGACGTTGTGAAAAATGTTCATGTGCCTATTGTTGCCATAAGTGATCACTATCCTGTTTGTTGTTCATTGTCTGTCAAATGTGATAAGCCACCACCAAAACAGCACACATCCATCTTGTACCGATGCTTTAAACGTTTTAATGAAGTGTCATTTCTGCATGATTTGTCTACGGTGCCATTTGATGATGTGTACAAACACAATGATCCTGATGAAGCACTAGCATTATGGTACAGGCTGTTCCTTGGTGTCCTTGACACACACGCCCCACAACGTACTAAGCGGGTAAAACATCCCCGAATGCCACCATGGCTTACAGAGGACATTAAACAGGCTATGGAGGTCCGAGATAAATTGAAACGAGAAAAAAAATTCCAAGAATTCAAGAAACAAAGAAATTACGTAAAATCACTTGTTAGAAAGGCCCAGAGATTGGAAGCCGAAAAGGTAATTGCTGACGGCAAAGACTCTCGCACAATATGGCAGGCTATTAACATGATTACAAAAGGTAAAAAATCTCAGTCTCCCACGATCCCCCATACTCTCACAGCCAATTCTTTTAACAGTCATTTCCTAAATATAGCAGATACTTTAGCCCAGGAAAATGATAGCGACCCCGAAAATTATGTCTGTTCAGAACAACTGAAACTACATTGCAACACGTCTACATGTAAACCATTTACCATACCATTAATGACTGTGCTAGATGTTGGTAAGTCAATATCGAACATGGCAAACAAGAAATCGTGTGGTTTGGATGGCATCAGTAGCAAAATACTAAAAACGTCCCTGCCATATATAATTGAGTCATTGACATTTATCTATAATCTCTCTATTCAAAATAATGTATTTCCAGCGGCCCTTAAAAACGCTAAAGTTGTCCCGATACCAAAAAACAAAAATCTAAGCGATGTAAATGAATATCGTCCAATATCTATACTATCAGTTCTCTCAAAACCCCTAGAAAGACACATTCACACACATCTGCTCACATTCCTCGAAGAAAATAAACTTCTGTGTGCTTTTCAGTCAGGTTTCCGTCCAGGCCATTCGTGCCAGACTGCTCTCACTCACATCATAGATAAGTGGCTTAGTGGTATAAATGAGTCAAAGCTATCTGGAGCAATATTTCTTGACCTCAAGAAAGCTTTTGATTTGGTGAATCACAGCATTCTGTTGAAAAAACTGCGGTTATACAACATTGGGTCCGGCGCATTATCATTCTTCTCATCCTTCCTCTTACACAGGAAACAGAGAGTCTTTTTAAATGGCACATTCTCATCCGAAGGGATTGTTAAGTATGGAGTACCTCAGGGCTCCATCTTGGGGCCTCTTTTATTTTGTCTTTATATCAATGACCTTCCTTTTTGTTTATCTAGTCCCAACGTGTCCTGCGAGTTATTTGCAGATGACACAACACTACACACATCCGACACAAAAGAGGCAACAATAAACAAAACACTCCAGCAGAGCCTCGATGAAGTATCTGAATGGTGTACCCAAAATCATATGATAATCAGCGTCCCCAAAACAAAGAGCATGCTAATAACTACCCGCCAAAAACACCAGCGGAAGCCTCTACCTCTCAAACTATCTCTCGGCTCAGAGCCCATACACCAAGTGTCAACGCATCGCCTTTTGGGCGTTACAGTGGACGACCAATTGAAGTGGGAGCCGCACCTAGAAAAACTTAGTAAAACCCTGTCTAAAAATCTTTTTCTCTTAAGTAAACTTAACCGCATAGTTAGCCACGACAGTTGCAAAGTTTTCTTTCACGCACATATAAAAAGTCATATAGATTACGCCTCCAACCTCTGGGACAAATGTGGTGATATTCACTTGAAAAAGATCAATTCTCTCTATAAACGTGGTATAAAGCTTTTACATCCTGGGCCCTTACCCACAGAAGAAAAACTTAGAGCGCTCGAACTTCTCCCCCTTACCAAGCATCTTGAGTTCAACCGGTGTGTTTTCATGCACAAGATAGTCCACTGTAAGGCTCCTCCATATCTGACCACGTTCTTTCAACCAAGTCAGCGACACAACGCAAGAAATGGCCTGTTCCAATTACCATTACCTAGATTGGACATTTTTAAAACAAGCCTCTCATTCTCTGGGTCACTTTCATGGAACCAGTTGCCAGCATACTTAAAATGTACCCCGAAGCTTCATTCATTTAAAACTCAACTTCTCAGATACTTACGTAAGTCATAGGTCCACGAACAATATCTGAACCATGCTAAATTACTCGTTATCAGATGGCACTATTACATGTTACCTTTTTACAAGTTATGTTGTATACTACAATTTCAAACACCATGCTATCTACTTCTTCACCTATTTTCCGATGTGTTTCCTTTGAATTTCTTGCGCTTCTTTGTATCTTTGCATGTTTTTTTTGTTTTTGTTTTTTCTACTTTCTTATTAGATTACTCCCTTTGTGCCTGGTATACTTTTTTTTTGTAATGTTAGCCTTTATTTTTTTAGTGTTCGTAGATTAGCAGGACAGCTTGTAAGATAGGCAGACCATGCCTACAAGTCTTTATCCTGAAATAAACGTTTCAGTCAGTCAGTCAGTCAGTCAGTCTCTCTCTCTGTATCCTTGTGTTTGATCTATTCTCTCTCTCTCTCTCTCTCTCTCTCTGTATCCTTGTGTTTGATCTATTCTCTCTCTCTCTCTCTCTCTCTCTCTGTATCCCTCTGTATCCTTGTGTTTGATCTATTCTCTCTCTCTCTCTCTGTATCCCTCTGACGTATTCTCTCTCTCACTGTATCCCTCTGTTTGACCTAATCTCTATCTCTCTGTATCCCTCTGTTTGACCTGCTCTCTCTCTCTCTCTCTCTCTCTCTCTCTCTCTCTCTCTCTCTCTCTCTCTCTGTATCCCTCTGACTTATTCTCTCTCTCTCTCTCTGTATCCCTCTGACCTATTCTGTCTCTCTCCATATCCGTCTGTTTGACCTATTCTCTATCTCTCTGTATCCGTCTGTTTGATCTATTCTTTCTGTTAGAAGCAAGGGAGGGAGGAAGAAGGAGGGAAGTCGTCCCCACCAGCTACAGCGTCAGACGTGGGAGAGTTGAGCTCAGCACAGTCAGCATACCACACCTTGTTTCCTGGTGAACCGCTTCCTCCTGGCACCGAACTTCTGTTTGGTCTCCCCCCTCCCCCACCCCCTCCAATCCCACCACCGGAGAGCAGTACCCTCCCTGAGGACAACTACGTCTGTGATGATGATTCTTCCAACGAAAATGCTGGTGAAGAAGTGAGCGAGAGAGTGGAGAGAAGGGGTGAGGGGAGTCAGGACACAAAGACAGTGGAAGACGTGCGAGTGTCGCAAGGTTTGGATGGGGTGGTGGGATGTGAACAAGATAAAGACGACCAACAAGCCACCGTAGACCCTGGCGTCATCGCCAAGCCACCCCAGTTGAGGCTGACTGCTGCTGCTTGTGTTTTGGGAGCCACTCGGGCCCCAGGGAATACGGCCGTAGAGTCATCATCGTCTTCATCATCCATATCGTCCGTGTTGACAGCACCTCCTGTGTTGAGCACCTTTTCCCACCAGCAGGCGGGGAGTGTTTCCAGCGTGGCTTGCGATGCCAACGTGGATGACAGTACACACAGTACGCTGGCCTCCCCTAAACCAGAGGATAGTGTTCACAGTGGGGGAAGTCCATCACAGTCTGTTGAACTTGTGGCTACTGGAGAACACAGACACGAGAAACACAAGAAGAAAAGGAAGGAAAAGGTTAGTACATGTATATCATGCTTGCCATCATAGTGCTTCCATTGCTTGCCATCATAGTGCTTCCATTGCAGGCCATCAGTGCTTCCATTGCAGGCCATCATAGTGCTTCCATTGCTTGCCATCATAGTGCTTCCATTGCAGGCCATCATAGTGCTTCCATTGCAGGCCATCATAGTGCTTCCATTGCAGGCCATCATAGTGCTTCCATTGCAGGCCCTCATAGTGCTTCCATTGCTTGCCATCATAGTGCTTCCATTGCTTGCCATCATAGTGTTTCCATTGCAGGCCATCATAGTGCTTCCATTGCAGGCCATCATAGTGTTTCCATTGCAGGCCATCATAGTGTTTCCATTGCTTGCCATCATAGTGCTTCCATTGCAGGCCATCATAGTGTTTCCATTGCAGGCCATCATAGTGCTTCCATTGCTTGCCATCATAGTGTTTCCATTGCAGGCCATCATAGTGTTTCCATTGCAGGCCATCATAGTGCTTCCATTGCTTGCCATCATAGTGCTTCCATTGCTTGCCATCATAGTGCTTCCATTGCTTGCCATCATAGTGCTTCCATTGCAGGCCATCATAGTGCTTCCATTGCAGGCCATCATAGTGCTTCCATTGCAGGCCATCATAGTGCTTCCATTGCAGGCCATCATAGTGCTTCCATTGCAGGCCATCATAGTGCTTCCATTGCAGGCCATCATAGTGCTTCCATTGCAGGCCATCATAGTGCTTCCATTGCAGGCCATCATAGTGCTTCCATTGCAGGCCATCATAGTGCTTCCATTGCTTGCCATCATAGTGCTTCCATTGCAGGCCATCATAGTGCTTCCATTGCAGGCCATCATAGTGCTTCCATTGCAGGCCATCATAGTGCTTCCATTGCAGGCCCTCATAGTGCTTCCATTGCTTGCCATCATAGTGCTTCCATTGCTTGCCATCATAGTGCTTCCATTGCAGGCCATCATAGTGCTTCCATTGCAGGCCCTCATAGTGCTTCCATTGCTTGCCATCATAGTGCTTCCATTGCTTGCCATCATAGTGCTTCCATTGCAGGCCATCATAGTGCTTCCATTGCAGGCCATCATAGTGCTTCCATTGCAGGCCCTCATAGTGCTTCCATTGCTTGCCATCATAGTGTTTCCATTGCAGGCCATCATAGTGTTTCCATTGCAGGCCATCATAGTGCTTCCATTGCTTGCCATCATAGTGCTTCCATTGCTTGCCATCATAGTGCTTCCATTGCTGGCCATCATAGTGCTTCCATTGCAGGCCATCATAGTGCTTCCATTGCAGGCCATCATAGTGCTTCCATTGCAGGCCCTCATAGTGCTTCCATTGCTTGCCATCATAGTGTTTCCATTGCAGGCCATCATAGTGTTTCCATTGCAGGCCATCATAGTTGCTTCCATTGCTTGCCATCATAGTGCTTCCATTGCAGGCCATCATAGTGTTTCCATTGCTTGCCATCATAGTGCTTCCATTGCTTGCCATCATAGTGTTTCCATTGCAGGCCATCATAGTGCTTCCATTGCTTGCCATCATAGTGTTTCCATTGCAGGCCATCATAGTGTTTCCATTGCAGGCCATCATAGTGCTTCCATTGCTTGCCATCATAGTGTTTCCATTGCAGGCCATCATAGTGTTTCCATTGCAGGCCATCATAGTGCTTCCATTGCTTGCCATCATAGTGTTTTCATTGCAGGCCATCATAGTGTTTCCATTGCAGGCCATCATAGTGCTTCCATTGCTTGCCATCATAGTGTTTCCATTGCAGGCCATCATAGTGTTTCCATTGCAGGCCATCATAGTGCTTCCATTGCTTGCCATCATAGTGTTTCCATTGCAGGCCATCATAGTGTTTCCATTGCAGGCCATCATAGTGCTTCCATTGCAGGCCATCATAGTGTTTCCATTGCAGGCCATCATAGTGTTTCCATTGCAGGCCATCATAGTGCTTCCATTGCTTGCCATCATAGTGCTTCCATTGCAGGCCATCATAGTGCTTCCATTGCAGGCCATCATAGTGCTTCCATTGCAGGCCATCATAGTGTTTCCATTGCAGGCCATCATAGTGCTTCCATTGCTTGCCATCATAGTGCTTCCATTGCTTGCCATCATAGTGTTTCCATTGCAGGCCATCATAGTGCTTCCATTGCAGGTCATCAGTGCTTCCATTGCTTGCCATCATAGTGCTTCCATTGCAGGCCATCATAGTGTTTCCATTGCAGGCCATCATAGTGTTTCCATTGCAGGCCATCATAGTGTTTCCATTGCAGGCCATCATAGTGCTTCCATTGCTTGCCATCATAGTGCTTCCATTGCAGGCCATCATAGTGCTTCCATTGCAGGCCATCATAGTGCTTCCATTGCAGGCCATCATAGTGTTTCCATTGCTTGCCATCATAGTGCTTCCATTGCTTGCCATCATAGTGTTTCCATTGCAGGCCATCATAGTGTTTCCATTGCAGGCCATCATAGTGCTTCCATTGCAGGCCATCATAGTGTTTCCATTGCAGGCCATCATAGTGTTTCCATTGCAGGCCATCATAGTGCTTCCATTGCTTGCCATCATAGTGCTTCATTGCACAGGCCATCATAGTGCTTCCATTGCAGGCCATCATAGTGCTTCCATTGCAGGCCATCATAGTGTTTCCATTGCAGGCCATCATAGTGCTTCCATTGCTTGCCATCATAGTGCTTCCATTGCTTGCCATCATAGTGTTTCCATTGCAGGCCATCATAGTGCTTCCATTGCAGGTCATCAGTGCTTCCATTGCTTGCCATCATAGTGCTTCCATTGCAGGCCATCATAGTGCTTCCATTGCAGGCCATCATAGTGTTTCCATTGCTTGCCATCATAGTGCTTCCATTGCTTGCCATCATAGTGCTTCCATTGCAGGCCATCATAGTGCTTCCATTGCAGGCCATCATAGTGCTTCCATTGCTTGCCATCATAGTGCTTCCATTGCAGGCCATCATAGTGCTTCCATTGCAGGCCATCATAGTGCTTCCATTGCAGGCCGTCATAGTGCTTCCATTGCAGGTCATCATAGTGCTTCCATTGCAGGTCATCATAGTGCTTCCATTGCAGGCCATCATAGTGCTTCCATTGCAGGTCATCATAGTGCTTCCATTGCAGGCCATCATAGTGCTTCCATTGCTTGCCATCATAGTGCTTCCATTGCAGGCCATCATAGTGCTTCCATTGCAGGCCATCATAGTGCTTCCATTGCAGGCCATCATAGTGCTTCCATTGCAGGCCATCATAGTGCTTCCATTGCAGGCCATCATAGTGTTTCCATTGCAGGTCATCATAGTGCTTCCATTGCAGGCCATCATAGTGCTTCCATTGCAGGCCATCATAGTGCTTCCATTGCAGGCCATCATAGTGCTTCCATTGCAGGCCATCATAGTGCTTCCATTGCAGGCCATCATAGTGCTTCCATTGCAGGCCATCATAGTGCTTCCATTGCAGGCCATCATAGTGTTTCCATTGCAGGCCATCATAGTGCTTCCATTGCAGGCCATCATAGTGCTTCCATTGCAGGCCATCATAGTGCTTCCATTGCAGGCCATCATAATGCTTCCATTGCAGGCATGTTGTGGCTGTAGTGTAGTAACCGTCGTCAGGATGTAGAGCAGATACACAAAATGTATATATTTCAACAGAAACAACCAACTAAACAAATACCCAGTACATGTAATGATGTATGATAATAAAATAATAATAATAATAATAAATAAAGGAAAAACTTCTATCTGAACATATACGCAAATTCAAAAAAAAGTTAAGGACTTGTTTAACATCAACACCGCCACACACACACACACACACACACACACACACACACACACACACACACACACAGAGCAACATGGCCTATCATGCCAATATGATACAGCACTTGGACATTGTCATCTGGAGTACAGTAATTTTAAGAGTGATGTTATTAAACTGAACCTTAATTGCAGCTTGGTAACAGCGGACTGTCAGTAACATGGTACATCTCTGTCTTCCTTGCTAACAGCGGACTGTCAGTAACATTGTACATCTCTGTCTTCCTTGCTAACAGCGGACTGTCAGTAACATTGTACGTCTCTGTCTTCCTTGCAGCTTGGTAACAGCGGACTGTCAGTAACATTGTACATCTCTGTCTTCCTTGCAGCTTGGTAACAGCGGACTGTCAGTAACATTGTACATCTCTGTCTTCCTTGCAGCTTGGTAACAGCGGACTGTCAGTAACATTGTACATCTCTGTCTTCCTTGCAGCTTGGTAACAGCGGACTGTCAGTAACATTGTACATCTCTGTCTTCCTTGCAGCTTGGTAACAGCGGACTGTCACTAAAGAAGAAGGGTGTGTCGTCGCTGGTACAGAAGTGGCAGAAAGTGTGAAACGGGAAGTGGAGCAGGAGGAGAGGAGCGAGCAAACGAACAGCGACAGATGGCCATACGCCAACAACTGGAGGAGTGGAAAAAAGAGAATACGTAAGGGAGACGAATCAGCTGTTCTGCCCTTACCCCCCCCCCCCTCTCTGTCTTTTAATCAGAGCTTTTCTGTTTCTGACTGACTTATTTAAGAAAGGGAGTATGTTAATCCTCTGTGTATGTGTGTGTGTGTGTCTGTCTGTCTGTCTGTCCACAGTAAACCTTAACATTGGCATTTTCTCATAATCTGCAAACAGCAGAGACACCAAACTTGGTTTACATTGGCATTTCCTAACTTATAGTTGTGGATTAGTTGTCCTGTATCTCACAGTGAGGTGGGAGTGAGACGTGTACTGTTCTAATGTGAGAGTGAGTTCTGTGTCTCACAATGATTATGAGATGGGAGTGAGACATGCACTGTAGTAATGTGAACGTAAGTTGTTCTCTATCTCACAATATGAATTGTGATGAGAGTGAGACATGTACTGTAGTAATGTGAACGTCAGTTTTGTATCTCACAGTATGAGATGGGAGTGAGACATGTACTGTGTGTACTGTACCTCACAGTATGAGATGGGAGTGAGACATGTACTGTAGTACTGTTAACATCAGTTGTTCTGTATCTCACAATATCAGATGGGAGTAAGATTTCCAGGCAATGTCTGTTTCAGGATGATGTGTGGCTTATTTGATGTGATTTTAAGTCTTGTGTTTGTCTCCTGGTTTGTTGCAGCTAACAGTTCCATGTTGCAGTCTCATGACGTTTCATCCGACATCAGCCAATGGTCTCAGTACTATCACATCCTGCAGCTGATGCATTACAACTGTAAGTGATATGTGGCAGGATGTGTCATATCATCAGACATCACATGATATCACATCCTGCAGCTGATGCATTACAACTGTAAGTGATATGTGGCAGGATGTGTCATCAGACATCACATGATATCACATCCTGCAGCTGATGCATTACAACTGTAAGTGATATGTGGCAGGATGTGTCATATCATCAGACATCACATGATATCACATCCTGCAGCTGATGCATTACAACTGTAAGTGATATGTGGCAGGATGTGTCATCAGACATCACATGATATCACATCCTGCAGCTGATGCATTACAACTGTAAGTGATATGTGGCAGGATGTGTCATCAGACATCACATGATATCACATCCTGCAGCTGATGCATTACAACTGTAAGTGATATGTCACAGTCACTGAGGTTAAATCAGCTGGAAGATGTGTGTAAAACTGACTGAGGTTAAATCAGCCGCAAGATGTGTGTTATACTGACTGATGTTAAATCCATTGCAAGATGTGTTACTCTGCCTTAGGTTAAATCAGCCGCAAGATGTGTGTTATACTGACTGATGTTAAATCCATCGCAAGATGTGTTACTCTGCCTTAGGTTAAATCAGCCGCAAGATGTGTGTTCTACTGACTGAGGTTGGATCAGTTGCAGGATTTGTTTTTTAATGACACCGGCGTCCCACAAAGTAAACATTACTCGATCTGTTGGAGAAAACCTGTGTTTAGAAACCACTCTTAGAGATCACATGCTCTTCATTTGATTTTATTTGACTACTTAGTGGAATTGGAGACTGTGTAACCTTCGCTGTATATCGTGGGGTGACTGAGTTGGCAGTCACACTTTCTTTCACACTTTTGTTGCTCAGACAATTTGCACAAAACAAAGTGGCTTTGTTAGTAAGGGTATGTGAGGTGCTCACCAGAAATGCGTGATTCTGATTGTACACAAACAACTACAAACACAACAACAACATTCAATTACCCTTCCCGCACAACGCCAGTGCAAAACCACCTAGATACTTTTGAGGAAGGAACCTTGTGCGCTGTACATCGCGGGTGCAAACTCACTTGTACTTTTTGAGAATGTAACCAAATGTACGTCAGCAAACATGCGCATATCATTAAATTAGCCGGCTCCTAAACTGATGAGATCAGACCCGGCAAAAAAAAGTGAAAAACGCAACGTTTATGACTTGTATTTTGACGTTCACAACCAGCCTATTAAGTCCATCACGTATGTATAAGTAATTTTGATGTAAATCAGTTTAGTTCCATCTTTAATTATAATAATAATATTATTATTATTTTATTATTATATTATTATTAGTTTCATCTTTAAAACTTTGGGTGAAGTTGCACCCACAGTGTATCTGAGCAATGTTTGTCCTATAAAAGCATGGGTGTGTTCGCACCCACAGTGTATCTGAGCAATGTTTGTCCTATAAAAGCATGGGTGTGTTCGCACCCACAAAGTTCAGCACGTACGTTTTAAAAATATAGGTGTGTTTGCACCCATGATGTACAGCACGCAAGTTGTTTTCTTTAAAGTATGGATGTGTTTGTACCCATGATGTACAGCACGCAAGTATTTTAGGCGATGTATGTAAGATCATGTCCTCCTGCATGAAAGTGTTCTGTCATAAACAAAACAAATATCTTGTAAAGCAAGCAAGAGAGATGGCTTCTGTGTGTGTGTGTCTTCTCTGTGTGTGTGTGTGTGTGTGTGTGTGTGTGTGTGTGTGTGTGTGTGCTGTAATCGCTGTCAAAAGTAATTGATTCAAATGCTCCTCAACAAACAAATTAGATGATGTAGAACATTAATTCCTTTTTCAAAGTTCCTTCAAAACACAGGCTGTGCCAACTGCAAACAAATGGAATGACTCGTTATGTTGTGGTGATTATTCAGATTTTAAAGGTGTGATTTTTAATTAAATTTGTCATAAATATGATAAATCATTATGTTTTTTCCTGTATTTCTGCTTAATAAAAACATTTTGTTCAACTTGGATTAATGTGCTAATGTAATGTAATCTGGTTTGATGCTGTGACAAATGTTATGGGGGTCTCAGTATTCATCAGGTAAATTATAATTTTGTGAATTTGTTGCATGTTTTCAGTGCTAAATGCTTTTACAGATTTTATGAGGTATTTGTGTGTGTGGTGTGTGTTGTCAGTGCTATGTGCTACATGTAACAACAAACATGTCAAATAAAGTGTGTTCTGATACTTCACATTGTTCAATACGTGTGTGTGTGGTGTGTGTTGTCAGTGCTATGTGCCACGTGTAACAACAAACATGTCAAATAAAGTGTATTCTGATACTTCACATTGTTAAATACAATTCTTCAAATGGTGAGAGCTTTTGATCCCCCTGTCTTCTTATGTCGATTGGATGTTCAGTATCTGTCTGTCTGTGCTGTATGTCTGTCTATAATGTATGGTGTCCGTCTGTCTGTCTGTATTGTAGTTTATCTGTCCGTCCGTACCAGGGCTGTCGGTGTCTAATGGTTTAGAGACTTCATCACCAATGCAAGAGGTCAGGTTCAAGTCCCAATCGGGGCAAAGAATTGTACGTGGCACCACTCATTTGGGTCTACCGTCATGGGTTCTCTTGGGTACTCTCCGGTTCTCTCGGCTTCCTTCCCCATCTGCTTTAGAAATGTTCAGCCCACCAAATTTGAAAAATAAATGCAATTCTAAATTCCGAAACTGAAATAGCTGAGCTGACTCTTGGCATCACTTGATTGTGTTGATGAGTGTGTGAGAGAATGCGAGTGATTTACGTGAGCGTGCGTGTTGGGTTCAGTTCCCGGAACTTTGAGCTGATTCATGAAATTGGGTAAAGCGCCAATACAAATATTACAATACTCGGTTGTTATTATTATTATTATTGTGAGTTAGCTGTCCGTCTGTACTGAATGTTATCTGTCTGTGTATCTCTGTGTATTGTATGTTGTCTGTCTGTGTACCTCAGTGTATTGTATGTTGTCTGTGTATCTCTATGTATGTTATCTGTCTGTGTATTTCTGTGTATTGTATGTTGTCTGTCTGTGTATCTCTGTATTGTATGTTGTCTGTGTATCTCTGTGTATACTATGTTATATGTCTGTGTATTGTATGTTGTCTGTCTGTGTATCTCTGTATTGTATGTTGTCTGTGTATCTCTGTATTGTATGTTGTCTGTGTATCTCTGTATTGTATGTTGTCTGTGTATCTCTGTGTATACTATGTTATATGTCTGTGTATTGTATGTTGTCTGTCTGTGTATCTCTGTGTATTGTATGTTGTCTGTCTGTGTATTGTATGTTATCTGTCTGTGTATTTTTGTATTGTATGTTGTCTGTCTGTGTATTGTATGTTGTCTGTCTGTGTTGTATGTTGTCTGTCTGTGTATCTCTGTGTTGTATGTTGTCTGTCTGTGTATCTCTGTGTATTGTATGTTGTCTGTGTATTGTGTGTTATCTGTCTGTGTATTGTATGTTGTCTGTCTGTGTATTGTATGTTGTCTGTCTGTGTATTGCGCTTAGTGCTGGGCAAACGGAAGCGAGAGCATGCGACATTGCTTCTGAGAGAGCTCCATTGGCTACCAGTCCATTTCCGCCTTCAGTATAAAATTTCTGCTCTGGCCTTTCGTCATTTTGATGGCACCCTTCCACCATACCTTTCGGCTTCACTCGTCACCTATCAACCTTCGCGAACCCTCTGATCGTCGACGGAGAGGCTTCTCAAAATTCCCAAGCGCAACCTGAAATCCTTTTTCGAGCGCTCTTTCGGTTTTGTTGCACAAATCTATATTAATTCCCTGCCAGCACATCTGAGAAATGTGCCCACACTGTCTGTTTTTAAGAGCAATCTTAAAACGTTCCTCTTCTGTAAACTTTCCAGTAATTTCCCGTGTCAGCAACTAGTCAGTTTCACAAGTGTATGTCTGTCCACTGTTTGTTGTAAATGCGTGAGTGTCGGTGAGTGATTGGCGCATTGAGTTTATGCCAAAGAAATGCGCCCTACAAATGCCATTTATTATTATTATTATTATGTATTGTATGTTGTCTGTCTGTGTATTGTATGTTGTCTGTGTATTGTATGTTGTCTGTCTGTGTATTGTATATTGTCTGTGTATTGTATGTTGTCTGTCTGTGTATTGTATATTGTCTGTGTATTGTATGTTGTCTGTCTGTGTATTGTATGTTGTCTGTGTATTGTATGTTGTCTGTCTGTGCATCTCTGTGTATTGTATGTTGTCTGTGTATATCTGTGTACTGTATGTTGTCTGTGTATTGTATGTCTGTCAGTGTATCTCTGTGTATGTTATCTGTGTATTTCTGTGTATTGTATGTTGTCTGTGCGTGTATCTCTGTGTATTGTATGTTGTCTGTCTGTGTATTGTATGTTGTATGTCGTGTATTTATTTCGTGTATTTGTATGTTGTCTGTCTGTGTATCTCTGTATGTTATCTGTCTGTATTTCTGTGTATTGTATGTGTCTGTCTGTGTATTGTATGTTGTCTGTCTGTGTATTGTATGTTATCTGTCTGTGTATTTCTGTGTATTGTATGTTGTCTGTCTGTGTATTGTATGTTGTCTGTCTGTGCATCTCTGTGTATGTTATCTGTCTGTGTATTTCTGTGTATTGTATGTTGTCTGTCTGTGTATTGTATGTTGTCTGTCTGTGTTCTCTGTGTATGTTATCGTCTGTGTATTTCTGTGTATTGTATGTTGTCTGTTGTGTATTCTGTGTGTGTCTTGCTATGTTGTATCTATGTTTCTTGTATATTCTGTCTGTGTATTTCTGTGTATTGTATGTTGTCTGTCTGTGTATCTCTGTGTATGTTATCTGTCTGTGTATTTCTGTGTATTGTATGTTGTCTGTCTGTATATCTCTGTGTATGTTATCTGTCTGTGTATTTCTGTGTATTGTATGTGTTGTCTGTCTGTGTATCTCTGTGTATGTTTTTATTTTGTTTTTCTTTTGTTTGTTGTTTCTCTGTTGTTATTGTCTGTCGTATTTCTGTGTATTGTATGTTGTCTGTCTGTGTATCTCTGTGTATGTTATCTGTCTGTGTATTTCTGTGTATTGTATGTTGTCTGTCTGTGTATGTTATCTGTCTGTGTATTTCTGTGTATTGTATGTTGCCTGTCTGTGTATTGTATGTTATCTGTCTGTGTATCTCTGTGTATGTTATCTGTCTGTGTATCTCTGTGTATGTATGTATCTGTCTGTGTATTTCTGTGTATTGATGTTGTCTGTGTGTATCTCTGTGTATGTTATCTGTCTGTGTATTTCTGTGTATTGTATGTTGTCTGTCTGTGTTTTATCTCTGTGTATGTTATCTGTCTGTTGTATGTTATCTGTCTGTGTATGTTGTCTGTCTGTGTATTTCTGGTCATTGTATGTTGCCTGTCTGTGTGTATTGTATGTTTATCTGTCTGTGTATGTTATCGTGTCTGTGTATGTTATCTGTCTGTGTATGTTATCTGTCTGTGTATTTCTGTGTATTGTATGTTGCCTGTTCTGTGTATTGTATGTTATCTGTCTGTGTATGTTATCTGTCTGTGTATTTCTGTGTATTGTATGTTGTCTGTCTGTGTATTGTATGTTGTCTGTCTGTGTATCTCTGTGTATGTTATCTGTCTGTGTATCTCTGTGTATTGTATGTTATCTGTCTGTGTATCTCTGTGTATGTTATCTGTCTGTGTATTTTCTGTGTATTGTATGTTATCTGTCTGTGTATCTCTGTGTATGTTATCTGTCTGTGTATTCTGTGTATTGTATGTCTGTCTGTGTATCTCTGTGTATGTTATCTGTCTGTGTATTTCTGTGTATTGTATGTTGCCTGTCTGTGTATTGTATGTTATCTGTCTGTGTATGTTATCTGTCTGTGTATGTTATCTGTCTGTGTATTTCTGTGTATTGTATGTTGTCTGTCTGTGTATTTCTGTGTATTGTATGTTGTCTGTCTGTGTATTGTATGTTATCTGTCTGTGTATCTCTGTGTATGTTATCTGTCTGTGTATTTCTGTGTATTGTATGTTGTCTGTCTGTGTATTTCTGTGTATTGTATGTTGTCTGTCTGTGTATTTCTGTGTATTGTATGTTGTCTGTCTGTGTATCTCTGTGTATGTTATCTGTCTGTGTATCTCTGTGTATTGTATGTTATCTGTCTGTGTATCTCTGTGTATGTTATCTGTCTGTGTATTTCTGTGTATTGTATGTTGTCTGTCTGTGTATCTCTGTGTATGTTATCTGTCTGTGTATTTCTGTGTATTGTATGTTATCTGTCTGTGTATCTCTGTGTATTGTATGTTGTCTGTCTGTGTATCTCTGTGTATTGTATGTTATCTGTCTGTGTATCTCTGTGTATGTTATCTGTCTGTGTATTTCTGTGTATTGTATGTTATCTGTCTGTGTATCTCTGTGTATGTTATCTGTCTGTGTATTTCTGTGTATTGTATGTTGTCTGTCTGTGTATCTCTGTGTATGTTATCTGTCTGTGTATTTCTGTGTATTGTATGTTGCCTGTCTGTGTATTGTATGTTATCTGTCTGTGTATGTTATCTGTCTGTGTATGTTATCTGTCTGTGTATGTTATCTGTCTGTGTATTTCTGTGTATTGTATGTTGTCTGTCTGTGTATTTCTGTGTATTGTATGTTGTCTGTCTGTGTATTGTATGTTATCTGTCTGTGTATCTCTGTGTATGTTATCTGTCTGTGTATTTCTGTGTATTGTATGTTGTCTGTCTGTGTATTGTATGTTGTCTGTCTGTGTATTGTATGTTGTCTGTCTGTGTATCTCTGTATGTTATCTGTCTGTATTTCTGTGTATTGTATGTTGTCTGTCTGTGTATCTCTGTGTATGTTATCTGTCTGTGTATTTCTGTGTATTGCATGTTGTCTGTCTGTGTATCTCTGTGTATGTTATCTGTCTGTGTATTTCTGTGTATTGTATGTTGTCTGTCTGTGCATCTCTGTGTATTGTATGTTGTCTGTCTGTGTATTTCTGTGTATTGTATGTTGTCTGTCTATGCATCTCTGTGTATTGTATGTTGTCTGTCTGTGTATCTCTGTGTATTGTATGTTGTCTGTCTGTGTATTGTATGTTGTCTGTCTGTGTATTGTATGTTGTCTGTCTGTGTATCTCTGTGTATGTTATCTGTCTGTGTATTTCTGTGTATTGCATGTTGTCTGTCTGTGTATCTCTGTGTATGTTATCTGTCTGTGTATTTCTGTGTATTGTATGTTGTCTGTCTGTGTATCTCTGTGTATGTTATCTGTCTGTGTATTGTATGTTGTCTGTCTGTGCATCTCTGTGTATTGTATGTTATCTGTCTGTGTATCTCTGTGTATTGTATGTTGTCTGTCTGTGTATCTCTGTGTATGTTATCTGTCTGTGTATCTCTGTGTATTGTATGTTATCTGTCTGTGTATCTCTGTGTATGTTATCTGTCTGTGTATCTCTGTGTATTGTATGTTGTCTGTCTGTGTATCTCTGTGTATGTTATCTGTCTGTGTATTCTGTGTATTGTATGTTATCTGTCTGTGTATCTCTGTGTATGTTATCTGTCTGTGTATCTCTGTGTATTGTATGTTGTCTGTCTGTGTATCTCTGTGTATGTTATCTGTCTGTGTATTTCTGTGTATTGTATGTTGTCTGTCTGTGCATCTCTGTGTATTGTATGTTATCTGTCTGTGTATCTCTGTGTATTGTATGTTGTCTGTCTGTGTATCTCTGTGTATGTTATCTGTCTGTGTATCTCTGTGTATTGTATGTTATCTGTCTGTGTATCTCTGTGTATGTTATCTGTCTGTGCATCTCTGTGTATTGTATGTTGTCTGTCTGTGTATCTCTGTGTATTGTATGTTATCTGTCTGTGTATCTCTGTGTATTGTATGTTGTCTGTCTGTGTATCTCTGTGTATGTTATCTGTCTGTGTATTTCTGTGTATTGCATGTTGTCTGTCTGTGTATTTCTGTGTATTGTATGTTGTCTGTCTGTGCATCTCTGTGTATTGTATGTTATCAGTCTATCACAAGCTGTATGGTGTAATAACACACAAAGAAGTCGATGTTCATCACATTTGACCATAATTATTTGGTGATAAAGTACCGAGGAAATGCATGATATGGCACAAAGAAATGTATATACAGAATGGGAACAAAGGCGTCAGTAAAGCCAAAAACGTGCGCTCAATCAGGTCAAGTATCTATATACACTTGATATAAAGTTCAAAGAAACTGCACGAATACAAAGAAAGTACATGTACACAATTAAGTACAAAGAATGTATATCAAAAACAAAGCACAGAGACAATATAACAATCTACAAAGGAAGTACAGGATAAAGTACCAAAAAAGTGCAGAATAATAAAGTACAAAAAAAAGTGCAGGATAATAAAGTACAAAGAAAGTGCAGGATAATAAAGTACAAAGAAAGTACAGGATAATGAAGTACAAAGAAAGTACAGGATAATGAAGTACAAAGAAAGTACAGGATAATGAAGTACAAAGAAAGTACAGGATAATGAAGTACAAAGAAAGTACAGGATAATGAAGTACACAGAAAGTACAGGATAATGAAGTACACAGAAAGTACAGGATAATGAAGTACAAAGAAAGTACAGGATAATGAAGTACAAAGAAAGTGCAGGATAATAAAGTACAAAGAAAGTACAGGATAATGAAGTACAAAGAAAGTACAGGATAATGAAGTACAAAGAAAGTACAGGATAATGAAGTGCACAGAAAGTACAGGATAATGAAGTACAAAGAAAGTACAGGAGAGGGTGGGGTGGGTGTTCGTGAATTTAGCGTCCTTTTTCCTTTTCCACTAGGTAAGGATGATATCAATGACGTGGCAATGAGAACAAGGCTGCAAAAAGATTTGGCCCCAGCCGGCACTCGTAGACAGTACAGGAGAACAAGAACAAACGTTGATGGTATTTCATATATATATATATATATATATATTATATATATATATATATATATATATATATATAATATATATAATTATATATATATATATAGAATAGGAACAGAGGCGTCGCTAAAGCCGAAACATGCGCTCAATCAGGTCAGTTTGAAAGTAGGGGAAGTAAGTAAAGCTGAGAGCGCTCCCTAGATCTAGGAGATGTGTGCTTTGTATGCCAGTGGACAAGTCCGCCTTGCCCTATATTGGCTACAAGCCACAGTGGAAGGGGGGGAGGGGGGATCTACCATCCTACTGCTGAAACGTCTAACAGATCTAAGGGTATCTCACCATTCATAGGGCCCCCATTCCCCTCCCACCGGGAGGAAAATGGTCGATACAACCAAGGCCATATGAATTGGTGATTTTAGCCAATTTTTAGTGGTGTATTTTTAGATTTTAGTGGTGATTTAGTACATCACATGATATATATAAAGGAATATGTATAGTAGTTGTCGTTAGCTATTCTGTGCTTTGACAGCTTTCATCTAGTTGAACTTTACATATACTTTATTGTAGTCATGGTGACACGATGTTAACATATATATTGTTGTTGTCGTTAGCTATTCTGTGCCTTGACAGCTTTCATCTAGTAGCCGTAGTAGGTGTTGTTCTGGGTGACGACGACAACGATGATAATGATAGCAATAACAATGCTGACACAGCCGCCGGCGATGGCAAAAAGCGAGTAGCGGCGTGACTCCTGGCTGTACGTGCTGGCTGCCCCCAGGTCACCGCGGTCAACGGCACGTCGGGCCTACAGCAACAGACAATGTTTACATGATCATCACATGGTGACGGAAACAATCCTGAGAGAATGTAATGTTTACATGATCATTAAAGAAATGGTGACGGAAACGGACGCCGGGAAGGTTGGCTGTCTGGCGTTTTCAGGCGGCGTAAACTTTATTTAAACCACTGCATTTTTGGGAAGTAGGGACTCTGAACAGAGTGAATTTTGGAGGTAGTCGCTGTTATACTTTTCACGTAAACCGTACCTCATTTGACAGTGCTTTTTAGATCTGAAAATCGCTCATACTGTCTACAGATAATGTGTCTCTGGTGTCATAAAAAATATACCCAAAAAATCAGAAAAATTCACTGCAGCCGTTATGGTCAATTGACTAAAAACTTTGTACTCCAAGCATACTTCCTCGACAAGCCACACGCCTCACAAACATCGAAGAAAAGACACACGCGCACTGACGCAAAGTATGAGCGTCATTTTGCCGACACACTAGTACATACATGTACATCTTGTGTTTTACTGTAAGTGTAAGACATACACACTAGTACATGTTTTCAAGTTCTGTAAGACATACACACTAGTACATGTTTTCTGTAAGACACACACACTAGTACATCACATGTCTTCTGTAAGACATACACACTAGTATATACATGTACATCTTGTGTTTTACTGTAAGTGTAAGACACACACACTAGTACATGTACATCTCGTGTTTAACCGCAAGTGTACATTTAACACAGAAACACTAGTACACATACAACTGTGGTACCTACCTCCTGTGCCCGCATGATGGCAATCAGTCCTAGAGGCCAGCAGCAACAGATGGTGGTGAAGATGGCCAGCCCCATGTTATCAGGCACAGTGTTGACCATCACACCACCAGCTGTGGGTTGATTCATCTGAGACAAACACAAACACACGTGCTCACAGGACAACGGTCAATAGAACCATGTAAACACACATCAGCTCGTGGCAAACGGTTATTCTGTGTCCTTGAGAAAGAAAAATCTACGAGTATTTGCGCATTTTCTGTTGGTCATTGCTCTAAAGATACCACATCGAGATACATAAGGCAATGTCTCTGTTCGAGTATCTACATGCGCCCAAAAGGCGACGTGAAAGTGGAAAAAGATAGCACGGCGAGATACATAAGACAATGTCTCTGTTCCAGTATCTACATGCGCCCAAAAGGCGACGCGAAAGTGGGTGGGTGGGTGTTTGGGAGTTTAACGTCCTTTTCCACCACATTAGGGTGATATCAAAGACGGGGCAACGAGAAAAAAGGCCAGCACAAATATTTGGCCCCAGCCGGCGGGATTCGAACTCACGACCCGAGCATTGAGAGTCCAACGCTCTACCATTCGGCCACCCCGGCTCCCCGCGAAAGTGGAAAAAGATACCACAGCGAGATACATAAGACAGTAAACTATATACGTGAGAATGAAACTTGGGACAACCATTGAAATATCATTAACGTACAAACTGAAAACTTTACTTGGCATAGGAAAGATTGACCAGGAAGTGTACTTTCAAATGCAGCACACACTTTTTTTAAATCAATGAACTCAGTACACTGTACACAGTTGTATGCCTACCCCCATGTGGGCACAGCACCAGGATGGTATTTCATGCCTTCCCCCATGTGGGCACAGCACCGGGATGGTATTTCATGCCTACCCCCATGTGGGCACAGCACCGGGATGGTATTTCATGCCTACCCCCATGTGGGCACAGCACCGGGATGGTATTTCATGCCTACCCCCATGTGGGCACAGCACCGGGATGGTATTTCATGCCTACCCCCATGTGGGGACAGCACCGGGATGGTATTTCATGCCTACCCCCATGTGGGGACAGCACCGGGATGGTATTTCATGCCTACCCCCATGTGGGGACAGCACCGGGATGGTATTTCATGCCTACCCCCATGTGGGGACAGCACCGGGATGGTATTTAATGCCTACCCCCATGTGGGGACAGCACCGGGATGGTATTTCATGCCTACCCCCATGTGGGCACAGCACCGGGATGGTATTTCATGCCTACCCCCATGTGGGCACAGCACCGGGATGGTATTTCATGCCTACCCCCATGTGGGGACAGCACCGGGATGGTATTTCATGCCTACCCCCATGTGGGCACAGCACCGGGATGGTATTTCATGCCTACCCCATGTGGGCACAGCACCGGGATGGTATTTCATGCCTACCCCCATGTGGGGACAGCACCGGGATGGTATTTCATGCCTACCCCCATGTGGGGACAGCACCGGGATGGTATTTCATGCCTACCCCCATGTGGGGACAGCACCGGGATGGTATTTCATGCCTACCCCCATGTGGGCACAGCACCGGGATGGTATTTCATGCCTACCCCCATGTGGGCACAGCACCGGGATGGTATTTCATGCCTACCCCCATGTGGGCACAGCACCGGGATGGTATTTCATGCCTACCCCCATGTGGGGCACAGCACCGGGATGGTATTTCATGCCTACCCCATGTGGGCACAGCACCGGGATGGTATTTCATGCCTACCCCCATGTGGGCACAGCACCGGGATGGTATTTCATGCCTACCCCCATGTGGGCACAGCACCGGGATGGTATTTCATGCCTACCCCCATGTGGGCACAGCACCGGGATGGTATTTCATGCCTACCCCCATGTGGGCACAGCACCGGGATGGTATTTCATGCCTACCCCCATGTGGGCACAGCACCGGGATGGTATTTCATGCCTACCCCCATGTGGGCACAGCACCGGGATGGTATTTCATGCCTACCCCCATGTGGGCACAGCACCGGGATGGTATTTCATGCCTACCCCCATGTGGGCACAGCACCGGGATGGTATTTCATGCCTACCCCCATGTGGGCACAGCACCGGGATGGTATTTCATGCCTACCCCCATGTGGGCACAGCACCGGGATGGTATTTCATGCCTACCCCCATGTGGGCACAGCACCGGGATGGTATTTCATGCCTACCCCCATGTGGGCACAGCACCGGGGATGGTATTTCATGCCTACCCCCATGTGGGCACAGCACCGGGATGGTATTTCATGCCTACCCCCATGTGGGCACAGCACCGGGATGGTATTTCATGCCTACCCCCATGTGGGCACAGCACCGGGATGGTATTTCATGCCTACCCCCATGTGGGCACAGCACCGGGATGGTATTTCATGCCTACCCCCATGTGGGCACAGCACCGGGATGGTATTTCATGCCTACCCCCATGTGGGCACAGCACCGGGATGGTATTTCATGCCTACCCCCATGTGGGCACAGCACCGGGATGGTATTTCATGCCTACCCCCATGTGGGCACAGCACCGGGATGGTATTTCATGCCTACCCCCATGTGGGCACAGCACCGGGATGGTATTCAATGCCTACCCCCATGTGGGCACAGCACCGGGATGGTATTTCATGCCTACCCCCATGTGGGCACAGCACCGGGATGGTATTTCATGCCTACCCCCATGTGGGCACAGCACCGGGATGGTATTTCATGCCTACCCCCCATGTGGGCACAGCACCGGGATGGTATTCAATGCCTACCCCCATGTGGGCACAGCACCGGGATGGTATTCAATGCCTACCCCCATGTGGGCACAGCACCGGGATGGTATTCAATGCCTACCCCCATGTGGGCACAGCACCGGGATGGTATTCAATGCCTACCCCCATGTGGGCACAGCACCGGGATGGTATTCAATGCCTACCCCCATGTGGGCACAGCACCGGGATGGTATTCCATGCCTACCCCCATGTGGGCACAGCACCGGGATGGTATTTCATGCCTACCCCCATGTGGGCACAGCACCGGGATGGTATTTCATGCCTACCCCCATGTGGGGACAGCACCGGGATGGTATTTCATGCCTACCCCCATGTGGGGACAGCACCGGGATGGTATTTCATGCCTACCCCCATGTGGGGACAGCACCGGGATGGTATTTCATGCCTACCCCCATGTGGGGACAGCACCGGGATGGTATTTCATGCCTACCCCCATGTGGGGACAGCACCGGGATGGTATTTCATGCCTACCCCCATGTGGGGACAGCACCGGGATGGTATTTCATGCCTACCCCCATGTGGGGACAGCACCAGGATGGTATTTTATGCCTACCCCCATGTGGGGACAGCACCGGGATGGTATTTTGGGCTCAGTATTTCTCAGTCTTGCCGATGCTCGGAAAAAAGTTAAAGCTGCCGGATGAAATATGAATGCCTTTGTGTTTGCGTGATGAGAGCTTTCATTTGATGCATAGTGTTTGTGGTTGTCTTTTCTTGCAATAGCGTGGGGTGCGGATAACGGCAACAACAACAACAACAAAAACAACAACAACAACAACAACAACAACAAATGTTCGATTGCACCACTCACTACTAGTCCAGCTGGCATGGTGTACACAACTCTCTGCTAGTGCAGCCGGCATGATGTACACCACTCACTGCTAGTGCAGCCGGCATGATGTACACCACTCTCTGCTAGTGCAGCCGGCATGATGTACACCACTCACTGCTAGTGTAGCGGGCATGATGTACACCACTCACTGCTAGTGTAGCGGGCATGATGTACACCACTCTCTGCTAGTGCAGCCGGCATGATGTACACCACTCTCTGCTAGTGTAGCGGGCATGATGTACACCACTCTCTGCTAGTGCAGCGGGCATGATGTACACCACTCTCTGCTAGTGTAGCGGGCATGATGTACACCACTCACTGCTAGTGCAGCGGGCATGATGTACACCACTCTCTGCTAGTGCAGCCGGCATGATGTACACCACTCTCTGCTAGTGCAGCGGGCATGATGTACACCACTCTCTGCTAGTGTAGCGGGCATGATGTACACCACTCTCTGCTAGTGCAGCGGGCATGGTGTACACCACTCACTGCTAGTTTAGCGGGCATGATGTACACCACTCTCTGCTAGTGCAGCGGGCATGATGTACACCACTCTCTGCTAGTGCAGCGGGCATGATGTACACCACTCACTGCTAGTGTAGCGGGCATGATGTACACCACTCTCTGCTAGTGTAGCGGGCATGATGTACACCACTCTCTGCTAGTGTAGCCGGCATGATGTACACCACTCACTGCTAGTGCAGCCGGCATGATGTCACCACTCTCTGCTAGTGCAGCCGGCATGATGTACACCGCTCACTGCTAGTGCAGCCGGCATGATGTACACCGCTCTCTGCTAGTGTAGCGGGCATGATGTACACCGCTCACTGCTAGTGTAGCGGGCATGGTGTACACCGCTCACTGCTAGTGCAGCGGGCATGATGTACAACCGCTCACTGCTAGTGCAGCGGGCATGATGTACACCACTCACTGCTAGTGCAGCGGGCATGATGTACACCACTCACTGCTAGTGTAGCGGGCATGGTGTACACCACTCACTGCTAGTGCAGCCGGCATGATGTACACCACTCACTGCTAGTGTAGCGGGCATGATGTACACCACTCACTGCTAGTGTAGCGGGCATGGTGTACACCACTCACTGCTAGTGCAGCGGGCATGGTGTACACCACTCACTGCTAGTGCAGCGGGCATGATGTACACCACTCACTGCTAGTGCAGCGGGCATGATGTACACCACTCACTGCTAGTGCAGCGGGCATGATGTACACCACTCACTGCTAGTGCAGCGGGCATGATGTACACCACTCACTGCTAGTGCAGCCGGCATGATGTACACCACTCTCTGCTAGTGCAGCGGGCATGGTGTACACCACTCACTGCTAGTGCAGCCGGCATGATGTACACCACTCACTGCTAGTGCAGCCGGCATGATGTACACCACTCTCTGCTAGTGCAGCCGGCATGATGTACACCACTCT
Source organism: Batillaria attramentaria (assembly GCA_018292915.2). Lineage (NCBI taxonomy): Eukaryota > Metazoa > Mollusca > Gastropoda > Batillariidae > Batillaria > Batillaria attramentaria. The sequence goes on along the minus strand of JACVVK020000578.1, from coordinate 4,706 downwards.
CTGCTAGTGCAGCCGGCATGATGTACACCACTCACTGCTAGTGCAGCCGGCATGATGTACACCACTCACTGCTAGTGCAGCGGGCATGATGTACACCACTCTCTGCTAGTGCAGCGGGCATGATGTACACCACTCTCTGCTAGTGCAGCGGGCATGATGTACACCACTCTCTGCTAGTGCAGCGGGCATGATGTACACCACTCTCTGCTAGTGCAGCGGGCATGATGTACACCACTCTCTGCTAGTGCAGCGGGCATGATGTACACCACTCTCTGCTAGTGCAGCGGGCATGATGTACACCACTCTCTGCTAGTGCAGCGGGCATGATGTACACCACTCTCTGCTAGTGCAGCGGGCATGATGTACACCACTCACTGCTAGTGCAGCCGGCATGATGTACACCACTCTCTGCTAGTGCAGCCGGCATGATGTACACCACTCACTGCTAGTGCAGCCGGCATGATGTACACCACTCTCTGCTAGTGCAGCCGGCATGATGTACACCACTCTCTGCTAGTGCAGCCGGCATGATGTACACCACTCACTGCTAGTGCAGCCGGCATGATGTACACCACTCTCTGCTAGTGCAGCCGGCATGATGTACACCACTCTCTGCTAGTGCAGCCGGCATGATGTACACCACTCTCTGCTAGTGCAGCCGGCATGATGTACACCACTCTCTGCTAGTGCAGCCGGCATGATGTACACCACTCTCTGCTAGTGCAGCCGGCATGATGTACACCACTCTCTGCTAGTGCAGCCGGCATGATGTACACCACTCTCTGCTAGTGCAGCCGGCATGATGTACACCACTCACTGCTAGTGCAGCCGGCATGATGTACACCACTCTCTGCTAGTGCAGCCGGCATGATGTACACCACTCTCTGCTAGTGCAGCCGGCATGATGTACACCACTCACTGCTAGTGCAGCCGGCATGATGTACACCACTCACTGCTAGTGCAGCCGGCATGATGTACACCACTCACTGCTAGTGCAGCGGGCATGATGTACACCACTCACTGCTAGTGCAGCGGGCATGATGTACACTACTCTCTACTAGTGCAGCGGGCATGGTGTACACCACTCACTGCTAGTGCAGCGGGCATGATGTATACCACTCACTACTAGTGCAGCGGGCATTAGTTCAGCTGGCCTGATGTGCCCCTGATGTGCATTATGTGCCCTGACGTGCTGTTAGTTCAGCTGGCCTGATGTGCACTATGTGCCCTGACGTGCAAACAAATGCTCGATGATTATGGGATGTGTACTGACCACCACAGTCCTCTGTTGATTACCATAACCCAGTGGGTAGCCGCCTGCTTGCTGTCCGTATCCTGCTTGCTGTCCGTATCCTGCTTGCTGTCCGTATCCTGCTTGCTGTCCGTATCCTGCTTGCTGTCCGTATCCTGCTTGCTGTCCGTATCCTGCTTGCTGTCCCATGCCGTACTGCTGTTGGCCAGGCTGGGTGAAGCTGTTATATCCGGTAGGGATAGCGGGGTAGTCACCCCCCGGGCCGGCACTCGTATCTCCATGAGGCGGTGCATAGCCTTCGTTGTACGCGCCCATAGGCGGGGCAGAGGAGGCCTCAGAATAAGACGGGGGCGGGGCTGAAAAACCATGCACGAGTCACGTTACACTCTCAGTGTCGAGATTAAATGGCGATTGTCCAGATTGATGTCGTTTGTAGTTATATTCATGTCGTATTGTAGTTATATTCATGTCGTATTGTAGTTATATTCATGTCGTATTGTAGTTTAGAGAGTAGAGTGCAGTGTCCTGGCTGTAACGTGGATCACTCTGTAGTATCCTGGGGTTAGGGTTAGGGTTAGGGTTCATGTCGTTTGTAGTTATATTCATGTCGTATTGTAGTTATATTCATGTCGTATTGTAGTTTAGAGAGTAGAGTGCAGTGTCCTGGCTGTAACGTGGATCGCTCTGTAGTATCCTGGGGTTAGGGTTAGGGTTAGGGTTCATGTCGTTTGTAGTTATATTCATGTCGTATTGTAGTTATATTCATGTCGTATTGTAGTTATATTCATGTCGTATTGTAGTTATATTCATGTCGTATTGTAGTTTAGAGAGTAGAGTGCAGTGTCCTGGCTGTAACGTGGATCACTCTGTAGTATCCTGGGGAATTCATTATACAGAGCTTACATGATAAGTTATCGTGGTTTATCACGAAAGAAACCACGAAATGTTTCAATTTTTGCCATAGCTAGCGAGTCTCCGGCTGTCCATACCGCAAGCATTCAGCCTCTTACCTCTACTCTAGTACTAGTACCGCAAGCATTCAGCCTCTTACCTCTACTCTAGTACTAGTAGGAGCAGATAGTTTTGTCGACATTTTATTTTTTTTGTAGGGTGACTAGTGACTCACGTACCCCCCCCCCCCCCAATTCTGCGCACTGATCAGTTTGTGAGAAGATGACGCGTAGAGCAGTTGATTGATGTTTAAAAAAAAAAAAAAAAAAAAAACATTCAAAGCATGTACTCGTGTACTGACATTGAAAAGTGCACTCGCCAATACTTTGCTGAGATTTCAAGTTTTTGTGCGACCGTTTTTTACACGCCCCAAGCGGCAAAATACAGCATTTCACTCCCAAAAGTGAATAAACTGAATAACTATGCACCAGCCATGACGTATAAGTTCCAAATGTTTGAAATGACGCACTTTCTGCGCGTCTCAAGTTGGACTGATGACGTAACAGGAGTAGTGCACTGTTAACCACTGAGTGGGTAATGGAAAGTCATAACTTACACTTTCGATCTCATGTTTTCGAACGTAACTGAGCACTCATAGTTAACTCACTGAAAGTTTGCACTGGCGAGTGGTGTAAATGTATATATACACGTTCCGTTTTCCTCCCAGCATCACAGTCTACAGTGTGTGTGTGTGTGTGTGTGTGTGTGTGTGTGTGTGTGTGTGTGTGTGTGTGTGTGTGTGTCAGTGTGTGTGTGTGTGTGTGTGTGTGTGTGTGTGTGTGTGTGTGTGTGTGTGTGTGTACAAATTATAACTGACTTGAGGTGGGTACATTAGACTGCGATACTAAGTTGAGGGTGGGTGTTTGGGGGGGTTTAACGTCCTTTTCGACCACACACGGGTGATATCAAAGACGGGGCAACGATGAAAAAACCAGCACAAACATTGGAAGTCCAACGCTCTACCATTCGACCACCCCGGCTCCCCGATACTACGTTAAAGGAAACCAGGCAATACTGAGGGGATGAGCTGAAAATGCTGATTTATAATACAGACAGATGTAGTGACGGTGACCGGTGAGGGAATGTAGTAGAGTGAGCGAGTCCAGTGATCGTTATCTTTATTGACACACGCGGTTTGGCACAGGCTGACATACTGACAAGGCGGCTACAACTAACCCCGTGACACAAAACTAATCGGCATTGCTAATAATATCATGTTATCTGTTATCTTGAAACGGCTGTATGTAGAGCTTTTTGATTCATACTGCGTCAGTTTTGTTAGTTTTGCCTAGTAAATATGCGGTGCGCCGTTCATACTGTGTTTTGTTATTTGTGCCTAAATATATATAGGGTGCATCGCTCATACCAAAGATCTTGGAAACATAGATTCCAAGGTCTTTGCTCATACTGTGTTTTGTTAGTTGTGCCTAAATATATATAGGGTGCATCGCTCATACTATGTTTTGTTAGTTGTGCCTAAATATACAAAGGGTGCATCGCTGATATTGCGTTTCACTGTTCAAGTATTGTGCGTTAGTAGGGTGTAGCCGGCATTTACTTTATAGTGTATTTCGCTCTAATCAGTGTACTTGTGTGTGGGAGAATCCTGATGTTGTGCAGTTGACCGCTTTGATCAGTCTTAATATCATAACCTCTCTCTCTTTAGCTCTCTCTCTCTCTCTCTCTCTCTCTCTCTCTCTGGCACCGGGCACGGGAACACACACACACACACACACACACACACACACACACTGTCCACGTACCGACTTTATCATCCATGTTGACGGGTGGCAGGTGATGATGAGCCGAGTCAGTGCTGTCAGTGTGAACTGTATCCGTTCCGTAGTCAGCCTGTGTACTGGAGACACGTAGTACTGGAGCCGCCTGTATGGTGAAGTCAGCAGTTGGGTAGCAGCGAGCAAGGTGTCTGATTGTGATTTACTGACACCAACAGCATACAATATCAGTTGTGAATGTGAGACGAGTGATCAGTGAACTTACTATTGTTCCGAGGCTTAGTGGACACACCGACACACGAATATTGAGTGTGTCACGTTGCTGGCAAACGACTGGAGACGGAAACTGAGACACCTGTACCAACACACGACACTAGGTATGGCGACACACAGCCTGCGCGATAACACTGATAATAATGATGACGTCAGCGTGTAACTGAACCCAGCCGCTGTGAGGCAATCACAGTGCTGGCTGCACCCGGTTCTCGCCGCCACTTATCAGTGTCACCTGCTTGTCAGTGTCGCGCGTCACAGACTACCTGCTTGTCAGTGTCTCTTCTCGCAGTCTGTGTCAGTATTGTAGATATTAACCTGATGGCTTACCATCAAAGTCAGTATTCATAAATAAATACATAAACATATCAATTTTAACTTCACAGTGATCAAATTCATAATCAGTTTGAAGTAGCTAACGTTGATATAGGTACCTCTAACCCTAACCCTAACCCTAACCCTAACCTCTAGCATAATAAATAGAACATGCACAA